>VFFE01007799.1:35335-55363 GCA_008921705.1 Burhinus oedicnemus
CAGCAGCCAGGAGCAGATGCAAACAGGAGAGCAGAAGACAGAAAGGCGGTGATGGTTCCCGCAGGAAATGCTGTCCGTAAGTGACATTTACTGTCATCTCAATCAGTCACAAACAGAGAGGGTCTGCAAGGGCTGGTTGGAGTCCACTGAGGATCTCCCACCGCCTGCCGAAAGCCGAGAGATTCACTGTTATACGAGATTTTGGGGGAGGTGAGGGGTGAAGGTCGAAAGAAGGGACAATGGAGCAGACATTTCATCAGTCTCCTGTGCTGACTTGGAAGACTCTCCCATGCACAATGAAACTCGGATTTAAATTATTCTCTTCACGTTTGGCTCCTTCTAGGTGTACGCTGTTACTCTGGCAACAGCACCAAGTGATTTTTTTAAAATTTAAGGACGTAGAAGACTGAGAGCCTCTACTCCAACTAGCTGTAACATGGCAGCTCTGAGCTACACACAGTATTTCAATCGGTCATACACTCTTCAAGATGCGCTCCTTTGTATCTCCAAATCCTATGATTACAGTAAATGAGTGAAGGTGAGAGCCTGAAATTCCTTGGGTTTTTTTGTCTTGTGGACAATATTATGGGCTTTCAGCTCATAGCAGGTGGTGGCAGACAACAGTGATTTACTACCAAGAAAAAACCTGACTTTTCCCAGCGATCCAGACAGCCAGAACGCACTTCATCAATGCAGCGGTGGAATACAAATTTCTACCTGACAGAGTGATGAAACAGGGCTCTAAAAATATTCTCCAGAGGATGACAGCACAGATAGAGCAAGGCCTTTACATACAGCCTCCAGATCACTAAACCTCCTTTTCCTTCCCAGCACAGCTCTGGCTCTGTAAAGGCATAATTTAATTGGGTCCAAAAGTGGAATTCTGAAAACCTCCCGGCTATGTCCTGTGATAAAATGGGAGAGCAACATTTTGGGGCTTTAGGGTAAAATTTCTCTATGTAGACACAGACATGAAATATAAATGTGCACAAATACTAAAGCTGAGATAAAAGAAATTAATTCTTCAAAGCATTAATGGTTTTTGGAAAGGCACAGACAGAAACGGTCCTATTGAGCAGGTCACGTTGATGGGACTGAGCGAGCTTGCTCGTTTGGCCCAGGTAGCAAAGACGGTGACAGGCAGGGACATCCGTCTGTGACCGCGTTTGGGGCAGAGAGGTGAAAGCAACAGGGAGAAAGAAGATCAGTTAGAGTTATAGGACAACGTTGGCACAAGAACTAACGGGCATGAGCTGGATGGGAAAAAAATTAAGGTGGAAATTAGTTTCCTACTGGGGAAAGACGAGAATGGTCATGGAGAGAAAAATTACCATCTAACCCGTCTGGGATGATGTTAGTGGGTTCACGTAAGGGATGCTGTAACGCCGCGACGGCAACAGGGTGGGAACGGACACAGATTCATCCCTTCGTAGCGGGTGGGTTTTGTGCATGCGTGCGCACACGTACTTGTGTGTTCACAGAAGATTTCGGAGAATACCGATCCATTTCCCTCTGTTTGCCAGGGGAGGCCAAATACCTTTGACTGGAACATCCCTCCCCAGGGGAAGCAGCGTTACCGTCCCCGTCCCCGCTCCGGGAAGGCTTCCCTACCACTAACCGTGCGCCGCTCTGCAGCCGGCTCACGTAGGTTGCTATCAGTGCATGCTCGTCAGCTAATCGGCCGGCAGCATCCCGGGTGCACTGTAACCTAGCAGCAAGGAAGGCAAAAGAGAGCAAACAAAACAGAACATAAATACAAAGCAAATAATTAACGGATGTTAACGAAACAAACAGTTAAAAATTAAAACAAACGGATGAGTAATTAAAAATGCAAACGTGGTTCCGCAAGTCCCGCGAGAGGGATACCTGCTGCAGTTAAAGATTAACACACGATTAGAGGAACATTCGGGGACCTAAATATGCAAGGGCTACGGCTGTGGAGCTTCCCTGAGCCCGCTGCCACGCCGGGAGAGCGGGACCGACCCCAGCAACGCCACCCAAAGCACCAGGCAGGCTGCGAGGGCGGCAGCGACATTCCCAGCAGGATCTGCGTCTTCAGGGAGCCACCAGGAACAGACTGCGGAGCACAACCGGGCCCGGAGCCTCCGACCTGAACAGAACTTACCCTTCTGCTGCCAAACAGCTCCAAAAATACCCCGAACCACACCGGGTTGCAGTTTTATTACTGTGTCTAAAATCAGAACTGAAAGCATCCGGTCTCTTCTCTTTCTCTTAAACAAAAATATGAGGAAAGTGATAAAAAACTAAAATATTAGTGGTTGGTATCAGCAGAACTACCCTCTAACAAGGATTCACTAAATGATGTATTTTTTTTTGTTTTGAGGACTCATAAGAATAAAGCTACTATAGTTTTGAATATTTCTACGAACAGAGACTGAACGCAAGAAACACCTGTCAGAGGTAACCCCACGTAAATAACAATTTGTCTCTATGGGCCAATTAAAACGTGCCGGTTTCCACCAGCCTTGCCCCAGCAGCATCTCAAAACCCCTGAGAGAATACAGGAAAACGGTTCTTTTTTTTTTATCCCAGGCACCCAAAGGCAGCAACACCTTCCTCTCCAGCCCAGGGGCGCGACACACCGGTTCTGCCGTGCCAGATCGCCTCCGCATCCACGCCGAGTTTTGCGGCAGGACTGCCGTCTGCCGGCCCACCACACCACACGGTGCCCGCGCAGAGAAGGCACCGCGCTCTGCCGGCAGCTGACCAGTGCCGGGCAGACCCCAGACCAGTCCGTTACCTGAAAAATGGTTCTCGAACACCTATCACCAGTATTTCAGCATAATACGTGTTTCTTCCAAGCGTACCAGAAATTCCATTTTTCACTTCTATGCCAGCTATTGAAGCCGCTCTTTCAATTTAGAAACTGCAGCTAATTCCTTCTCCGCTCACGTCCAGGAAGGATTTGTTTCAGAAGCTTTTATAAACCTGGCATTTATCGCTTTCAGCATCAATATACTGGTACTCTGAAAACAGAACCCACATTTTTTAGACATACAAACTCTTTTCTTCTCTGTTATGTGCAGCAACATGTCGGAGAAGTCTGCCAGAAGCAGAATAAGACCTTATAAAAAAGAGGTAAAACGGAATTACCCGCGTCAACCCCTCCGGGCGACGAGCAACCTTTGTAATAATGGGTTTGTAATGAGAAAGAGACTTAACGTTAACCACTGCACGCGAGAACTTCGGGCTGCCGGCAAGTGCTGAAAAGCTTCATTCCAGCTGCGCTTTATAGCAGGCACATTGCTGCAGCCTCCGCAATTAAGATTCCAGGACCTTTCCCATCATAACTCCTTGCACGTGCTCTTTTGAAAAGGAAAAACGCCCAGCAGAAACGACCACGTTTTTCACTCAAAATGGGAACAGCTTCAACAGTGATTAGCGTTCCGAGTTCGGGAAGAAAAATAAGAGATTAGGTTAACATGCATCTGAACACCATTCCTAGCAGGTACTGGGTTTTCCCTTCCCGTCTGTGGAGGCAGGGGAGCCTGCCAGGCGGTGCCCCAGCCCCTCCAGAACATCGCTCGGCACCCTCCGACCCTCGGAAAATCCGCGGAGGCAGAAGGAAGGTGGGCACTGACCCCCCCGCCCCGGCTCTGCCCGCCCCGGCGTGGCTCCGAGAGCGCAGGGATTCGGCGTGTGTCCTGGCGGCTGGACCCTGCCAGGCGCAGCCGGAGGGAGCCACGGCAAGGGTGGGACGCCGTCGGGTCAGGGCTGGTTACCGGAGAGCTGGAGGGTGACGGGGGACGCCCACTGCTCCCAGTCCACCGCCAGCAGCAGCGGATGCGTGCCGGGAGGAATTTGCGGCTCTCTTGGGCGGGCTGTCCCAACTACAGCGGACAGTTTCTCATGGAGCAGAGTATCCAAGCGTAGCGGGCAGGAGAACGTGCAGGGCTTAGCGGCATTCTGCAGCTCGCACCGGGGCGTCGTAAGGACCTTGTAGGTACGCGTGTCGCTTTCGGAGAGCAAAAGCATTAACAAATTTTTAACTTTTTAGGCGAGCGTAGGTAGTCCTGGTCTGCAAACCCCAGAGAAACACAAGCTTCACAGTTCAAAAAAAAAAAAAAAAGCATTAAACGCGCACGGACGGTGCGAGCGCCCGCCCGGCTGCTGCTCGGTTGGCCACCGGCAGAGCGCGGTTGTCCCCGAGAGCAGAGCCGCCAGCGCTGGCCCCGGCTCAGAGAACGCAGAGTCTGAGTTACGCCGACGCGTACCTGTAACTCCCGTCTCCAAAGGGCTGGCCTCGTGCCGAACTCAGCTCCTCCGGGAAAGCCTCGGATAACGACGGACAAGCGTAGTTCTGCGGAAACTTCACCCGTCCGCCACCTGCGGAGCGTCGGCCGAGCAACGAGCGCCCGTCCAGAGCAGCGGTAGCTACCAGCAGCGCGGCTGGGAAAACGCAGCAACAACGCACGGCAGCGCTATGGAAGGGACCGGGAAAGAAATCACAACCCGGGATCCCCTGGGCTGAGCTGGGATCCTCACGACTGAGCTGGGATTGCCTGGGCTGAGCCGGGATCCCCTGGGCTGAGCCAGGATTGCCTGGGCTGAGCCGGGATCCCCACGGCTGAGCTGGGATCACCTGGGCTAAGCTGGGATCAGCTGAGGTGGGATTACCTGGGCTGAGCCGAGATCCCAGGGCTGAGCTGGGATCGCCTGGGCTGAGCTGGGATCCCCACGGCTGAGCCGGGATCAGCTGAGGTGGGATTGCCTGGGCTGAGCCAAGATCCCAGGGCTGAGGTGGGATCTCCCGGGCTGCACTGGGATTGCCAGAACTGAGCTGGGATCCCCATGGCTTAGCTGGGATTGCCTGGGCTGAGTCGAAATCCCCACCGCTTAGCTGGGATCGCCTAGGCTGAGCCAGGATCACCTGGGCTGAGCTGGGATCCCCATGGCTGAGCCGGGATCCCCACGGCTTAGCTGGGATCACCTGGGCTGAGCCAGGATCCCCAGGGCTGAGCCGGGATCCCCACGGCTGAGCTGGGATCACCTGGGCTAAGCCAGGATCAGCTGAGGTGGGATTGCCTGGGCTGAGCCAAGATCCCAGGGCTGAGGTGGGATCGCCCGGGCTGCGCTGGGATCCCCACGGCTGAGCCGGGATCAGCTGAGGTGGGATTGCCTGGGCTGAGCGAGATCCCAGGGCTGAGCTGGGATCACCTGGGCTGAGCTGGGATCGCCAGAACTGAGCTGGGATCACCAGAACTGAGCTGGGATCCCCACAGCTTAGCTGGGATCGCCTGGGCTGAGCCGGGATCCCCATGGCTGAGCTGGGATCCCCATGGCTTGGCTGGGATCGCCTGGGCTGAGCCGGGATCCCCACAACCTAGCCAGGGTTGCCTGGGCTGAACTGGGATCGCCTCCTCTCTGCTCCTTGACTGCTCCTCGCCTCTCCCCATCGCACCCCGAGGCTGCTGACTCCTCTCCTTCCCTCTCCCCACCTCATCCAGGGACACCGTACATCACAATTCTGTATTCACTTGCTTTCAGATGTTTAAATGTATATAATCCTTAACGTCTACGTTTCCGGTGTTTTGAGGTTTAAGGGCAGGCACTCTGTATTTTGGAAGGCTACTAGATTTGATTAGCTCTGTATTAAAACTGTTCTGAGGCATTTAATTTCTCTGGATGAGAAAAAGCCCTGTAGTATCTGTTCATCACAGCCCAGCTCCATCCTTCTGCATTACCCCCGTCCCTTTTCTGATCGCCGCCGTCTCACCAGACCCCAGCTTCACCCAGCCCTGCTGCGCCACACAACCGTGACACAGCTCTTGGCCACCAGCCACCGGGATTCACCTCCCAAGGACACTCTCCTAATTGCAGGTGTTGTTTAGCACAAATTCTCCTTGACAAATGCAGTTCTAACTCTCTCTTCTCCATCCTTTTTATTTCCCAGTGAATCACTTGTACGTCAAAAGGCAGCTTTGGAGTAGCCCAAGCCAACAGCGAATTCCCCATATTGCTCAAGCCACACTTCCAGTGAACATTCTCTGGAAGTTTGGTCTCACGTTGAAGCTGTTTAATCTAACACACTTGGATATACTCTACATTAAAGAAAATCAGAACGGCTTGGTAATTAATTTACTAGAACTGTGACGTGGAAAGGACCTCTGGAGGTCTCCAGTCCACCCTCTCCTCAAAGGGGGAGCAAATGGATGAGATAGCAGATGTTTTCCCAAACTGTTCTTAGCGAGTGTACTGCTGTACTGCAGAACCTGGTCTGAAACGGATCTGCAGAACTTAACAAACCTCCAGACCTACAGTTTCCACCACTCATCTGAAACCTGCATTGCCGAGAGCTGAACCTTGTGCTTCTCCTGCCCGCTCCCCAGGTGACACCGAGTCTTCTCACCAACCCCTTACCCGTGGGGACCGCTGTAAGAGTTCTGCCAAAGCAGAGCACTCTCCTCTGGCAGGTCAACCTGCCAACACCATCAGCTGCTCCTGGACTTGCAATGAGTCCACAGCCACCTTAGCATCTGCTGTCCAAAAGTCAAGACAGCTCACCAAGGGGAAGCCACCGCTACCAAATCATCGTCTGAGCTGTCCGAGATAAGGCACTCCTGTCACTACAAACCCCAATCACATTATCATCTCCTTTTTGTGGGAATTATTTGATTTGCATTCAGCTCCTAATCCACTACAATTGCCCAGACCCTTTTCTGCTTCTTATTCTCTGAGGGTGGTGAGACACTGGCCCAGGTTGCCCAGAGCAGCTGTGGCTGCCCCATCCCTGGAGGTGTTCAAGGCCAGGTTGGACGGGGCTTGGAGCAACCTGGTCTGGTGGGAGGTGTCCCTGCCCATGGCAGGGGGTTGGAACTGGATGGTCTTTAAGGTCCCTTCCCACCCAAACCATTCTGTGCTTCTGATTATTCATGCATTTTATCTTATTTTCTGTCACTCAGAGCTGTCTATATTAATTTCATCTTATTGATCTACAGGACCACTCTGAAGTAGAGGCTTGCCCTCTGGAGAATCTCCAGTACCTCCCTTGCACAGTGTCAGTGTGACATTCACGTACGCCTGTTCCCTATTTCATCCTGCAAGCTGCCAAGACATAATCCAAGTGACGCTGAACTGGGAACAGACCCCGTGGGATCCCACCTGACACGTTGCTCCCTCTTTGGTAGGAAAATATTGATATTTTCTTTCTCTGACTGCATTTTTTCAACTGGTGTTGCACCCACATAAGAGCAGTTTCAACCAGTCCACATTTACCTAGTTTATTTAGGAAAATACCATATGGGATAGTGTCAAAAGCTTTATGAGTCAATACATTTTAAATTAGTGCTTCCCCCTCCTTCACGAGGCCACCCACCCAGGCAGAACCATCCAATTTCCATTCTTTGACACGATTTGTTCTCAACATAGATATGTCAGCTATTTTTATTCCCTACCCCTCTATGTGGGTACGGACCGATTGTTTTATAACCCATTCCGGAATCTGAAGGTATGCCTTCGATTTTCAGACATCTATTTCGGCAAAAATACTTCTTCATATAGCCCAAGAGCAGGGAAACAGCAATGTCAGCTCCTGAGGCCACAACACCACCCCCTCGCCTTTCTGCTTTCTCCTTTCTGCTTTCTGCTTTCTCCTTTCTCCTTTCTGCTTTCTCCTTTCTCCTTCCTTTTCAGGATTCAAACCCAAGCGGCTCGGTTCCTCACCGGTACAGAAGCAGCCCCACAGCTGAAGGACGCCTGGCGGGGACAGGGACGCTTCGGGGCGGCTCTGCTGCAGATGCAGCCACAGCTGTATTTGCACCTCTCCGAAAATGCCTTTAAAACCTGAAGTCTGAGAAAGTTTGTTGTCAAAAAAATGCCTTTAGAAAGCAACTTTCTATTTGAGTCATATCGACATCTTCCAAGAAAAGTTTTAGATGTCTCCCAGAATCGCGCCTGGCCCTTAACGTGGCCTGAATTCGGCGAGCGGTCAGACACACCGCTGAGGGCTTGTTTTGTTCTGCTTTCTAAAAAATGAATATATCCCTGGCAGAGAAACTCAGAATTATACTATAACCACCAAATCTTTCAGTTTTCAGAAGATGGTATCGAGGTCAAAGTATCACCTCCTCCCCCCAAGTTAGCCACACGCTGTAACTGAATTCTTCAAAGCAGCATTAAAATGTGATTTTACAGTATGTTTCCCACACTTTTCATATAAGAACAGCCACCACACGCAAAATCAGGGTACACCATGCAAAGCAATAGGCAAAAGACAGCAAGAAATAATGTTAACCGTGCTCGGTCCGAGGCAGTATTAAGTGGGAAGAGAAAAACGAGGTCAGAGGAATCTGCAGAGGGCTGCGGGACACTCCTTGTCCTGCCTCCCAGGGGTGACGGCTGAAGGTCTGGGCGCTCCGTCACGCCGGTGACAACGGGCTTTGGAAGCTTCGCTGGCTCCTGCCCCAAATTTCACACACTCAGACTTAGTCTGCAGCTTTACTACCAACTCGATAAACTACTAAGGTATTTAAATGGCACTTTTGGTGACTCAAATTAATTCCTGTTCTGAAAATCTACCAGGAAAGCCAAGTAAAATAGACAATTTATTTTAAATCCTGTAATCTACAGCAAGAAATCCCTGCAAATTTCTATTATGCTGGCTCACAACTTTGTAAATCTTTACAAAATTGCACATGGCTGCTCCGGCGACTGAGAGGGGAAAGAGCTTTGGAGAGAGTTGCCAGGACGTAATCCAGAGGGATCTCTTGTTTTCTGCCGCGTTACTTCCCCCCATGATTGATTTAAATAGATGTTAAGGTCAAAAAGGATAATTGCTACCATCCTCTATGAAATTTAGCACAGTAATTTCTGAATCAAAGCCGTGCTTCCGACTGACCGGCAGCGCTCTGGTCAGTGACGTGAGCTGGCGTGGAGATGTGAGGTCACGGGGAAGCCACCGCCACCCTTGAACACTCTGAACAACCTTTTAATCTCCCCAGACCCCCACCTCCAGCCATCGTGTGCGGGACAGAGGACGGGGCGCACGTCCAAGCTGGAAATCATCCAGGGAAAGGCAACGCAGTCCGACAGCGGCAGCATGCTGGGCGCTCATCCTTAAAGCAGAGAACACAGGGAAAAAAGGTGACCTCATAACCCGAGTTTAGAGAGACAGAGGACGGGCAGAGCCAGCAAAGCGGCTGCAGAAGGACAGCAGTGGTAAAAACTGTTCCGTTATGGATGCTGCTGTTCCGTTACTTTTAAAAAAATCTAAATCTTAATCAGGAAACTCATAGCAAACGTGCAGAAGAACATGTGGAAGTGTAAAAACAGACGACTTGAACAAAAATGGAAGTATCAGCACCACAGTGGTGCCAGGAGGTGGAGGGACGGGATCCTTCCCTCTGCTCAGCGCTGGGGAGGCCACCCCGGGAGCGGTGGGTCCAGTGCTGGGCTCCCCAGTACAGGAGGGACATGGACCACCAGGACGCTGAGGGACTGGAGCACCTCCGCTGTGGGGAGCGGCTGAGGGAGCTGGGACTGCTCAGCCTGGAGCAGAGCAGGGCAGGGGCTGGAATCCATGGAGGGAGGGAATGAAGAAGAGGGAGCCAGGCTCTGCCAGTGGTGCCCAGTGCCAGGACCGGAGGCAACGGGCACAAAGTAGGAAATTCCATCTGAATATAAAACCCCCATTTTTTTACTACGAGGGTGGTCAAACACTGGCACAGGTTTGCCCGGAGAGGCTGCAGAGTCTGCGTCTGTGGAGCTACTCAAAACCCAACTGGACACCTGGTTGACCCTACTTGAGCAGGGGTCGGACCAGACGACCTCACGAGGTCCCTTCCGACCTCAACCAGTCTGTCATTTCTGTGACTTTGTTCCATTCTCATTGCAGTGAACCGGGCTGACAGATCTTGGAGCGGACAAAGATCAGGTAGCTAGGGGAAAAAACAAAAAATGTAGGCAAAACGGAGTAAAAAAGAACTGAAGAAGAAACTAAGCGTTTGCAAGTGACCAGAAAGGTGACAGAGAGCAACCCCAAATCCTGAGGAGGGCGGTACGCTGGATCTGCTCTGCCTGCAGGGTGCTGCGGATGGACAGCCCTGCTCCCCGTCCCCTTCCCTCCTGGCACGGCGATTTCATCCCTGCTGCTCCGTTGGAGCCAACAGCCCCGTGACAGCAGGCAGGTCACAATAAAGTTATCGGAAACCCACCCTGAACCGGAGGGAGGAAGAACTGGAATGAATGAGAAATATTACATCAGCGGCAGCACGCAAGACAAACTGCAGCAGCACTACCGGAGAAAGGAAAAAAACTACAGAAAAGGTGAAAGTAGCTGACGTGAGGAGTGGTGCAAAGGCAGACCAAAGCTTTCACAGCAGAAACAGGTTAGAAGATACCACCAAAGCAGCACCAGGATGAAGCACTGCACTGCAGGTCCTCTGTCTCCCGTTCCCACCCAGCATTCCCGCCAGGCGCGTGCCGGCTGCAGGACGAGTCTGCAGAGTGGGATCTGCCCGTCCTCCCAGGTGTCCATGTGCCAACAGCAAGAGAGAAACGCCTCTCACATCTGGGTTCCACACCCAAGGTTTCTTTTATATTTTATTCAGATGTTTTCCTCTTGATCTGGGCCCTTACGGCCACTGAAGAGTAGTGCACAAACGTCCCAACTTGGGACATCCCTTGCTGATGCCTTCTCACCGCTTTTCCCCACACCAAACTCTCCACGCTCTCACCGAACGCATCCTCCTCATAACCCACATCCCACGGACTCACAATTGCACCCGCAGGATTTTAAACCACAGGTTAAAAAGAAATACCTTTAGGCATCTAGGCATCAGTTTAAATACGGGTACTGAACCACAGAGGTTTTGTTTGAAGTCGTTAGGCTGACTCACGATGCTGACCCTTGTCCTCACCCTTCCTTCCTCCGTGCTGGCCCGTTCTCCTTCATCCTGCTGTCAAGTGTCGTCACATCTTCAGTGAGCGAGGTTATACGTGGGATCTCCCTGGTCTCGACACAAAGAGACCCTTGCATCCCTTCTCTGGAAAGTCAGGCTATTTTGGTATTATGTGGGCGTAGAGGAGGCGTGATGGTGCAAACGTGCCTGAGCACCTGGCCACATCTCCAACAGCAACCCAGCCAGTGCCAGCTGCCACCGTCCACCCAGGCTCATGCTGCTCAACTCTCTTCCCCAAAACAGTTCTGAGGAGAAGGATCTGGGGGTCCTGGCAGACAGGAAATTATCCATGAGCCAGCAATGTGCCCTTGTGGCCAGGAAGGCCAATGGAATCCTGGGCTGCATAGGGAAGAGTGTGGCCAGTAGGTCGAGGGAGGTCATTCTGCCCCTCTACTCGGCACCAGTGAGGCCACAACTGGAATACTGTGTCCAGTTCTGGGCTCCCCAGCTCCAGCGGGACAGGGAACTACTGGAGAGAGTCCAGTGTACGGCAACAAAGATGACTGGGGGATTGGAGCACCTCCCTTATGAGGAAAGGCTGAGAGAGCTGGGACTCTTTAGCCTGGAGAAGAGAAGGCTGAGGGGAGACCTTATTCTTGCTCAGAAGTATCTCAAGGGTGGGTTGAAGGAGGATGGAGCCAGACTCTTTTCAGTGGTTCCCAGTGAGAGGACGAGGGGCAACGGGCACAGGCTGGAACATCGGAAGTTCCGTTCAAACATAAGGAAAAACTTCTTTATGGTGAGGGTGGCAGAGCACTGGAACAGGCTGCCCAGGGAGGTGGTGGAGTCCCCTTCTCTGGAGATTTTCCAGACCCGCCTGGATGCAGTCCTGAGTAATGTGCTCCAGGCATTCCTGCGTCAGCAGGGGAGTTGGACTGGATGATCTCTAGAGGTCCCTCCCAACTCTGAAAATTCCGTGATTCCGTGAAAACCTTTTCACGGCTGAAACTGTGGCTAAAATGGATCTAGGACCTCCAGAGGGCACACAGGTCTAAGAAGCAGGATGTAAGAAAACAGATGTACTCCACCTGTGTCAAAGAAAAACGGCAGAGCGAACAAGAACAGCAGTTTCAGCCACTTCCAGGTGGAATTGGTGACTGGACAGCTGGAAGGAAATGTCAGAGAGATGAATGTGGCCACGGGAACGAGGGAGGAAAAAGGCACATTGGAAATGGTCAGAAGACAAATTAAGCTAGCCGAGCAAATACAAATCACTCTGGGTTACAGAACTTACAAAACCAAGGGACAGTGTCAACGCCATCGATATGAAATACATCGATGCAGAGCTGATGGCAGAGGAGAGTTTCCGCAGGTCTGATCAAAAAGCTGGGAACTCCCCAGTCGTGCACCAGTCGTGCAAACGCTCACGAGCCCAGAGAGGGGCAGAGCTCGGGGCAATCGATGGCACTGGAGACAGCAAAGCTGAACAAGGACAAGCAAAAACAAAGGCAGGAGGAGTATGAGGGACTAAGAAGAGCACATAGTCAGTGACGTTAGGAGCAGAAGACTGAAAAAACCCCCAAGTTAGAGTTAGTGGAAATAAACCCTCTCAGACAGAAAAAAAGAAGATTTTTGAATATTGTCTGGGCAGGTGACATCATAGCCCTTCCAACTGCAGTTCTTAAGTTGCAAATAATTTTCTTTTTAGGCCGTAAGAACATGTTTCACCTGACCAAATGCAATGTCTGTAGTCTCCAGGCTCCCTAGAAATCAGAAAAAAAGAATGCAATATTTTGTTGTAGGTAGCAAACACGGTGACTGCTTCCATAGGCTCCGTTGTTGAACAGGACTTCTACTTTAAGGACGCTTCTCAGGCCAAGGCAGAAACCTCTGTCTCCCTGAACACACATCACTGGAGGCTTCTCAACAGGAGCCAGCTGTCCGCACTGCCTTCACCGCCAGAGAACGGGCATTGCTCGACTGTTCTCATCGTACAGTGGGCACCTAAACCAGGTCTGTCACGCTCCGGAAGAGTTTATTTGTCCACCTAAACTACGTAGGGAGCCTCCTGCAGCCAGCTTAGGAGGAAAAGTCTCCACTGTAGACAACCGAGCAGCTGAGATGACTGTCACACATCTATAGGACCCATACCGGCAACAGAGACGTATCCAAACCTTTTCGGAAAGAACAGGGAACGATCCATCCATCTTTTCACACTGTATATCCATTAACAAGACTGAAACACAACGCGTTTGAATTCTAACATGGATCTGCCGTGTAAAAGATGCAGCATAACCCACAGACTGACCGCGGCCGCTGAGAAAACAAATGATGCAGAAGGGTATTTAAAGAGGGAAAGACACGTCATTAACCTAATTGAGGACAGGTTGTCTTCGGGAACAGAATGTCCAAAAGAAGAAAAGTGAACATTGACCACAACAGGAGGAAAAAAAATCTATTCCTCCAGTAATTTAATATACATTAGCTACTACAAATAACATTTAATGGGCTTGGCCTAGTCATACAGAAGAGACATCATCATCTCCATTTCTTTAGAAAGGCTCATTGGCTGTAAAGATCAGAGAAATACTGTGTTTTGTTGTATCACAGGTAACAAATACAGGCAAGGTTGCATTAAAATTTCCCCTTTGTAAATGTCTCAATAAATGTACGGAACATCTGTCTCCCACATCCGATAATACGCTACCAAATGTGAACGTGCCGCTGAATCAACCAGCTTCTTTCCTTTGGAAGCTTACGTTTTGCGAGATGAAAAATATCAAAATTGTAATATTACATATGTAAATGTGAAAAAAAATCCACAGCTGAGCTTGGCCACAGCTCCACTTCTGCTCCCAGAACTCCCTGCTTACCAGAAAAAACTCCCTCTGACCTCATTCTGTCTACAGCATTTTAGAGACGACAGAAAGCCTCCTGCCTCGTGCAAAATATAGTTATTGAAATGGTGGGATCTGGAGAGTTCATCGCCCCTCTGGATATTTTCCCAGTGAAAGCAGAGGATGAGGAGGCTGGAAACGCTAGAGGCTCCTCAGAGATGTGCATGGACTGAAGAGGAGCATTGACGAGGACTCCTTTGGTTTGTTTGTTTTTCACTTTCTAATTCACAAAAACAGTGAGCTCCGGCATCAAAATGCTTTCTTTCAGCTCAGTCTTATTTCCAACAAAACAGTTGTCAAAGGGAGGTTATTTTCATGTTTTTAACAGCAGGAAATCACAAAAAGAGGTTTCCATCCTGCCCTGCTGCTGAATGGTGGCGTTCACTGCGTCCTGGGAGAGTGAGAAGCTCCGCAGAGCAGCTGGTCCCCATCCTGTCCTTTGGCACCTTTGTGCAGTGAATGGATGCAGCCACCACAAGAATCACAGAATCATGGAACGGTTTGGGTTGGAAGGGACCTTAAAGACCATCCAGTTCCAACCCCCCTGCCATGGGCAGGGACACCTCCCACCAGACCAGGTTGCTCCAAGCCCCGTCCAACCTGGCCTTGAACACCTCCAGGGATGGGGCAGCCACAGCTTCTCCGGGCAACCCCAGCCAGGGTCTCACCACCCTCACAGTCAGGAATTTCTTCCCAATATCTCACCTAAATCTGCCCTCTTTCAGTGGAAAACCATTGCCCCTCGTCCTCTGGCTCCCCTCCCTGATCCAGAGTCCCTGCCCAGCTTTCCTGGAGCCCCTGGAGGCACTGGCAGGGGCTGGAAGGTCTCCCCGCAGCCTTCTCTTCTCCAGGCTGAACCCCCCCAACTCTCCCAGCCTGGCCTCCCAGCAGAGGGGCTCCAGCCCTGGCAGCATCTGGGTGGCCTCCTCTGGCCCCGCTCCAGCAGGTCCATGTCTCTCCTGTGCCGAGGCCCCAGCGCTGGAGGCAGCACTGCAGGGGGGTCTCCCCAGAGCGCAGCAGAGGGGCAGAATCCCCTCCCTGGCCCTGCTGGCCACAGCCTTTGTCCCCCAGGGAGACCCTGGACTGAAGACTGACGAACATGCCACCAGGAGCCAAATCGCTGCCTCGGTTTCTCGAGGCCAGAGCTGTCAAGCACAAGCTAGAGAAGTCTCTCATTCTCCCACACCAAGAGTTACCGATTTCAGCCTCTCTTCCAGGGGTGATATCGTATTTTCTGGATGAGGACTGGCTTCAATTTCTTCTGCGGGGCTCGGCATGGAGGACCCGAGGCAGACAGCCGAGCTCTGCTCGCAGGGAAGCCCGGGGATGAAGCAGAGACCCCGAGTGCCTCCCAGAGAGACCCACACCCTCCACGTGTGCATCTGTGACCAGCAGATCAAAACTGGAATGTTGCTGGTTTTCACAAATAATTTAGTGCAATCCACAATTGTGGCTAAATTCCTTCTCTTACTAAAAGCATTACTGGGCAGCACATGAATAAGGCTTTTCAGGCTATATGCATTGATCAGTGTGGACTTCCACGGAGGTTCTGCGTCAGCTATATCGACCCAGAGAGCTGTATCTGTACCTACAGGAATCCCCGGGAACAGCAAGTTCCTAATAGTACGTGGACGCAACTAAAAAATTGCAGAAGCAGTCCTCTTTTTCCAACAAAATCATGTATAGGTATCCATTTACTGTGCCTTCTGACTTTGCCTTCAAATAAATTGATCCATATTTGCTCCGTCTTTTGAGGAAAGAAAACAAAGCAAAACAAAAAACCTTACTCTTGGACTAGTCTACTGGTGGAAGCTGGAATGTATTAGTGTGACGGAGGAAAGTTTGATGAAGGTATAAACAAGTGTATAAAGGTCTTCAGAATGGAAAGGATTTAGGCGGGAAACTACCTTTCGCTCATACTACAGTATCACTGTCACAGCAATCAAATCTGTCCCTAGAAAATGCTGTTGTGCTTTGCTGATGCTCTTTCATAGAATCGCTTAGGTTGGAAAAGACTTTTAAGATCATCCAGTCCAACCATTGACCCTACTCTACCAGGGCTGCCACTAAACCATGTCTCTCAGCACCACATCTACACGACTCTTAAACACATCTAGGGACGGTGACTCCACCACCTCCCTGGGCAGCCTCTTCCAATGGTTGATCCCTCTTGCAGTGAAAAAATTTTTCCTAATGTCCAGCCTAAACCTGCCCTGGTGCAACTTGAACCCGTTTCTTCTTGTCCTATGGCTGGTTACTTGGGAGAAGACACCAGCTCCCATCTCACTGCAACCTCCTTTCAGGGAGCTGTAGAGAGCGAGAAGGTCTCCCCTCAGCCTCCTCTTCTCCAGACTAAACAATCCCAATTCCTTCAGCCGCTCCTCAGAGGACATGTTCTCCAGACCCCTCACCAGCTTCGTTGCCCTTCTCAGGACACGCTCCAGCCCCTCAATGTCCCTCCTAGACTGTGGTGCCCAAAACTGGACACAGGACTCGAGCTGTGGCCTCACCAGCGCTGAGGACAGGGGCATTTCATTCCTCTCCAGCACCGAGGACATTTGAGGACGGGGCGAGCCCTGTCCTTCCTGTCTGCAGGATGGATTTTGTGTCCACAGACAGGTCAACGTACAATTTCTAACATTTTCATGCATTATTTATTCCAGGTATATATTTTAGGAACAAATTCAGCTTTCGAAAAGGAGCCAAGCCACTGAGAAGTGCCCAGTTTGAGCAGCCTCAGCACATTAAAATGCAGATCCGAACCCCATTCAGCTCACACAAAGCAACCGCAGCGACCCTGCCATCTTCATCGCACGCTGCCAAGATGTGATGATGCCTCCAGCGAGGGAAATGAGGCCCTTAATTTGAGTCAGTGATGATCTTTTACATCATGGATTGACCTAGAGCAACAGTAACTGTAATAAATCTTGGGCAAAACACTGTCATCAGACATATGTGAACTGACAGAACAGAAATACAAGAAAATTTCCAAGGGAGAAAACCCCATTTCTCCTCCTTACTTCACCCTATTATTAAATGCCGACACCCGGCCATTTTCCAGGTTTGAAGAAACGGAGGATACAAAGACAACACGGACCCGTGCTTCTGTGCCCCTGACAAACTAGATGACAGATGAACCAAAAACGCTTCAACGCATTCAGTGCACTAGAAGTCTCAAAATGCTCAGAAATATTATACCATATACGGACGGGCAGACGCTGAGGCAGACACGGAGTCTCCTTCAAGCCGAGGCAAGAGCCGAGTATTTTAGCTTTCGCGCTTGACGCTAAATGCACAGATTCCGTAACCACCCAGCTGGACTGGCCATACGCAGAGGTTATGCAGAATTTAGCCGACCCTGAAATGCCCTTCTATGCAAGGCTAAAAACCCCCGCTACTGGATATATTTCCACGTGTAAATATTTGTAACCCAGCAATCAAACCCCATCTCTACCTTCCTTAATGAACTAGACAGATAATGCTCCTTTACCAACACATTTCCAGCTTTTAGGTACTTCTAGAGCTCTCGTTTAATTCATTTTGCAGTGCTTCCATATTCTTTTTGAAATACGTATACTTGACCTGAGCCACAGTTTTCGCAGTACCAAGTAAAACCTGGGAAGCAGCGTTCCTCTGGTACGCGTGGACACGGCCTGATTAAGACAGTCCCTGCTACTTCAGAAGTACTTTTCGGTGTAGTTCCCCTCGGCAACGCCAGCGGGCAAGCCTGGCAGAGACGCGGTCTGGACCACGTGAATGATTTCACCGATCACTCCTTGAGAACCTCAGCTGAAGAGAGGAGCTCTGATGAAGACCTGTATCCCTCATTATCGTGCGATTAAAACCCAAGCAACCCTGAAGAGGCTTGGACAGGCGTACGCTGCCACCACAACTAGACGTTTAGCAAAGAGCAGAGGCACTAAGGAGGACGTGAACGACAATACCGTCCAAGAGATGTGTTTGGGTCCCACCGCGAGCCTCAGGTACATCCCCAGGGTCTTGCTGGGTGGTTACGGAGCGGCACGCGCTCTGCAAGCCGAGAGCCTGAGGAGCTGGAATGACGGAGGCAAACGTTACTACCTGGACCTGGGGCAGCCTCTCCGTTCCCCCAGGCGCAGGAACAGGTAAATACCCCGTTCCTTCTGTGGAATAAGCAAGTACAGAGAGAAGCGGCCTCTTCCCATGAACTCTTGCAGGATCTGCTGGATGAAGCAACCTTCCGTAACAGGATTCTGAAAGTGGGATCCCCGAAGAGGGGTGAGGCAGGACCGTGCTAAGAGGCGGGTGCTAATATGGGTATGGTGATCACAGCTGATGACATCTACCGTGTATTTGCTGCCTGTGAGCTCTCACGATGCCTGACAAACGATGACACTTGAAAGTAAGATGATTTCGGCTTTCTAAAGATATGTTCTGGATTGGCCTAGTGCCATTCCACACTTCCGCGAATGTCTTGCCTCTCAGGAAGAGCAAACTGTGGACACAGGATGACAACCAGGAACACTTTGCAGAATCGGGTTGTTTCTTTGGTGTTTTTTCCAAATTTATTGCAACTTCTTTTCTTAGTCTTTGCTGGGGATGGTATCTGCAAAGTATATGTGCAATAGAGGTCTTCATCCAAAACTACCTCAGTGCAGCCTTTGAATCACCAAGGGAATGACGTATGTATCAGGGTCCAGCAAAGTTCCGTGCTTTTAAATGGGAAGTCACCTGTAGTTACTTGCACATTATTCAAAATATGAGCTGCTTGCAATTAACTGGTGTGTTGTTGGGTAATAACTGCGACCAAGGATCGTCCCCAATGGCTGAAGCAGTGTATCTTGACATCTTTGTTACCATCCAGTCTTTTTTGACGATCTCACTCAGCTCCTTTCTGCAGATGTATGAGGCCCGAGTTAGCACATGATAACTGATTCTCATGAGGAACTTTTTAAGCAAGTCTTGGTGGTTGCTAATTTCAGGGTGCCTAAAGGCAGATGACATGCCATATGTCCAAACAGGTCTGATCTCTCAAAGTCTTTATTTCTGAATTATCTTTGGTCTACCTGATCTTGTCTTGGACAACCGACATCAACAGAGAACTTGCTCCTTTATAAATACAAAAATGCTCCAAGCCAAAGGGTGTTGCTGATTCTATCATGTCCTCATTAGTCAAAATACTAATCTTGGTAGCACTGTTGAGAAGCTATTCATGTTTCCCTTGACCACCGCAGTTTCTACATCCAGTACTTCTGGGATTCTTGTGATCAAATCCAGATCTATGCATATCCTTGCCCCCATCAGGGAAGAGAAAGATTTCTTTAGTTGTGTGTCTCTGCTCACAGGAGGAATGCGGATCCCTGCAATTCACACAGGCAGAAGAATATGGGACTGGGACATCAAAGCGGGCTCCATTTGACTACTAGGTGCAGTTCTGGTCATCCCAGACAAAAAAGAAATGTTGAATGAAGAAGGGGTACTGAGAAGAACAACGATTGCGCTCCAAGTTACAGATTACCTTCTGTGCAAGGAAGAATTAAGTAGACAAGGGCTCTTAGGCTAGAAGCAGGTGGGATACATACAGCCTTCAGTAGCATGAAGAAGGTTAACAGGTGAATTTTACAGCAAAAAAGGAAGAGTTTTCTTAAACAGGTCATAACTGAATCGTAGAACTCCCGTGTGGATGCTGGGTTCACGAAGCAGTGCAAAGTCAAGCGATGAGTGCTGCGAGGTGGGAGCAAGTGCAAAAACCAAGAGCAAAATTTGACTTACTGACTTAACGACTTGCTGCTTATAATCTTACTGAAGTATCTGCTACTTGTCATCACGGGTGACAGGATACAGTATCAGAGTGCAACTCTTGTGCCCTGAAAACCCCTGGCAATGTAGAGATCTTGTCATAATCTAATTAGTGTTTACCTTAAACACTACTTTACCTGCTAATACCTACTTAGCATAAGCTGTTCATTTTCTTTCCCTTCATTAACCCACACAAAAATGCTGTTCCACTGTTCCTTATCTCAACAGTGTACCATAAGGTCTATGTGGCCAAGAAAATAAGATGAAGGGTCAGGTCAGGTTGTCATATCCAGCCCTCTTCTTAGTTTGGGTTAGTGCTTGATGTGGTACATTCCATTTTCTGTGGCATCCCCTTTCTCAAATTAAGGGAATAGGTAGGCTATGCCCTGGCCACAGAGGAACAGAAGCATAGCTGGCAGATGGTGATGTGAAAGACATCTCCTGAATGAGTTTCTGGATGTTGACATGAAACAAAAACGAAAAAAAAAAAAAAA
>VFFE01007799.1:55383-108327 GCA_008921705.1 Burhinus oedicnemus
AAACAAAAAATGAAAAAAGAAAAAAGAAAAAAAAAAAAAAAAAAAAAGAAAAAAAAAAAAAAAGAAAAAAAAAAAGAAAAAAAAAAAAAAGAAAAAAAAAAAAAAAAAAAAAGAAAAAAAAAAAAAGAAAAAAAAAAAAAGAAAAAAGAAAAAAGAAAAAAGAAAAAAGAAAAAAAGAAAAAAGAAAAAAGAAAAAAGAAAAAAGAAAAAAGAAAAAAGAAAAAAGAAAAAAGAAAAAAGTGTTTCCTTAGGTAAAATGTACTTCAGGATGAATACTGGTATTTGGCAATAACGCCAATACAGGTAACTTCTCATTTGCTCTTTTAGCAATAAGGGGTTTGCCCCTGTGTGCTGGAACTAAATTGGTGTATCTATGGAGGACTGCTTCACCTCTTCCATCAGAGACCGTCCTCCAGAGTATCTTCCAGATCAGACACGACTGTTGTAGATAACACAGTAGACACAATCTGAGAACGGAAGACATCTCTGCGTGGAAGAAGCAGAGGAACGAATGGTTCTGGGGATGACATTATTCTGTGGGACGAAAAGGTACCGACCAGCACAGAAACTAACCACGTACTGGAAAGAGGCAAAAGGCTGGTGAGCCCGAACAGGACAGGATGGCATCAGGAAGATCTCCCTGCCAGACAGGTGAGATGGTCTTGGTGACTGTGGAATTAAGAGATTTTTAAAATGTGAATTGTCCGGTTGGGATTAAGAAAATGGGAAAAGGTGATTAACAAAGAAGTGGAAACTAAGGAACGAGGTGATCGCTACCCACACTAACTGGTGCTCCCGAGTCAGGACTGACGGAGGGTTACACCACGCCATTCTGTGCGACCTCGCACGCAAGAGGATGAGGAGGCTGCAGGAGAACCTGGCAGACATCGCTACTCGGGAGATGTCTCAAGCTTGTGTGCATAGGGGAGACGTGCGCCCAACGCAGGAGCTTCTCTGATGGAGATCTGAGGAGGACTGCTGTTCGCACCGCAGCCAACAAACTCGGGCCACAAGCAGAGACAATGCAGGAGGCCTTGCCCACAGGGTTGCCTGAAACCCAATAAACGAGAAGATGTTATGGGTCATGTTGCTTAAGGACCACCTACACGAATACTCTGTCAAGCACCGGCTTTGGGAATTGTCCGCTCTCTCAGCCTCCGCGCCTCTCATTCAGCGAAAGCGTGTTTCATAGGATCACAGAGCAGCCCGGCTTGGAAGGGACCTCACAAGATCATCTGGTCCAGCCTTTCCCGGGAAGGGGAGCCCAGGTGAGATCATCTAACACCTCGTCCACTCGCACCTTGAAAGCCTCCAGCGACGGGGACTCCGCCACATCCCATATCCGAAGGCACAGGGCGCACTGCACGCCCTGCAGCGTTTGTGGACGCTACAGGGAATGATTCGCAGACAGATTTTTGAAATAATTTTAACATCTCCAGCTCAAACCTGTGTACACAACTGACTCATTTTGTCACGGGAAGTAGAAGGAAAAGTACACGGATCTTTGCTCGGCTCTGTCGGAAGGAGTGCTGCTGAAAACGAGGGACCTGGCTGGCCTCTCGAGTACAACCTTGTCACTAAACAGCGACGGTTCGCTCTCGCGTTCCCTGCAGGGAACGTTTATTCACTCGCAGCGCCGGAGAAGTGAAGTCTGCAGTGAACCACCTCGCCATTCTCCCCAGCATTTCTCAACGGGAAAGCAAAGTGCAAACACAGGGCTCAGCTAGTTTTTTGCACGTTTACATACGTACGCCTATACAATAATTTACACACAGATAACAAGCAAATGTAAACCCGAATTCAACTCAAACCTGAATGCCTCTAGCAGACATGGGCAACTCAAAAGACCTTTGGCAGCTCAGCTGTTTGGCGCGGGGAACAAGCGTTAACAACGGCAGCGCCGAAGCCTCGTTATGTGAAACGCCTCCAGCAGGACAGAATAATCCTTGTAAGCGCAGGAGCCTGCGACACAACAAGACCAGCCTTTCTCAGAGCAGCTTTGGAAGTAAGGCTCTATTTAAAAAGAAAACCAAAAATCTCTTTAGCGCTCTTTAGATATTCCTTCATTTGCACTCATGTAATAACACCTACGCCAGTAAAAGAAAATCACTCTGCAGAGAGAACAAAATGAAGCCCTGCAAACAATTCCTTGTATTACGAAGGCCGCATACACATTTCGAAGTGGCAGCGTTATCTGAAATAGATTAGAAGAGTCCTAGTGATACAAAATCCATACTCGGTATTTTTTTACCTCTCTCAGAAATAAACAACCAATACCGCCAGGCACGCGTACCTTTTTGTCGGTGTGGGTGCTCCAGAGGACATGTGGGTCACCATGGCGTCATTCATGTTAGTCAGAGGCCGAGGAGGACTACAACAGAAACATTTATTCCAGTTAGTGATTTAAAAAAACGAAAAGCAAACAAAACCAACGCTAGGGAAAAGGACATCACTGGGCTCTGTGACAACAGCAGGTCAAGGAGCAGCAGCAGGAACTGCTTTGCCCAAAGGTCCTCGAAGAGCTTGGTCTGCTCCAATCTAACCGCTTTTCACAATTCATGCGTTACGCTAAAATGAAGATAAAACTAACATTTGTGATCACGTAGCTGACCTTTGGCACGGTCTAGTACTTCAAGCAACGTAGGAACCATCCAAATTAAGGCAATTATTTAAAGAAATTAAGCAAAGATTTATCGTAACAAGCAATCGCTTATCCAACAGCCACATACACCGTCTGTTTGGTTTTTATTTTAATAAGTTAAAGTCAGTTGGAAAAAACAAACTGATGGAGCCTTGCGTTCCTTACTGCCCTGTAAAACACAGTCGCGGATGACGCTCCCATTACCTGCGGTTTCCCGGTGCCCCCGCGCCGTGTGCCCATGGCCATGGTGGGAGGCGAGGGGGAGCCCAGCGGGACGGCCCCAGACAGCTCTGCCGCTCAGCTCCAGCCGCTGGCGGGGAACAGCCACAGCAGCCTCCGTCACAGAATCTCTCTTTGCCCGTGTTCACCCGCCAGTGACACCCAAACACATCCACCGGCCTTCAGGAGACCGGCAAAGCGCCCAGGTTGCCCGTGCCCAGCTGAAAGCTCCGCTTGCACGTTGGACAACCCAGGGCTTGTGCAGACCCCGACGGAGAGAAACACCCCCCTTCCTGCAGGCTTTCTTGGAAGGTGGGTTAAATTCTTCACAGGCTTCTATTTGCCACCACCTTAGCATTCGCTTTCAGTAAGATTTACTGCGGATAACACGGAAATGAATCCTGGCCAAGCTCAGTTTTCTGCAGCCCAAGGTGCAGAAGGCGCCTGCGGCGTTCGCCTTCCCCGACGTTCCCAGCGCGGCCGCACTGAGCCTGCTCCGAGTGCGAACACTCGGAATGGCCTCAAGGCTCATTAGCACTCCCATTCAACAATTTTCAGAGCCCAGTAATCCGGAGAGTCAAACGACCATTACAAAAAACCACCTGGCTGTCAAACACAGAATATCACAAAGACTGTGTTCCCTGTAGGGCTCGGTGCGTTCCTTCTCCGTGTGCAAAAGCACTTCCGTTCTCATCCTCGCTCAGGACAGATTGGCCCAGAAATAATTATGCTGCATGTCTAACGTCAACGTTGCTCTAAATGTAACATTATACCAAGAAACGATCTGGTCGTAAGGTATTTAATGATCGTGCTCCTTTGGAAAAGGAACTTCTTACTGTACGCAGAAGCAGAAATGGGATTATGACGCACTGGAACGCCGCCAGACGTGCCACACCGCGCTACGGCTGGAAGCCATTCATTTTGCTCGTGAACATGCAAATGCATCCTGTGGTAACGAGCAGTTAATTAACAGTGCTTTCCCTCCGCCCCTTTCGCTCCCTACTTACTTCTTCTTGACCACACACCAGGAATGCTCCATCCACATCTACGCTGCAGAACCCGCCTTTTTCCCCAAAGACTGGCTTCCCAGCCCTGCGCTCCCCGGCCACGCACACCCAGGACCAGACGCCCGGCTGCCAGGGGAGCAGCTGCCGCAAAAAGCAGCTTTTGCAACCCAAACTGTCTTTTTCAGCAACTCGTTTCGCGGTTTCTGGGTGCATTAGCTGGGTTTCTGCCTGCGGGAGGGACACAGGGTTTCCGCGCAGGCGGTGCTCTCCGACACAGCAAACACCCCCCAGTATTCCCAATAACCGGAGGGCAGCAGGCACCCCCCCGCCCGCGGCACACAGACCACAGCGCGGGTTTCACAGAATTCGTTTTACTTCCAGTAACGAATCGCACACCAGGGCACATTTCCCATTATCCCACGGACGCTCACCGACGTGGGTCTGCCATTTCGAGTGAAGGGCAATTCTTTATTTCATTACAATATTGCCTTTGTACGACTCCTCTAATAAGAAAGTGGACGTAATTCACCATTTGCAGTCTGGTTTTAGCATCATTATGAGACGTTTCCACAAGTTCATTCCAGTTCTGTAAATACCAGTGTCCTCAGTTTTCCAGCTAAATCCTTGCTAACAGCGATAAAGGCAAAGAAAAAAATTAAATACAAGCACCTGGTTAAAAGATTTCTAATAGCACAATTCTGCCTTCTTTATTACGTACAATAAAGCCTTTCCCAGTGCAGAGAATTTCTTGAGGCCATTTATACCTTTTTAGGGAATATCCTTTCAAAACTGTAACTCTGTCGAGACGGCACTACATCTTCTTGTATGACCATGACAGAAAAATGGCATTGCTCGTGAAACCAGCACGCGCACAATACCACTGGAGCCATGAGAGCCGCTTTTATGAACCTGCGACTTTCGGTGCCGGTCAACCTTATTTTACCAAAACTTCTGGTTTAAAAGGAACGTAATGGAATTCCCCTTCCGAGATGCTCGTGACAGTCGGCATCTGCTACAGCCTATCAACATAACAGAAAAAAAGACAAATATTCTTCAATCGGCTACTGAGGAGAGATTTTTCTGCCTCGACAATCTCACCCAAAAGCGTGACTACCCGCACGCCTGAGCGGGAGAAACCCCCAAGCCACGGCTGGCAGAGAAAGCCAGAAGACGCGCTCAGAGCCCGAACTCTTCTCCTGCCCTCAGCGGCAGCCGAGATACGAGAACAACTCAGGACTTGGATGTATATCAAGAACAGCTTTCCACTTTCTTTGAAAACTTCCTCTGGTTTGTTGGGTTAAATGTTTCAGGTTTAACTTATCTGGCAGTCAAGGTGTATTTAATCAGCCTAGGCTGCTCTTGGGAGGAAAAGCACCTAAAAATAAGCCGTGAAATAAGAGAAATCTGTTGGACACCTGGGAGCCGGCACAAACGTGGCAGCCATAGGAGCTGAGAAATCAAACTCCTTCAATTCTCTTTTTCCACGCTGCGTGTGAGCAGCAACATCAGGCACGCAGCTGGGAGGGCAGAGACCAGCCCGCGCCAGGGAGCGTAAACCGAGACACGGGCAATCTTTATTCCCATTCCACATGCCAGGTCCAAGGCACATACTGCCGTAAGCTTTTAAGCAGCTGGAAAAACACGACGGTGTCCTCTGCAAAAGGCAAATGCTTATTGTACTCAGTACCTTGCCGGGGCGCACCGAAGCAGGCGCTAACCGGCTCCGTCAGGATGGCTGGAATGCCGTCCCTGCCCGGGTAACCAGGGGAAGAAGAGCAGTGCAGGCGCAGAGCCAGGACAAGGACCCATCGTGACCACGGTCCTGGGGAGAAGCATCTAATGACGGGGGCTCCTTTGGGCAGGGGACACGCAGAAGAAGACTCACAGCTTTGGGTACTGGCGTTATCGCGGTCTCCTGGGGCTCATCCGCTCAGCCTCTCCCCGGGGACCGCGCGCTCTCCTGCCCCGCAGCACGGTCCCGCAGCGGCAGACGCTGTCAGAACACAAATACACGGCGGAGATTTGTGGGGGGCTTGGGAACAGGGATCATGGGAGCCCCCTGCGCTCAGCACAAATCTGGGAAGGAAGGAATAAAGACAGAACAACGCAGGTGTGCCATCACTTAGGAGCCGTTTTAAACAATTTACTCGCCCACGTAATTTTTTTTTTTCCACACAAATGTCATAAAGTTAATTCTGAAGCTAAAACACCTTAAATGGTCTTTATAAAGGCATCACTAATTTGAGCCTTCCAGCCCCAGCACTTGTTTATCTTCCTTCACTTCTGCAGACCATATTTACGTATGAACATTACCTCTGCCTCTTCTGCCGGGGCCGACTCCCTCTCCCAGTGTCCAGCTTTGGCTGCGACTGGAAACAAGATATTGGACCAAACAGCTTTTTGGTCTAACCCAGGATGGACGATACTCGGTTCTTAGATTTCCCCATCATCTTCATAAACGTGTCAACAAGCTTTTATGGGTAATTGCCATAATTCTAATAAAATCAGCAAAGACCTTGACTTCTCTCCATCACCGGTATTTACTCTCATTAACCACTGTCTCCTGCCAACAGGAAAACCTACGAGATCCAGATGTAACTGAAGTTGCTGTCACATCTAATCTCAGTATCTTGTCTAAATATGAGAGCAGTCTTGTCTAAAAATGAGAAACAAGAAATAGATTAGTCACTGCTATTTTGTGTCAACACTTTTCCTAAGTAGGAAAATCAATCATGCGCATTCTGAAGAAAAGCACAATTAAGCTGCGGTCAAATCACTTGCTTGTCTTCTTCAGACTTGGCTGGTGAAGGTCCAGGACAGAACCAGGACAATTCTGAGACCTCGGAAGTCAAAAACCTCAATAAATAAAAGGAACGGAGTCCTGAGACTTTGTGCTGTGCTGGACAATCACCCTGTACAGGGACCTTTAAAAAAAGCAAGAGTAAACAAAATTCACCAAACTGCCTTCCGCTCTGAACAGTTCTCCCATCTGAGACTGCTGATGTGCCGCAAAGCACGTTATTTGGTTGCTTCCATCAGAGTACTGAGACTCGGAAAAACGCAGAGCTCAGGAAAAGCAATCGATACTTGAGGGTTAAGGGCTGTCACAGCAGCCAATAACAAAAAAGCCAATAAAAAAAAAAGCCAATAAAAAAAAAGCCAATAAAAAAAAGGGGGGGGGGCAGAAAAAAACAAAAGAAGCGAGCATGCTCCGTCAGTCAGACCTGGAACCGATGAGTCGGAAGTCAAAGACTGACAACCTGAAATTCCGAAATTTGAAAAATGGCACTGGCCCTCAGGAAGGACAATTAAGTAGGGCCTGGAGGGTCCCGAGCCAGGGCAGGATCTCAAGCAGCGGAAGTTAAAGGCGTATCCATGTCAAAAGTGTAACAATCACATTTCCTACCTTTATTCAGTGTTTTGTGTGTAAGAACCAGACAGTATTTTTCAGGTGCACTCATTGGCACTGTAATAAATGTCAATATTTGTTTAATTATCACATAATAATGCCTGGAATTAAGCTACTTTTAAATTAGGGATGGAATTAATGGGGATAACTGCATGATATCCATCAGTCTTTTCTGTTATTTTTAATAAAATTGTACCTACTGTATTTACATAGCTACAAACTGAGCAGCTGTGTATTTGCTAACTTTAGAGCTGAGTTCTGCTCTGTCACCTGAGAATTTCTAAACTAGTAAGACTTTATAACAGATATTATTAGTCTTTCTGACGTTGCTTAGGAAGCCACCGACAGTCCGGGTTGTGTTTCTTTGTGCGAAGAGAACTACAAAGAATTACAACTAAGACTGGACAGACACAGGGAGGTGGGCACAAACCAAAGGATGTATGAGATATTTTAGATATATGGAACTGAAAAATCGTACTGACATCACATGCCACTACACTACAGTGGTTGACCGTAGTCTCTGATGATTATGATTACTATTATTATTATTATTATACAGGCACGCTGATGGACCGTTAAGGTGAGATGCAAAGGAAAACAGATAGTTTTGTGGGGGTGTGCAGGTAAAGGTTACCACACAGCATTTCCAGGGGCCAGGCAGGCCGGCATCACGGGCAGCAAACGCTGCTGTCGAGACCTTGGTATCATTTGCTTGGGGTTAAAGAGAGGGACTGTGACAATGGAAGAGCAACCAAATCCATAGGGAACCCTAGTTCAGTTTATTAACTGAAAAACTCCACCATAAATGATAAATAACGGCTGACGAAACACGGCTGCATAAACCTGTAAAATAAAGCCACCCCAGGTGGCATGGCAGTCCTTTCACTCTTCCCAGATAAGGGGTCAACCAGAAACAGCAATGAAGTGAGATCGACTCCTTTTTCTGGGAACTTCATCCTTTCCCGTACAGCTGTTCAGGAAGTACAAGCCATCTGAATTCACTAGAATTGTCTGTTCCTAACAACACGCGCACTATCAACCCTTTTTGCTTGGCACTCCCCTCCAGGTGAGAGAGACGTTGACTGTAAGGCGCGATCTGATTTAACCGAAGTCTTGCTTTCTACTGCGCGGCACTTCCGCAGCAGCAAAGAAATGCCTCCACAGCTACCTGGAAGTCCGGTGGGAGACACCCACAACCAACCATGTTAAAACTAATCTCTTTCTATTACACCGCGTCAGGAGGATTCAAAGGAAGAGAAGCGTGACCTGCTTTTATCACATCCTGCTCCTGAAGACCCATGTCACTACACTTTGATAATAGCACAGTAGCGTTACCTGCTCTGTCTCGGCTTTGGTTCTCAGCAGAGACCATGAAGATTCCTCCAAAGAACAGTCAGGACTGAAGTTACCCGTGGTAAGGACCATCCCTGTCGGGTAGCCGTGCCACCCAGTGCTCCCAGAAAGACAAACGCTGTGATGGTTTCAAGTGACAGAAGCAAGGTTGTGCCCCTCAAAACATATCCCTTCTTTCCCGTTCCGACAGCTGATTTATTAGTAAGAGACATTACCTCTCCCTTGCCACTCTTTAGGGCAACGGAGCTGGGGAGGGGTCTGGAGCACAAGTCTTGTGAGGAGCGGCTGAGGGACCTGGGGGTGTTCAGCCTGGAGAAGAGGAGGCTGAGGGGAGACCTTCTCGCTCTCCACAGCTCCCTGAAAGGAGGTTGTAGCCAGGGGGGGTTGGTCTCTTCTCCCAAGGAACAGGCGATGGGACAAGAGGAAACGGCCTCAAGCTGCCCCAGGGGAGGTTTAGGATGGATATTAGGGAAAATGTCTTCCCGGAAAGGGTTGCCAAGCACTGGAAGAGGCTGCCCAGGGCAGTGGTGGAGTCGCCATCCCTGGAGGTGTTTAACAGCCGGGCAGACGTGGTGCTGAGGGACACGGGTTAGTGGTGGACGTGGCAGTGTTGGGTTAATGTTGGACCTGATGATCTTAGAAGTCCCTTCCAACCCAGACAATTCTATGATTCTATTCTTTTGGGTGCTAAGCAGAGTTAGGTAACTCCATATGTAAGGTTTTGATTATTTAAACTGAAGGTTGCAAAACCACATTTTGCTCAATACTGCACATGTGAATACACAACACGTACCACAGACACCGTGAATCAAATCACGACACTTTGCTTTCCTTCGCTAACTCACACCTGTACATAAAATCATAGAATCGCTTAGGTTGGAAAAGACCTTTAAGATCATCCAGTCCAACCATTGACCCTGCTCTACCAGGGCTGCCTCTAAACCATGTCTCTCAGCACCACATCTACACGACTTTTAAACACCTCTAGGGATGGTGACTCAACCACCTCCCTGGGCAGCCTCTTCCAATGGTTGAGAACTCTTTCCAGTGAAAAATTTTTTCCTAATGTCCAGCCTAAACCTCCCCTGGCGCAACTTGAACCCGTTTCCTCTTGTCCAATCGCCTGTTACTTGGGAGAAGACACCAGCTCCCATCTCACTGCAACCTCCTTTCAGGGAGTTGTAGAGAGCAATAAGGTCTCCCCTCAGCCTCCTCTTCTCCAGACTAAAACATTCTAATTCCTTCAGCCGTTCCTCATCAGACATGTTCTCCAGACCCCTCACCAGCTTTGTTGCCCTTCTCTGGACACGCTCCAGCACCTCAATGTTCCTCCTGGACTGTGGCGCCCAAAACTGAACACAGGACTCAAGCTGTGGCCTCACCAGCGCTGAGTACAGGGGCACCATCACTGCCCTACTCCTGCTGGCCACACTATTCTTGATACAGGCCAAGATGCCGTTGGCCTTCTTGGCTACCTGGGCACACTTGACTACCGTGGGCACACCACTTGTACTGACGTTTGCGCAGGGAACACCGTTGGGGTTTGGGTGGAAGTAGACACTAGCTCCCACACTCTCATGAACCAACAAATGCATCCACATCTGAGACCACATCGCTGGGGACGTGACACCAGTTTATCATACCAACAAGAGCTTAGGCCAAATTCCCATGATCCTGGACCTACTGCTACCACAACCGCTTTCTCTCACAACAGCCTCAATACTGTGGGTATGAGCGCACTGCAGTACGCCACATCCAGGATTGTGTGCATGTGAAATTGTTATTTCTCCCAAGAATATCACTCGAACACTCATCCCGCAGCCGTGGACAGAGCCCATTCTCCTGCCCTGTCCCCCTCCCTCGTTTTGCAAGCTTAGTGCTAACACTGATGGGAACGCACATCGCTGTTCTTCCAGCATCACCAGCTCAAGCCATGCTAGGACTTGTCCTACAGTACGCTGTGGCAGAACACGCTTATTTTCCATGGGATCCTCTGCAGCACCGCGCTGCGCTCGTTAATGCTCTTGGCTGAGGAACTTCAGGAGCAGTGCTCCTTCCTCGTACCTGCTTCACACAACGCCAAACCACGGACGATCCAGCACTGCTTATTCTGACTTAATGATGGACCTGCTGTTGCAGAAGGACTGAGAAAAGACTCGGCGGTGTGACAAACAGCATTGCAGCGGCAATTTCTGGTCATTGGCAGGCAGGGATGGCTCCTGAAGGGGAGTTCACACGCACTACAGCTGCAGTTACTCAGGGCTTGTGCAGGAGGACCAGCAGTTCTACACCAGGACACCTAGAAAGGACTGTCTCATGTGGGAGAACCCCATTGTGACACCAACCTGGAAGAGGCAATGGTGATTCTGGTACCTTCACAAGAAGAGAGAGTGTTTTACAGAGATGTACGAACAGATTATCTTGCCCCTTCATTATCTGGATGAAAATTAGGATGAGGCACTTCTAAAGCAGGTTAGTATTACCGCCAGGAGCTGGCTATCGTATTGCTGCTACCTCGTGGCACACCAGTCTGGTGCCTGCATCTCAGTTGACGCTGGGATAGTACTGATTTATGAAAAACTATAACCTTTTTACAGATGATAAGTTCAGCAAAACAGATAATGTGCTTTTTATACTCAGAAACTTGCTGGTGCGTTTGGCAGAAGGAGCACGTGCACGTTTCATTCAGAAAGGCTGTCGTTCCGTCCTTGTGCGTGGACTGGTAGGTTCACCAACACCAGTAAAGACATTATTATGCTTGATGCCGGGATGGTACGTCATTTGTTTTACTGGGACAACACAGACATTATTCACACCAAAGATGATTAATGGGTTGTCTGCGCTTCCTGTTATTTGAGCAGGTCTTGTTTATCTGTAAGATGATGAGATAGAGGATCTGTTGCTACTGTTTTGTTTTTAAGCTTCCTTTCCAGCCAATTTTACTCTGTAATAATCCAAAAGCCGAAGGAGGACATCGTCTTCCAGGCTAGCGTATAAAGGAGATTGACTCTTTGTTTTGCTGGTTGACTGAAGACCCTACCAAGCAGCAGCAAAGAGAGACAGATACAGAGACAAACACTTGAAATGCACTGTGCTTGAGCGTCTCATCATTTATACAGAACTTCTCCTGCTCAAAAACTTCCCATCTGTCACAAATAATCCAAGACTTGGTACATGTTCAATGCAGCACCAGGGCACTGGGCTGCTCTAAGTCTCCCCCCTACCTGTCATGACACAGACACTGCAATAGGACAAAAAGGCACAAGACACGACCATGAAAAGAACGGGTAGACCGGCCATCGAGGTCTAGTGATAGCAACTATACAAGTCTGCTCCCTCTGGCAAAGCCGTCGTTGGGTCTAAATGACCAAAAGGAAGGGTGCAGTGGCGGGGAGAAGGTTCAAGGGAGCAAGGAAAAGGTTAGCTTCCTCCCTCACTGAAAGAGGATAAAGCCATTTTGCTGCATGAAAAACGCTCTAGAAGGATGATATGGATAATACAATTGAAATCTTTCCGCCTCGCATTGCAAATTCTCCAAAAATAATAATTGAAATGGGAGATACCATTTACTGAGTTAAAGATCTAGAGCCCATCCCAGCATGTCTCATTCTCAAATCTTCAAGAACGTAGTTTGACGGCCTGATCCAGAGCAAGTTTGGCCCCACTTACATTAGCAAACGGAACAGTGCCAGGGAGTCTCCCAATATCCTGGAACGGGATCATCTGCACGTTCGAGTTGTGAGCAGACCCTAGCGCAGTTTCGGCCTGAGCCAAACAGCTCTCTCCCAAACAATTCCTGGGGGTAGTGTGGGAGCTAGCAGGAGCCAGGAATGACTCCCAGTAAGCAGTTCAGATGTAGCCGGACTCTTTTGGAAGGTAAGAAAGATTACTAGCATGGATGTGACGGTTCAGAGCCAGCTGGCTTCACTGGCAAAGAGTGGTCCCAGGCACGCTCAAATTAACAGCACAGGCAGCACTAGGACTTTGCATCTTCAGTTTCTCTCCGATACCAAAGCCGCACAGCATTTAATCAGAAATCTGCCAGGGGACGGTGTCCGATCGGCAGCAGTGATCCAACAAACCCCGGCAGCAGTGGTAGCAGACAGGGAACTGACAATCGTGAGTTCATCGATGATTTCTGGCACTGCTCAACAGTCTGCTTGACCACCCTGCCCCCAGCATCTCGAAGCTGGTTCCTGCAGTTGGGTATTTCAGATGACAGAATCGTTGAGGTTGGAAGGGACCTCTTGAGATCACCTAGTCCAACCTCCCTGCCCAAGCTGGATCAGCGAGAGCAGGTTGCCAAGTCCTAATATCTCCAAGGATGGAGACTCCACCGCCCCTCTGAGCAACCTACACCGGGGCTCAACTTCCCTCGCATACTTCATCCAAAATCAGGCAGCCTTTCCTTTTTACACCAGAAGTTTTGATCAGTCTGATCTGGGATGATCAGCACAAGCAGAGCAGTCTGCACCAAGGTACTCACTAACATCAAAGGAGTTGGACTTGATGATCCTTATGGGTCCCTTCCAACTGGAGATACTCCGTGGTTATAAACCTACACACGCTCAGGAGGCGAGCGGCGAGCAAGCAGCTGGGAAGACCAGACCATACAAGGTTCACGCACGTCACAATGGCCTTTCAGGCCTGACTTTACACAAGCCCTGGCCATTATCTAGCCAAAATAGGTATAGGTTAAGAATGTCTAAAAGTGAAAGCTTTAACTCATGCTAGGCAAGAGAACATCATTCCAAAGAACACATCAATATGTATTTCAGAGCTTTGTGTGCAAACGGCAAGGACTCTGGGGCGGACAATGTACATAACACGGGCTAACCGCGCAATATAGACTTTCATCAAACTAAAAGAGATGGGAGCAGACACGGGTATTGTGGAATGCTGCGGGATACCGAAGCTTCAAATAGCTTCAGCAGTAGTCCACAGAACTACTTTTAAATAAGATCAGGTGAAAATGGTTTCAGACTTCTCACTTAAACATGGCCCTTGCTGTTCCGCTCTACGTGCCTGAAGAGCTCAACAATTACTTGAAACACTTCTGGAAGTTAATTGTGTCAGATATCCACTTGCTTTGGAATTCATCAGCTCCGACGTTAGTAGGTCATACCATACATTTGATAACAGCGAGCACTAGATGGGTGAATTTTCTGTCCAATGTTCTCTCTACTGAACAAATTTGTTCTACTGTTTAAGAGGGTAATTCTTTTACTGCTATTTGCTGTATGAACCCTTATCCTCTAATTACTCAAAAACTATCATTATGTAGGCGGAAATGAAAAAATGACCTCTTTTGTACAGTGTATTATATATAATCAAAACCATAAATAAGGCCCATTATTTATTATTCAAATCTAAATAACGATCTCCTGCTGCCTTTTCCCTCCGACTACGTGCCTGAGTAAGGAGAATGTAAGATCAACACATCTGTTCCATAGGAGGCACCGAAGGCAGACCAAGGAAGAAAAGGAAAATCTATTTAAAAGTGCAATAGCTAATAATGAAAAATAAAAGTTCACAACAGAAAGCTAAGAAGGGGGTGCTAGAATTAGTCTTTTTCACAGAATTAACAGACTGGGGACACCAACAGACTTCATCTTGGGAAAATGACGGTAAAGGGCAGGAGGGTTCCCGGCAGCCAGCGGAAGAAGCATCCCTGGTGTGACGCTGGAGCAAACCAGCCAAACGCCACAACCACGGGCAAAAGTAGGAGGGCAGTTTCTGGGAACTGAGAGGTTTCTGTCGCATTTGGCTCTGTAAGAATACTAATGGAATTACACTCCATTTTAGGATTCAAGAGGGAGGCTGAAAAGCAGGGATTGTTCAGCGAAGAAACACAGGGACAACTACAAGCTGGAAAACAGGCTTCTCACAGCCAGAATCCTAATTCCAAACCTCCTACTTAGCAGACAATTATGTGGTGATTTGATGGCAACCTACATATAAATTTGATTTATTTCTAATACAACCAAACCGCAGCACACAAGAAAAGACACAACTAAATGCAAAGAGCAGAAACAGCAACGACCGGAGTGCTCCAAAGCACGTGAGCTACTCCCAGGGCTGTGGCAGGCTCTTCACAGCGGAAACGTCAATGTTTTTTATAAAATGCCTGATTGTTTGTTGGTATTTTCTACTTTGAACAGGAAGTAATTCAAAGAAATCTTCTGATCTCTGTTGTATTTGTGGTTGAGGTTAAACGCCTGTGATGATTCACTTGGACTCCATGAACTCTGAATTAGGAGATGATGGTAGTAACGCCTGTGTACGTGTTTTGAGCTCTTTTGCCCAAAAACAGGAGGGAAAAACTTCACAGCAGGAAAAGTTTCGGAAACTTTTGTTCGCTACATATATATGCGATTTCTTACAATGACCGCAGACAAATCTACGACACAAGAAAATCCACCAGACACAAACGTAAGACTCACCAGCCGAATGGAAGCGGCAGAACATGCCGGCCCCAGACCCCACTTTGGTGGGCAGCGGAGGTCCCCGCTCTCAGAGCTACCAACCCACCCCGCGGTGCGGCGAGGGAGCGGGTCCCTTCCAAAGGACACACCAATGCAGCACAGTGGTTGTTCTTGTCCTGCTACGTTCTACTTTCCCCTCATGCAATATACGGCATGATATCGAGACGATTCAGTCTCGGAAAGGCCGAATTTGCACAGACACAAAGTAAGGTTTGAACAACGCCGTGGGAAGCTGCTGCAGAGCGTGCCAACCAGACCTTGGAAATAAAATCACTGCTAATTTAAGAAGGGTTTGCTCTTTTTCTTTAGGCCTTTTCTTTCCTTTTCACCATCTACATCAAAACCTCACAGCCAGGTCAGCAGCCCTGCGTGCAGCAGCCATCGTCTCCCCATGGAATTCCCACGGAGCAGCTCTGGCCAAAGCCAAGCAGCAGGTTTGGCCCTCCGAACCCTGCTCCGTGCCTGGCTGGACACCACAATCAAGGCCAAGGTTTCTGATTTCTCTTGGCAGGAGGACTTCGGAGACAACCTTTCAAAACGCTGCCTGTACTCCAGCTGTAGGCTGAAAACCGCGCCGGAACGCTACGTGCACCTAGAAAAGAGAGGAGGGCTTCTGGCTACTTGTGTAGGAGAATATTTGATAATATTACATGTTTTTTTGAGAGGTACTATGCACAATCCAAAAATGTATTAAATGTTTCCTTAGAGGGTTTTGTGTTTTTTTTAATCTTGGGTAGGAGTTTGGATTAAGAAACAAGAAACGACCTCTTCCTTCCTTATAAAGGAGGGAAGGAGGCGAAGGATGGAAAATAGCAAGTGATGGGACAAGAGGAAACGGCCTCAAGTTGCGCCAGGGGAGGTTTAGGATGGATATTAGGGAAAATTTCTTCCCGGAAAGGGTTGTCAAGCACTGGAAGAGGCTGCCCAGGGCAGTGGTGGAGTCGCCATCCCTGGAGGTGTTTAACAGCCGGGCAGACGTGGTGCTGAGGGACACGGGTTAGTGGTGGGTTGGGCAGTGTTGGGTTGATGGTTGGACTTGATGATCTTAAAGGTCCCTTCTGACCTACATGATTTGGTGACTCTATAAATAGTTTAAAAGTCTTAGTCTGCTTTGCATTAGGAAACCCTGACAATTAAAATATGCTGCTACAATGAGAAATTTTTAGAGAGAGTTGAATTGTTGGAGTTCTATTTCTATTCTGAAACTATTTCAGATTAGGTTTCTTCAATTTCAAATAAAACGCAGATTCTATTGCACAGGCAGGTAGGACTTGGAACCAAAGCGTCTCAGTTTTGTCCGATTTGTGCTTTGCACAGAGCCGCAGAGGCCGATTCTACTTTTAGGGAGGGCGGCACGAGTGTTTTCTCCAGCCGGCGTGTGCACGTGCCGCGAGCGATGCCCGAGCTCCTCTGCAGGAGTACTAGAAACTCTTATTTTTGTGAAGTGAATAGACACAGCCGTAGCGGCGCTGGAAGCTACGAACAGAGCCACAAAGCTGAAGGCACAGACGTGGAATACCCAACACTTGTCTTCATGGACACGAGCAGGTCGTGCACAGGAAAGAGCAGGAAAAAACCCCAGACTCCGCGCTGGAAAAAAGAGACATTTAAAAGTGCGACAAATTTAGCTCCAATTCATCCAAAGGAACTTTGCGGCTGCTGAAACAGAGCTGAATCGGCACTTGGGGGTTGCACGATGCAGCTTTTCAAAACATCAGCCGGTTTGCCTGTGCCACGGGTGGACCCGTCCTGCAGCCACGTCCTCGGGAGCAGCCCCAGCCCCGGATTCCGACAGCCGCCTCCAAGGTGAACCTGCACGGCTCGGGACACGGCTCGGGACACGGCGCCCAGTGCGTGCAGAGGTGGCCACGGGGCAATGAAAAATTCCCATCGCTTCTTCCCCCATGTCTGTGCTGTTCAAGCGCTTATTTGATCTCACGGGGGCGCCGGGGAGAGCAGCCAGTCAGGTTCAGTCCCCAGCTTTGGTGTCACCTTTGAGATCCCCCAATAAATTACCAAAAAACTCCAGCAAAAAGTGGGAAATTGTTACCCGTTATTTCTACTGTTAAATAAAAAAGAAAGTCTGTTTAAAGTGAAAGTGCACTTTCAGTAAAGAAGAGAGATCTACGTTTCTGGTACTTACTCAGTTTCTTTTCTGAGCAGGGAACAAAAAAAAAACCAAAAAGGGGTAACTTTACAGGACACACAAACCGATTAATTGTGCAGATGAAACAAACTCGAGCATGGAAACGTGCCTGCGGCTGTCCCTGAGTGCCGGAGAGCCAGATGTAAAATTCCCTGTAGCTCTTGACCAGTTCCTTAAGATACCGGCATTACAGTATTGTTTCGATATTTCTAAAGAATCATTGCTTTGTAATTAAACTGGCGTCTATGACTGTGGTTTCAGGAAGGCACGGACACTTCACTCTGCCCGGACTTCTGTAAAATTCCAAGCACAAGATGACTGTCAGCAGTTCCTCACTGTGCCGGGCTACTTTCTGACAGCGTGTTTATAAGAAAAAATTAGGAATCGTTTAAAAATAGCTGCTAACACTCCTCCAATGAGAGCCCCAAGGGCAAATACATCCACGGATATGCTGAGCCAATGCTCTTTTTCCTATAAAAATGGAACATAACAACTGTAGCATTAAATCAGATCTCACCACCCCATTCCCGTGCAAATCACGTGAGCGACTTTCAAGAAAATTTGCTTGTATGTGTTACCGATTAATTCCTCCTTTGTGCTCTTTGTTATCTTAAACAGGAGAAAATAGCCAATTCCTGTTCTCATACTATCCCAGAGTGCTTTTTTATTTGTGGACTAGGGGTGAGAAATGTGGTCTCTGCTTCCCTTTAAAATTTCGAGCTAAGTTTTCTACGTGCCTTTTTGGAGCTTTTACATCTGTTTTTTAACTGTGACTGATTTTCCCAAGGCCACTTAGTAGTAAACCAGCCAAAGGCCACCTTGGTGCAAAGGCAGGCAGAAAAAATAATTAACAATGTATAATACAACAACAATTTAGGTTAAAAATGTATAATCCAAAACCAGCAGCCGAGGTATTTGCCAAAGGGAAGCATTTTAAAGACGTTTGGATGGGACAGCGTTTCCCTCCTGACTCAGGCTGAAGCTGGGGCAACGACCAGCCGGGCGCGGGGGCTCAACGATCCCATCTCTGTGCTCTGTCCTCTGGAAAACTGCAAATTCAGGTTATTTTAGCAGCAGGAATGACGAACGGACTATTTCTATCTTACAGGGTTTGCAGTAGTTAAAAAAATAGTTTAAGGTGTATGCTTCTGTTAGGATGATCGGAAACAAAAGAAACATGCTAAGAAGTTAAAAACCAATCACAAACCTGACAATATACACAGATATTTGAGATTTTACAAACGATGAGTACTGAGGCAAAGAAATCCCTGAGCTCTACAACAACACCTAGCGAAAACACATACAATGTATTGTTTCTAAGCAATTTTAAATGAAGTCTTCGCTGTTTGGGGTTTTTTTTTTATGTAATAGCCAATTTTTTTGCACGCAACATCTCTAACAAAAACATTAAAGAGTGCTCCTCGGCTGGCTGCTGCCTCTGGCATGGAAATGGAATAGCAGCAACTGCTCAGAGACACCGACACACATCGGAGTTCGTTATTGTGCCTCTTCGTTTCCAGTAATTCGCAGCACGCGTATCAGTTATCACGACAAAATGTCACAGTAAATTCTGCTGTTTTCCCCTAAAATGTCACCTGGGTACGAACGATCTGTTAATAATAATTCTCATAGCAAACAAGGCACCAAGTGAGAGACCACTTCATAATGACTTTGTTCTTGCCCTGTTCGAAACGCCTAACGGCAGAGCTGGGGAGGACGCGTCCGGCAGCGACCCGTTCCGGCCCGTTCCCTCCCCGAGCCGGTCCCGCCGTCTCCTGACAACAGCCAGAAAGAAAGAAAACCTGACAGCAGGGTCACGCTGCCGCTCCTCGCCCGCATCCCTCTCCCTCGCCCGCCAGAGCCCCCCGCGAGCCCCCACAAAACGGGAGGATTACGCGTTACGCAGCATCCAGGGAAGCGAACTCCGCCGCAGCAAGGCGCCCCGGCACCCCGACGGCACGCCGAGACCCGGCTAACGTTTTCACCCTAAAAGCAACGAACGCAAATCCGGCAAACCTTTGCGGTCGTGGCGAACGCCTCTCCGGTCCTCCACCGCGCCGGCATCCCGACGCGGCATCCCGGCGCGCGGCACGGCGCCGTCTCTACGGAAACGGAGCCGCCACGTGACCCAGCATCTCCTGGGCACAGCTGACAAAATGCCTTTAGGTTGGATAAGGCGGTCAAGGGTGAACCGTCCAGCTACAAAAGGACTGGGGATTTTTTTTATTTTAATTTTTTATTTTTAAAATGTGACCCGTTTGGATCTGTTTGAGGGTGAAGGGACGGCGTGCCTGGTACCCTGCCAGCCAGCGGCAGCACACCGACGCAGACGCAAAGTTTTTTAGCAAGCAAACAACACTTTACATTTTCACTACGTTCTTCCCCCCAAATTAACGAAAAGCGCAAAACTTACCGCTTCAGAACCAAGAGGAACGGGGAGGGAAGGAAGGGAATGGCACGCCGAATCCAACGGCCGGCTCCCAGAGGCAGGACCTGGCGTGGCTGCGTACGGGGGCTGCTCGCAGCCAGCCACGGTGCGGCCCCCCCCGTCAACCACGGCACGGAGGAGCCGCTCTCCTTTGGGAAACTCGGGGTTCCCTGGTTATTTCCCATATGGACATTTGTGATTTTAAAGTCCTGAGCGGGTCAGACTTCTTGCTGTTCCAACAGGACCCCAGGCTTCAGCAACACCAGTAAACGTGACCCGGGCAGCACTGGGAACCCATCCCTGCCCGCCCGCAGACTGCGGGGCACCCGGAGCCTCCGACACCGAGTCCTCCTGCCACCGAGGAGCTGCGGAAGTTGAAAAGGAAGGAGGAGAGGAAAGAGCAGCAGAGAGGAAGGAACAGAAATAAAGACTGACTAGAATATAAGCACAGACCTAACCAATATACACGCACTAAAATGCGAAGCCCTGTACATCTTGAACTAAAACAAAACTTAATGTACGATTCATAAATTGTAAGACTGACGGAGATTACTCCGCCACGTCGTCTGACCTCCCGCATGTAAAAACAAAATTAAATCTCACTCACTCACTCCGGCATTGAGACAGGTTATTGAGGTTTGTCTGAAGTCTGATTTCAACAAGTTTGGATCTGAGGCATCAAAAAGTCACAACAACTTCCCTCGGTTGCTTATTCCATTACTGTCTTGATCATAAAAAGTAGATTCTTAACTGAAATTTGTTTGGCTTCAGCATCAATAGTTTAAGTGTTAGAAAAAAGTCTCAGCTCCTTTTATCGAGTAGACAAGGCATTATTATAACCTGCTCCATATTCTGCCCCAGAATAACAGCATCATTTCCAGAACCATGGCTGCGAATACAGGTATTACAAGATGTGAAATCATTACTAAATAAATATCGGCACTATCCCACCTCATGGTGACATAACAGAGTACCCGGACAACATCGCACTGTCAAGGAACAGGCGGGAGCTGCTTACCAACACTGTAAAAAGATCGTTACAAGACTGATGCACTACACCAATAAAAAAGAATTCAAAGTAAAAAACCAGAACTATAACCCCACCACTTGGAGGTTCCTATTCACTTTCCTGGATAACATCGTAACAACCTTCCACCAGCCTGAAATCGGGAAGAGGTTTCTCCCAGCCAGCAGCAGGACGCCTGCACGCGCAGCCCACCAGGGACACACACAAAAAGAATTCAAAAGGAAGAAAAAATTCTGTTCCGTCCTGGAGAATAAGGAAAGCTGCGGTCAAAACGAGTGTCTCATCCGAGCCTTCCTACTCTGAGCTCCTCACTTGTACCAGTGGCCAAAACGCTTCAGGGAAACCCCGAAGAGCCCAAAGGGAAGAGCTGCGAGGGACGGGGGTCCCGGGGGCCAAAGGCTGTGACAGAATCTGGCAGAGCCGCCCCGCGTTACTCCGGACCAACGCTTCGCCCGCGCGAAGCAGCAAATCCAGCTCCGAACCAAAGGTCAGGAACTCGCCCTGCCCTCCGAGAAAAGCCTGTAAATGGGGCAGGATTCCCTCCCCGGCAGGAGCCGGAGCTGGAGCCGGCACGCACGCTGCAACAACCGCAGCCTCTGCCTGCGAAGAAAACGTCCGTGGGCTACCAGTCAACCCAAACCACCGGTGTGCAGACACCCGAAAACATGCTTGTTGGGAAGAAGCGATGATCAGGACGACTATGGAAAATACAGAAACGTGCTTCCTTCGCTGGGAGATGAAGGAAAATTCAATGTGGCAGGTGGTGAATTCAAATGCAAAACCTGGCAGAATACCGAAATCCAGGACAAGATGCATTTCAAACACGCTCAGCTTTACAGCCCTTTTATAAAAAAAAGTGTAATCTGTCTTCTGTTAAACATCTTTACATTTTTAAAATGTGTATTTATGTAATTTTGGTAAAAAATGCCTACAATGTGACAGAAGCAGACGCCATTCCTCAGCAGCAACAGAATGAGCATGAAAGTTAAAAATAAGCCACCGTATTCCAGCAAAATAAATTCATACCAAACACTTATGTAGATCTTAGGAAAATACAGCAATTTGCAAAAAATGCAGAAAGATAAAACCCGCAGGACGCCTTGATCCCACAACTGTGTGCAAGTATCTAATCAGTGGTCATAATTAAGATGAGGGTGGTGAGACCCTGGCGGGGGTTGCCCAGAGCAGCTGTGGCTGCCCCATCCCTGGAGGTGTTCAAGGCCAGGTTGGACGGGGCTTGGAGCAACCTGGTCTGGTGGGAGGTGTCCCTGCCCATGGCAGGGGGTTGGAACTGGATGGTCTTTAAGGTCCCTTCCAACTCTAACCATTCTGTGATTCGATGTGCTTTTCAGTGTCTCACGTCACCTTCTTCAGGCCACGGTGGTGTCAGTGCCAGTGCAGCAAGGCAGGTGCCAGGCTCACCGGCGCGGCGTGGTGCAGCACTTGAAGGGAAGGGAAGACGCTTGACCATGGCCCATGGGGGACTTTGAGCTCTTCAGCCTGATGGGCACAAACCCACAGCTCCTTGCTCCACGGGAGGACGGCTGACTGTCACTACTCATCACGTGGACCGGCAGAAACGGTGGCCATGAAGGACTGGAACCACTTCCAGTACAAAATTTCAGAGAAAAAAAGAAAGCGGGCAACATAAACTTGCGAATTTGTACCACACGTACTTGCACACACAGACCCACAACAGTGCAACGAGAAAACCTCCAAGCTCCCAATGCAGAAAGGAAAAGTTTCTCTTGGCTGTTCCCGATTACGACCCGTAGCAAGGGGAGGAGGGCACACGCACACCTCCAGGTCTTACTGCTCTCCTTTTTTCACACTGCTCCCACCCCAGATGAGACAAAAAATCTCTCAATTATCCAGTTTATCTTTTTCTCATCCGTTAAGCACAGAAAGGGAACCGGTTGTTCTCTCGCCTGTTCCTGGTAATCAAAGGGAATTGTCTGTCAATAATTTACTGCTGCAGGTTCAGGACACTGAACCCTGCACAAGAGGAATCTCCTCACCCTCCCCAGCCTGGCCAAGGAGGAACTTGTGTCTGTCCTCTCCTGCTGCTGCCGAGAGCGGCACCGAGGGACCATCAAATCACAGAATGGTTTGGGTGGGAAAGGATCGTTAAAGGCCACCCAGTCCAACCCCCTGCCACGAGCAGGGGTTGCTCAGAGCCCCGTCCAATCTGACCTGGAATGCTTCCAGGGATGGGGCATCCACCACCTCTCTGGGCAACCTGGGCCAGGGTCTCACCACCCTCAGCATAAAACATTTCTTCCTTATCTCTAGTCTAAATCTATCTGATGCGGGGTGCAGCACCTCCAAACGTGCCGCCCTGACACCCCATGGGTGATGGGATGAGAGACCAAGGAGCTCTGATGGGCAAGTGGGTGCTCCCTCAGCCCTGCCCTCGCTCTCCCTCCTCACTTCCCATCCTCACGAGATGCCTGTGGGAAGCTCGTGGGACTTCTCCTTGGCACACCATCCCAGCTACCACCACGCTGGAGCTGCTCCAGCCTCCTCTGGCTGGCATGGCTGAAGCAGCATCACGGCTATGCCAAGAGCGCTGGAGGGCGGGCAGGCTTTCAACTACCTTTTGTAAGGGAAAAATATCCTAAACCCAGAAAACGCTATAGCACTGATAGCTGTTGTCTCACAGCCGTGGCAGTCACAGAATCCCAGACTGGCAGGAGTTGGCAGGGACCTCTGGAGATCACCTCGTCCAACCCCCCTGCCAAAGCAGGGTCACCTAGACCAGGCTGCAGAGGACCGCATCCAGGCGGGTTTGGAATCTCTCCAGAGAAGGAGACCCCACATCCTCTTTGGGCACCCTGTTCCAGTGCTCTGTCACCCTCAAAGCAAAGAAGTTTTTCCTCATGTTGATACGGAATTTCCCATGTTCCAGTTTGTGCCCATTGCCCCTTGTCCTGCCACTGGGCACCACTGAAAAGAGTCTGGCCCCGTCCTCTTGACACCCGTCCTGTAGATATTGATCAGCATTGATGAGATTCCCTCTCAGTCTGCTCTTCTCCAGGCTGAAAAGACCCAGGTCTCTCAGCCCTTCACAGAATCACCAGCGTTGGCAGGGACCTCTGGAGATCATCTAGCCCAAACCCCTGCCAGAGCAGGGTCACCCACAGCAGGTTGCACAGGATGACGTCCAGGTGGGTTTGGAATGTCTCCAGAGTGGGAGACTCCACCACCTCTCTGGGCAGCCTGTGCCAGTGCTCTGTCACCCTCAAAGGAAAGAAGTTCCTCCTCATGTTCAGATGGAACTTCCTATGGTCAAGTTTGTGCCCGTTACCTCTTGTCCTATCACTGGGCACCACTGAAAAAAAGACTGGTCCCATCCTCCCGGCACCCTCCCTTTGAGTACTTGTAAGCATTGATGAGATCCCCCCTCAGTCTTCTCTTCTCCAGACTAAAAACACCCAAGTCCCTCAGCCTTTCCTCATAAGATGTTCCCGTCCCCTGATCATCTTCGTAGCCCTCTGCTGTCCCCTCTCCAGCAGTTCCCTGTCCTTCTTGAACTGGGGAGCCCAGCACTGGACACAGTACTCCAGATGTGGCCTCACCAGGGCAGGGTAGAGGGGGAGGATGACCTCCTGCGACCTGCTGGCCACACACCTCTTGATGCACCCCAGGATGCCATTGGCCTTCTTGGCCACAAGGGCACCTTGCTGGCTCATGGCCATCCTGTTGTCCCCCAGGACTCCCAGGTCCCTTTCCACAGAGCTGCTTTCCAGCAGGTCAGCCCTCACCTGTACTGGTGCCTGGGGTTATTCCTCCCCAGGGGCAGGACCCTACACTTGCCCTTGTTGAACTTCGTGAGGTTTCTCCCTGCCCAACTCTCCAGCCTGTCCAGGTCACGCTGAATGGCAGCACAGCCTTCCGGTGTGTCAGCCACCCCTCCCAGTTGTGTGTCATCAGTCTCCTGGAGAAGCATCCGCTTGATAAACAGTATTTTAATACTTTGTTTTAATATTATACTGTATTTAAATAAAGCCAAATGTAAAATTATACATCTAGGTCAGAGAAATGCAGAGTAGATTCAGAAAGTAGAGCTCTACTTCCAAAAGCAGTGACTAGAAAAATGGATTATAGACCACAGTGGACAGCAAAGGCAATTTGTTGGAAGCAGAGATAATCTGATCCTTGAAAATAGATATATATATGGAAATGTATTAGTGTTCAGGTAGAGAAAAGAAAACAAAACAAGGGCTGGAAACAGAACACAGTTTAAGAGGGGGGAAAAAAGGAAATAAACCACAAACGTTAAACAGGAAGGAAGACCATCCATTCAAACAAACTACTATTCGAGGAAGTGGGCATTTATAACCTCTGGAAATCAAGAGTGAGTGCCTTTATGGAGGGTAACCTTTCCCAAAAACAAATTACTGGGCTCTGTAGAGAAGGAAGGTGGTGACATTTAATGATCAATGAGATACAGGAGGTCAGACTGGCTGATTTAATGTTTTCTGACCTTAACTTCTATAAAAAGTCATCTTTGATGTATGTTTGCAATAAATACTGGCAACCTAAGCATATTTCTCCTTCCCTTCCTTCGTGTTCATCCACCTTTTATTTAATACATTTATGAAGCCGATTTGGATCAGCAACCCTTGATTCTAAGAGAAAGGATCTATATTTTCTCGGAGGTTTTGGAGGCCACAAAGCCTTTACAGGAAGGTTTTCCAGAAAACGTCCCTGACCAGAAGAAAACCTGCCATTTGTTTGCAGTTCGCACTGACAGTCGGACAGAGAAGCGCCGTACGGAGGCCGACGGAGCACAAGAACATCGCTCCGACCCAGAGCGGGGTGGTTTCAGCAGCAAAGCGTCTGTCAGGTTTCACAAAGCTGGTCTCCAGAAAACACCAGCCCTGCTGTGCCGGCAGCACCGAGGGGGCCATCCCGCCCAGTCCCTTCGGGATCCGCTCAGGGACCCCAGCACTGGCGCTCCTCCACCCGGAACACGACCACTAACCTCGGCCTTTTGCTTCCCTACCTGCAACACCCTTCAGCACATCAAAAGACCTTTTTTCCAATCCCATGGTAACTTCATTTCTTTAATAGCCTTTGACAAATTATCCTGTCAAAGGCTTTTTGAAAATCCAAATACACAAAATCCACTGGATTCCCTGTATCCGTGGACCTCCGTAGAGGACTGTCACTGTCCGAGAAGCCCAGTCAGGGAGCGAGGCGGCACTGATTTGTACTCAGCGCCTCCAGCCCCTCTCAGAAACACACTCTCATACAAAATTTATTATAAAACAGGGTGGGGTTGGGCTCCTGAGGATTTCCAAGCAGGAAACAATAGTGAAGCATTTTGCTTTGCGCTATGATTTATTGCAATGGGCACGTCCGGCAGTTACGTTCGGTTAATCAAAATTCAACACAACATTATTTTTCTCGCTAGGAGTACTGGGTTTTGAGGCATTTCAAACAGAGCAGTTTAAAAGGACGCACAGATGTAGAGCGATGCACAAGTTAAGACATTAAGTTGATAGCCAAAGAAGATGTGGTAGCCACAGGTGAACGATGCCCAGGGACAGGGGGCCACGATACCCGAGTGCCAGTGGCCAGCATCACCTGTGTATCCTCATAGAGCAGTTTGGGCTGGAAGGGACCTTCTCTCCCTTCTCTCTCCCGGGGAAAGAGCAGCTCACACGAGCATCTCCTCTGAGCCACGCGAGCAGCTCTGGCGTACCGTACCGCAGACAACGAGGTGTCTCAGCACCTCTAAACCTCAGGGCTTTCCGGCAACTGCAAGAAGAAGAAATGATTTCCACCAAAAGCAGAGTCACTGAATCAGCTAACAACGTTTTAGCCCCACTGCTGAGCCCTGCAGAGGCAATGGGCAGCCTGGGCTGAGAAACAGGCAGTTTTGTAGGCATATCAGTTTTTGGTTTCCACTGCAATCCCCGTATTTTTCAAGCTTTTCAGAAGAGCTGTCCATAGCGGCAGCAGCAGATGAAGGAATACGATTTTTGACAGTTCATTGCTCCTGCCAGGGTTTTGAGCTGAAGCAATGAAAGCGACCCAAGTCATTGCTGCCTGAGGAAGTGTCCGTGGGGAAAAGAAGGGAACAGTCAATAAGTAGTTTTTTAACAGTCAAACAAGATAAAAACTTCTGGTCACGACTATCTGTCCAGGAACACCTTTGTAACCTGCAAACCGGTGTTCTTATCACAACTCTTCACAGAGATCTTACACAATCTATCTTCATGTGCAAAGGCAAACCTTTTACACGTTATCACTGCAAAAAGTTCTGGGAGGAAATATATTCAGTGTCAAACCCGAATCTCTTCCCAAATCACTCATACTACTCTGGCAGAGAACAAAAAAGTCATTGTGATTTCTTCGGGGAGGCAGGCGATGTAGAACCCTGCTCCATTTTAAATTCAGCAACTTCTGCCTTTCTCAAAGAGTTAAACCTATTGGCTTGGTCTTTTGAACCCAGGTAAATCTATGAAGTGTCATTTTGCTAGAAACGGGATCTAATTCACATTCTAACTTAATCACAGAATCACAGAATGGTTAGAATTGGAACGGACCTTAAAGACCATCTAGTTCCAACCCCCCTGCCATGGACAGGGACACCTCCCACCAGACCAGGTTGCTCCAAGCCCCGTCCAACCTGGCCTTGAACACTTAACGTGACACGTAAATAAAATAACGTAACAGGGAAGAAGCAGCAGCCCGTCCATAGGCAGTTTTCCCCCTTCGGACCCAATGCTACACCACTCTTCCATTGCAACGAGAAACTGTACTGTCTTAACAGCCAGGGCACGGCTACGTTGCACCGTATACAATACGTACAATAGCTACGCTGGCTAGCATGTGTCAGCCACATCGTCTCCTGTATGCCCCCGCCGGCTGCATGTCCCTGAGTGGCCGGTGACATTGCTCCGTCAGGCGGGACAGTGAAGGCTCGCAGAGGGACCTGGCTACGGAGCCACAGCCTCGGCCGCCTGCTGCGCTCCGCAGCCGGTCGGAGCGACGCAGCTCGCCGGCTGTGCCGGGACGAGCAGCACAGCTTCCCTGCGGGGCACAACCTCATACATGAGGGGTTATGACTGCCTTCGGATGGTGGCCTTGGCTGACCACCAGGACAGCACAGTAACCGAACCACGACTTTGCCCTTTGCCAGCCCTGCCAGCAGGAGCGTGAACACTTTGTGAACCCCTGCCAACGCCTCCTCATCCCATTTTCATTCATCTGCTGAAGGCTTAAAGAAGCAACTCCAGCCCCTTAACGTTGATTTGAAGTAATCCGTTGTCCTTTATCCCCCTGCGGCTTCACGTGTTTGTCACCCGGAGTGACTCGTAGCAGACAGACTCCCTTTGCTGCGAGCCACCGGAGCGGGATGTACGTTTGCTCTTCAGCTGTCACCGACCACGGCGTAACTCATTAGCACAAGGCCATCCTCACCGGCGTCACGCTGAACTCCCCCAAGCTGCGAAGAGGAACGGCCGTGGAGGTGACACACGCCACATTCTGCCACCTCTGCCGTGAAGACACCGATTCCTCAGGGCGAGGAGAGGGGAGCAGCTCGGGGCAGCAGCTCCGACTGCCACAGCCGAGCGTGACGCATCCCATCTGTCACCGCAGGCGCCGAGAGCGACGGCGCTCAGCAGCGGCGCGAGAACACCCCAGCGCCGCGATGCTCGCTGTAGGACGATGCTGGCAGCGGCAGCTTTTGCCGGCACGCTTATTTCACACGCTGTGCAACAGGGTTGTGTCGCTGAAAGGATCCATCTCAGATAATATTTTAAAATAAAGGCTTTACTGGGAGGGGTTTGAGTTTGATGGGTCCGGAGCCGGGGAAATGATCAAGTTATAACCTGAAATAACACCGCAGTGAAGGAAAACTCTAAATGATTTCTCCCAGGAAAACCAGTGCGTGTCAAATACAATCTCTGCTTTATCAAATATAAACTCAAAGGAGTTTCTAAATGTCTATTCATTTTTTTTTCCACCATATTGACTGTAATCCCTTAAACAAGGGGGAGCCTTTGCAGCCTATGGGCTCCAGCAATCGTATTCCGAAACCCAACACCTAAAAAAGAGTACGATTCCCGCAGTCACCCTACAGCAGCCAGGAAGCTCCCACCTCGACCCAGCTCACAATCCGGAGGAGGATGCAGGGAGAGAGATAAGGGGAAGAGAACGCGAATGTACCGAAACAGCAGAATTTCCATTTTTCTATTACTGACCCAGCACGGCTGCAGGGACTCGGGTAAAGAGACGCAGAGGTAGTTTCAGAAACACTCATTTAATTTTGGAACTGTACATAAAGCAAATCCATAATTGCCTTATGGAACACATGTACAGTGCTCTAGCAGTGGATTCTGTAAAATTCCTGACTCAGACTACATTAAAATTTTTGTATGCATTTTTCGTTTCTCATAAAGCTGTAAGGAAATGCTGTAATAATTGAGCTGCTGTCAGACACAGAACATAAGACTGACTGGAATTCTTATTTGATTTAAAAATACTCTCCTCTTGGTTTTAAAGTTTCAGTGGTGGAAATTCTATCATCACTTCTGATTTTGGCAGTCTATTCTAACAATCATTTACTTACATTCACTATTAAAAACATACTTCTTGTTTTTATTCTGAATTTGTTTAGCTTCAACTTCTGGTCTATGTCTCTGATAAACCTGTCTGCTAAAGCTCCCTGGGATTATAATTTAATTTCTCTAGGACAGATATTTTTAGTGGTATAAAATCATTCCTTAACCTCTGTGTGTTACACATACATTACACTTGAGTCTTTGGATGCAAAAGCTATGCATCTTCCCGTATCTATTTCCAGTCCTTTGATCATTTTCCTTGACCTTATCAAAGCCTTTGGTCTTTCAGCATTCGTCGTGATGGTGGGTTTTGCAACCACAGAGTTTTCTGACCGGGCTCCTGCCACCCCCAGGCACACAGGGTACGCTCTCCCGTTTGCGCTCTCTGATCCCGTTGGCATCCGTGGTTACAAAATCGCCCTGAAAATGCACATTCAGCCAACTGCATACCATGACCTCCACCGATTTTGAGTCATTCTGCCCAGCATACTGTCCTTCTAACCTCCTTCATTCCTCCAATATTTTCCTCATTTGCCCATTTAGCCTACCAGCAGCGATTTCATACGTTTTCCTCCCGGCCATGGAAAGGAACGTTAACGGCACAGAAGCAAGGCTGGATCTCTGCAGGACTCTGCTTGAAAATGCCCTACTCAGCACCCTTCTTTTTCCAGTCCTACCGAGGACAATAAGCTGAACAATTTTTTTCCAACCTGCTGTCTATGTGCTGTATTGATTATTGTTTCCTAAACTATTCAATGCTCATAATAAATGTGTTATGCCAACAATATCCCTTTATTAATCAAAATTCATCTCATAAAAAGAGATACAAACTGAGTCTGACTACACCAAATTGCCAAAAGCCTATGCGTGACTGGCACGAGTTACCTTTTTATTTACTGATCCACAAAAGGGCTTATCTACTGCTCAATTATTTTATTCACCATCAAAGTCATGTTGGTAAACATAACATGTCAGAGATCGCCCTGCTTGACTTCATTCCCTGCCCCTCCACTGCCTTGAAAAAAGAAATGAGATCATACGTATTTTTTTCCAGTGATCTGGGAACTTTCCAATGCTCCAAGACACATCAACAATCAGCAGCAAGTATCCAAATTAAGACATTCTTTCAAAATGCGGTTTGGACTGAAAAAGTAGATGGTGCAATTCAACATCCTCTTGGATTATGTCTGGAAGGTGAGCATCTCCCCGTCAGCACATTGCACAGCTGCTGCCCCCTGCCAAACCACCACCTGGAAACTATTCTCCAAGAACTTTTAAACCATCACTTTACATTCCTGCTACCAATTTTGGCTTTTCTCCTTCCCTTGACAAGTGTAGCTGCTTTTTCTTCCCTTCCAAGTCTTGTTTTCCCTGGAGCACTTGGCCAAGTATTCTCAAACTGTTACTAGTTATTAATATTTTTACATTTGCATTATTTACTCAGCTGAAGTTGATTTCAGCTTTGCAAGACAGTCTCCTCTAAAACATTTGTTAGATGCTGATGTGCACCTCATTTACATGAAAAAATGTAATCAAGTCGTGATCACTGACGCCTAAATAATGACTCATCATGGCCCTAAGCAATTCCTCTTGATAAGCTGAGTTCTACCAAGGAACCTCCACTGGCTATGTCACTTTTCACACTTAAAAACTGGGGGAAGGGGCGTTGTGTGCCTTTTTTTTAAATTTCATTTTTTATTTCAGTGGTACAACTTATACAGAGAACCCCAAAGGTCTTATATCATATATATATAAAACCCCAGTAGGTCTCTCTAGTCCTACGTTCATTCTATTTTCATGCCATTCAGTGTTTGATATAAACCACCTACTTACATGATTTTTGCACCAGACCATTATCTGCTGTTCCCACAGTCGTCCCTGTGGTATTAGGCAGTATTTCCCAAGAATTGGCTTCTTAGGGCACACTTTTTTTTTTTTTTTTTTTTTTTTTAAATGAAAGCTGGCAGCACAGAGCAGATGTCTCTGGGTTGCCCTGCTGCTGCCAAGAGCGGCCGGGCTGCAGTCCCTGTCACCGCAGAAGGTGCCGTGCCGTACCCCACTCTTCCCCTCCTGCCCACCTTCTCACAGCCAGCATCTTCCCAGCCGGCACCGGCGCCGCCACGGCACGCGACTGCCTCTGGGCTGAGGAAAATGGCAAGGCCGTGTTTGGAAATCGAGGTGTCGTCTGTTCCTACCGGGAAGCAAAAGCAAGCTCGGAGGCACTTCTCTACCAGCTCCTCCCATGGGTCACCTAGAAAACTACAAAGCACAAAAGCAAGCCACCCGCTTTTGCCTTCACCGATCCTTGTCTAGCTGGGGACTGGAACTTGTTTGAGCCGTTAACGAATTAACGAGTCCTAGCAAGAGAAAGAAGTAATTCATCAAACTCGGTAATCTGTGTCAGAAATAAAACTTCAGCTCATAGTTTTGGGATCAGCTTCTGCAGCTTCCTTCACGCAGGCAGTCGCAGTGCCATCACTGTAATTATTTTCATCCGCTGCACTTATGCAATTACGTATTCTTTTATTTTTTATAGAAGCATTAAATTGTAAACTACTAATTTTCTCTTGTGAATGTTAGTGCATTTCAACACGGAAGCAGCACAGAGAAAAACCTAAAGAAAAACGTGAATGGATTCATGATCTGATAAGATTCTAAACACGAAGTTGTTTTCTGTGAGGCTGAGCAGCACCCCTGCTACAGAAAATCCAGATTTAAAGCTCAGTGACAAGCTCCGCAACGCCTCCTGGCCAAGGCACGGAGATAATTCTGTGCACAACGTACAACCTTGTCCTCGTGGGTCTGACAAGCCGTTCATTTAGGAGAACCCAGACTTCAGCTCTGAATCGAACAGTAGCACAACAGATTTTTTTGGTTTTTAACTTTGAGTGCACCTTCACAGAGAAAATCAGAACAATTATATTCCATTAAATCAGATCAACTCCTCTCACTGCACAGGACTAAAGCAAGCACTACAAAAGTTGTTAAATATTTAGTGATGCAAGAGCTGGAAAAAACAATCACACAGCTAAGCAGAAATTGGTAAAGCTCAAAACTACGTTGTTAAGGAGTCTAGCATTGCCACTACTCTTCCATGTCAAGTTACGGATCTTCTATGCTTTTCACAAAAGAAAGCCACACCAGAGTTTTGCCACACTACGATAAGCTTTACAGTTCTCACCTTTCCAATATTTTGACAAGCTAGCCTCCAGCTTTTTCTTAATGACTGCCACCACTGTTAAAAGGAGCGTACAGAAGAGCCAGTCAATCAAAATCATACGGCATTAGGAAAGGCCAAAGCAGCACAGCCTAATATTGAACTGTCAGAGGTGGTAAGACATTCCGATTTGAATACCTTGGTTCTCCATTCAGAATTTGTGACAGAGAAAACAGTTCAAGAAGAATCTGGTATTTATGACATCAAAAAGACCCCAGAGGAGCATCAACTCCACTCTCAGAACCACAAACTACTCAATATTCATGAAAATGGGAGTCCTCCAGTTCACACACGTTGTATCCCTTTGCTTTGCTCCTCTCTCCTCGCTCCTCTCTAGAGCATGTGCTTCAAGTTAGACTTATGAAAAGATGGAGACTTTTTCTCAAGACTCTGTAGGACATTAAACCAGATCTATCTGGAGGCTTAGTTTATTATACGTATACAGTAATAGAATTTGTTTGGGGGTTTTTGTCTCAGGTTTTACTTTTGATGTGAAAACTGGCAAATTGGGGAAGCAGACTGATTTCAGGTCCCTTCAGACCAACACCAGCACAACGGTATTTCATCAAAATCATTCCATCGGTTCGACAATAAGGTCAGGATGAAAGGGTTCCAATGATGCCATTGAGCAGAAAAACACAGCCAACCTCCCAGCGAGACAAAGAAGAACGTCAAGCCAATGCTCCCAGGCAGCAGCAACAAGCTAAGCCCCGCTACTGCTAACATTAGGCAACATTAACGTGCAAGTAATTATGTTTAACGTTGTTTTGTTTATAAATTTTAATGGTCAGTAAATGAGAATATAGAGTCTGATCCAATACGGCGAGGTGCAAGAGGTAAGATTGATCAGTCCTTTGCAATGCTACAGATGCAAGTCGAGTACACAGCCAGGCCTCAGTCTAACTGTCCATAAACATATTCTGTACCTCTTCTCTCGTTAACAAGATATTCTTAACAAAACAGTAGGTTTCAAATAATTATTCAGAGAAACACCGTTAACAGTTACAGCATTGCAACTTTATAATTCTAATCCAAGGGCTCCTTTCCGCTAGCCAATTCCAAAGCCCAATACGGCGGCAGACACCTTGCTTTGTATCACTGATTAAGTGAAAAATAGATTACAACAGATACTCACACTATATGTGCAAGATCAAGTGGCTTTTCTGGCTGCTCGGGAAACACAGGGCGCGGCGGTTCTCTGCTTGGTACGCAACCCAGGGATTTACTGATCGCATGGCTCAGCTTCTTTGCAGGCGATTTCTGGTTTTGAGAAGAATGACAAAAATGAGTTGACTACTAGGAAGAGCAGGGTCATACGTGCAATCAGATAACTGAGAAGAGTAAAAAAAATGCATAGTACTAGCATATTCAGAATTATCCATTTACATTATACCATACCTGAGAAATTAGTACAGAAACTACACAGGTGAACAAGTTTTGTGGGGGTTTTTTTGGTGCTATAATACTGAAAAATGAAAGTAGTTTAACAGAAGTATGAGACCAAGAAACAAATCAATTGTCTGGTGTTTCTAAGAGGAATTAAATCAAGGGGCAATCATATGCAATTAAGGGGTTTCTTACACTTTCTCCCAGGCTTTCTGGACACAGGCGCTGTACTTTGCGGGGAGGGCAGGGGAAGAGGACAGGACCTGGTGACCAACCTCCACGCTTGGACTCACCGGTGCCAGCACCGCTCTCCTCCCCAGCCACCGGCATCCAGAGGAACCTGGTCCCGTGCCCCTCCCTCCCACCTTCGCAAAGGCAATGGCTTTTGAAACACAAGTTTTAATTTTTTTGTCCATTATGGGCAAAGCCAAGGTGAAACATGGTGTTAAGACAGACATGAACAACCGGTTTCTTTATTTTCTTTCACAAATTCATTTGGTTGTGCTAACTAATCCCACAAGAGCAGCTGTGCTGGGATCACCTAAGGAAGACTGAAAGGCTGGTGACAAGTGTTGCCAAACACACGAGGATGAATAGGTGGCCCGAGTCACACGCTTAGGACGTCTTAAAATGTTATGACGTCCACTGAACTCAGACCAGTGATGTGGGAGGCCAGACAACGCTTTTACGGGAGCTCAGAAGTCACCCGGCAGCTCTGGTTTTCTCATCTAACTCATCAACGGTCCATGTATGTGGAACCTAGCAGCTAATTACTCCTATGTAAATTTTTAATACTTCTGTAAGACATTCCAAAGTGGAATTAGGCCCAATTCTCAAGGCATATTCAAATTAAAATTCAGATTAACACTGATTTAAATAGGACGCAAGGCGAGCCAGGACAGGAGTTACACATATAGTTACAGTTAATATAAGCTAGTAACTAACAATTACTAATATTTACTAACAATGAAATAAACAATTAGTAACTAGTAAACCAGTGAGAATCTTCAACTCTGGGCCTCTTGGCTTAGCAGCAGAAGACAGGCAATAAAGGCTTTTCTGAGTGGAGAACCTCCGTGTGAGGAAGCTGTTCCCTCTGTAGATTTACGTGGTTTGTAGTAGACTGGGATGCATTTTAAGTATAAAGTAAAATACTAATATCAACTGGAAAGCCATGAAAAAAGAGAAAAACTCCTTTCAAATTAGGAAAGAAAGATGAGCTGGATGCCTGTGAGAATATATTAGGATAGCTGGTTCTTAATGCAAGATTCATTATCCTCCTTCAGTTGCCTTACAACTCAAAGTCAATGGTAACTGAGAACTCCAAAAAACGTGAATGGAGGCTGCCTCGGAATTTGTGATGATTGTAGTCTTGGGAAAAAAAGAATTACTCATGATCATATTCCTCCCTGGAGCACGTCAGAGAAGATTCAGGTGATAGCTACAGTCCAATTCCAGTCACATGCTTCCATCAGCACCTACCACTGCGTTACAACACGTACTCTGGCCTGGTTACCACATTAAGAGCATACTGTTTCACAAATTAAACCAATTATTCAATATGTTGCAGCCTAATTCCTTTCAGATTCTGGAGTTTTTATCCATCAACCCACAGACCCAACCTGTGGAGGCTACAGAATGCATGAAGGCCATGGAGAGCAAGCAACCTAAAAATCTTCTGATACCAGGTGAAACGGGCAATTGATCTTCCCAATATATTACCTGTGGCTTTGCAGACAGAAAGCCTTGGCCCTGTCACAGTACCACTGCAAAAATCTTGTGATGGGTATAAGATTCTTGTCTCCTCACCAAGAAGGGCTTCAGTAGGAAGGAAGTCAAGACAATTAACTGCTTGAGGTGAGCCTCCGGTAGGGAGCTCTGTAAAAGAGCATGTTCAGAAGCACCTCAGCTTACTGATTCACTGAACAATAAGTGCTAAAAAGACTTACTGATGGTAAGCTGATGGGGCTCTTTTTTCTTTTTTTAATGTGTTGAGAAAACCTGGTAGGTTGCAACCGATGGGTGATCCCTGCAAATGGTGTTGAAGCGCACGGTGCTCTCACTGTGAAAGGTTCTACAGATGATCAGCAGCCTTTAATTATTTTGAAATCCTATGAAAAACACAATCCCACCTTTGTACTACTTGTTACTAAGTCCACAGTAAAACTTAAATTATGCACACAAATGTGATGATACCAAAAGTAAAATTCTAGTTTTCCTCAATTAATTCTTCCACGTGTTGAAAATTTTCACATTTATTTCTCTCTCAATTTGTTCTCCACCACTTCCCCTTTTAGAGTATTTCCTACTTTACTCTTTACCCTCTTTATCTTTCGGTTTCTGCACAGACCATCTATTCTCAGCATGCCTTTTCTGTGACCTCCTCTTTGCAGTGTTTTTAGGCTATTTTAAAGGGTTTTCTCTAATGTGGTACCAACACTACATGCCATCGTGCTACCCCACCATTTATTTTGCCAAACAAACGCAGTGCTGCCTAGAATGCCGTACAACCGAGCCACCGCTGCAGCTTCACTTTCCAAAAATTACAGGAGAAAGATAATTTCCAATTACAGGGGAAAGATAATTTCCATCGACGCCAACTTTTCGATAACGCTCCTCAGCGCAGCCGGCAGTGAGGAGGGCAGAGCAGGCTGAGGGAGCACACTGCTTCGCAGGCAAGCATACCTCTTACGCTGCCTCGTTTCCCTGAGAAACAGCTATTTTTTCTTCCAATTAGCTGAGTTCTACTTTAGATGTTTCTTCTAACAAAAACCACCTCTCTCATCAGCGTTGCTGATCTCGACCTCCAGCCTGTTTGATATCGTCTGTAAAGGGGAGAGTATCCCGTTCTGCAAAGATGGGATACTCTCCCCTTCAAAAAAAAGCAGAAAACCCAAACAGAAAACCCCAGAGTAGCACAATCCCCTCATCCACCACCCACGCCACCGCTGCAAAGCCAAATAACAGTCTCCCTCCCCACCACCGACACCACCACCACCAGCCTCCCCAGATAACACCATCCACTTGCCCATGGCTAGCACTACTGGTTTTTCACCGTCTTCTCCCTCCCCAGCTCTTCATCGTGTTTCTTCTTGACTTTAAACTATATTTGTAAATAGCTGGGCAGACCATGTTTTATGAAGTATCTGTAACTTCTGTCACAACAGGATGGCAGCCAGTTTGGAAGCTGGATGTACTCCTGCAAAGTCCCCAGTATTAATAAATTTCCACTCCAAATAAGCAGTTAAAACTAATAAAGAATTTCAGGCTTTGAAAAAGGTTTCACACATCCTGGAGTCCAATTTATGGTCTTATTTATCTTCAGCTTTACATGGGAGAACAGTCTGGCGTGCCTTTGTTTTCAGAGGCTTTCAACCACTCAACTGCCTTCTGCTACAGAAGCGTAGCTGTAGAAACCAGCCAAGCACGCTCTGCCCCACCTTCGCCTCCATCCGCACGCTCTCCTGGGAACGGCCAGCACGGCAATCCGGTTTGTTTGACTTCCTAAGGGGCACGGGACACGACTCAGCAGGATCTGCGCCGCTGTGGCCGTTGTATCAGTGAGATGGCAAGCGTGGCTGATGATCCAAAAAACGTCAGGCACGCAAATAAGTGCTGTGTATCTGGGTCAACGTTTCAGCAACCTTCCCGGACCCAGGTATTCATGGTTTTGGTTCTCCTCCAAACTGTTAAATCATGTAGCCATTTTCTTTCCCCTTTTACTGATCATCTAATTACCCAGGCATTCGGGAAAGGTTTCTTCTCCACATTATTCCCAAGGGTCCCTGAGATGCAGGTGCCGGTCTGGCTCTAGCTATGCCAGTAGCGCTTTGCAGGTTTGAGTGCGTTAGCAAGGAATAACTGCAGCGTTCCTTGCGGAACTCCCGCTTTTCAGCGCAACAAAGCTTTTTCAACTGTACGGCCTTTCTGAGATTCCTCCTCCAGCAAACTCTCTCTGTCTTTTACATGCCTAGACCTATCAGTGGAGGATATTTACCTTTTTCCCCAAAGCTATCAATAAATACTCAAAAGAAACAGCTTCTGCTGCTTCTTCTTCATCAAGAACAGAATAATTAAACTTGGGAGAAACGTTTGCCATCAGTTACCGTAAGTGTTTGAGGAATCAACGAAGCTTCTAAACAGTTACCATTCCGTATGCAGTTATACGCAGTTAGCAGACATCCCAGTGGATCCCCTTCCGTTTGAGCTGGTTATTTGACATTTCCATGTCTGGGTTCCTGTCCTCCGAAACACCCACGAAGTTGAGCGTCAGAGGCGGACTACGGAATTACGCAGGAACCCAGATACGCAGAACCGCGTCTGTAACACCACTTCCACCACCACTTTCTGGAGGATACATTTCAACAGAATTTTTCAGCTGAACAAGAAATGGAGGTGAGAACAGACCAGGCGAATATCACAAAGCCGTCCCTCGGCTGGCGCAGCACCGTACGGGCGCCCTCCATGGCCACCACAGGGACAACCGGCAAAGCTGCCTTCCTCCGCGGTGCTACCGAAGCTCAGAAGCAGCAGCGCTCAAAACACCGTTTTCACCATCCAAAACAGCGTCGACCTACCAGCAAGCACGGCTGGCTTCTCCAGGAACCAGGGAAAGCTCAAAAAAAAAGTAGAATAAATAATTCTGAGAGGCTGGAATGTTTCTTCTCTTCCGTAACACACAACGCTGAAGGAGCCCCTGCCCTGCACTGCACGCTCTCCAGGTGATTTGACATTCCAGTTGTAGAGCCCCACGGTAAGGTTAAAATATCTTTCCTATTAACCATTGGATCACTCTCCCTACAGCACTCATCCTCTGTTAGAATCAAACGCAAACCAAACGCTCGGGGTTCAGTTATTTCAGTAAATGTATCATCGGCACACCAGTTGAGGACCGTCCTGGATTCCACATTTTTATTTGATATGCAATCCTGTTTCTGTCCAACTTACTTCTACATAAAGCACGAGCAAAACAAAACTCACGTAGCGGTGCAAAACAAAACTCACGTAGCGGTGCCTGTGCAAGTGTGCAGCTATAAATAAAAGTAATTTTAAGCGCTAGGAACAACTCCCCCACTGCTGTTTCCCGGAGGCCTGGCCGGTCGCTGCAGCGCGAGGGCTCTGGCTCCGCTCGCCCGGCCAGCCCTGCACGCCGCCTGCGGAGAGCCGGGATTCCGCTCGCGCTGCCGGGAGGGCAGGAAAATACCGCAAAAGAACCTCCCACAAAAAAGAGGGCAAGTGCTGAGCGCGGGTGTTCTTAACCAGGTTTGGACCAACCCGAGTTGCTCCCGCATCCGGACAAGCATTACCCTCGGGGCTGCCAGACGGGCACAACCCAGCGTGGCCGAGGTACGCGCATCCAACGCAAACAGACCAGCCGCTTTCCACTGGGAAAACCAGTATGTTATTGACAGATACCACTGAAACACTGTGCTCAGCAGGCAAAAGAAGTGAGAAATTATCAAACGCAACTGTGATGTTCCATATGTTTGAAAACACATTGCATCCGTATTGTGCTGCCAGATCCTTTTCATTTCCGAATGGTTTATGGACCCTGTCTCTGTCCACCCGCCTCCTATCGAAGGCTGCACCCATTTAAAAAAATACCACTTCCATCATGGAATTAAAATGCTGGAAACTACAAACTACATTAGCAAAAGTTGTCTTTCTACCTTCTTCTAATTGTTTATTTATAAATCCCATCCACCTCTGCCAAAAGGGTCTAGGAAACACTCATTACAATGGGTTAGAAATTTGTAGGTAATAAAAACTGAATTGCAACTTGGTGGGCAGGAACACTTGCTTGAAAATTGAGGTTTTAAAGTTATCCATTTCTCTCTCTCTCTTTTCCCCCCTCCCTCCAATATCTGCCTCATTTTACTGATATTACCTGTAATACCATAAGCTGCCCAGGACGCAAACCCCAAGTAAGGCAGCAGCATTATCCCCCCTGCTGCACTGAAAACGGGTAAGCAAGCAAAAAAAAAAAAAAAAAAAAAAAAAGCTGGAAGTCAGTGCCCAGGGAACCTTCCCTCTTCTCCCAGCGGAGGAACGGTGCCGAGCAGGCAGGTGGGTTGAGCAGGAAGAAGCGGAGAGGGAGGTGCAGCGAGCGCAGCGCACCCAAAGGGCAGGGCACGAGGGAAGCGGGCAGAGGGAGCCGTGGGTGCGCGGGGGCAGCGTGCCCGCTGCCGGGAAATCCTCCGGTGGGAGAGGAGGTTTTCCGCCTCAGCCCACGGCATGGTGGAGGCCACGCAGGGACAGCATCGGGACAGGGATGCTGAACACGCTATTTAATACCACGTCCCCTTTTCAGCTCGGTTCTGGGGGACTGAACAAGAACATGTTCAAAAGTGTTTAATAACTTTAAGGTGGTTGAAACAGGAAATTAAATGAACCAGAAATATGAGAGATGTAATTCTGAGCGCAAAATCTTATTAACAGCTGCTTACGGTACTGCAAGGCTTTAACTGGGTAGATAAAAGGGTCTGCCTTTTGTTTTAGATTCGATTAGTGCCCAGCGTAATGACTTCCCAACGGAAGCCACAGATATGATCACTATAGAAACAACTCGACGTGTGTTCGGTTTGTTGACACCCGCTCCAAAGCCACCATGTTAAGGGTGGCTATAGATAACAAACGTTCCATTATTTATAGCAGAAGAGCGTTCTAACTCAGCTACAGCTGATAATAAGCCACCAAAACTTATACCCTAGGGTATGAGCCTTCAGGGTAACTTGGCTATTTTAACATTTTACCTGAAATTTATAGATGACAGAGGCTGCTTAAAGTTTAGCAGACTAAAAAAAAAATAAACAAACAGAATGAACACTGACTAATCTACATGCTTTCAAAATTAACAATTTGATTTTCAGTTCTGCTGCGTGTACATAACTAAATGAATCACTGTTTAAGGCTATTTAATAAAAACAAAATTGAAATAGGCCAGAAGGAAAAATCTGGAAAGTGTCTGAAGTTCCCCGCCTGCCCCCCCCCCCAAAACAGGCTGCAACAAGCGGTGTGTTCATGCAGCAAAACCCCTCTTTCAAAAAAGGGTTTCTACCTGAACTTATGTATATATATAAAATCACTATAGTAGTATATATGTTTTTATTTTTATATATATATACACACACACATAAAAATCACTATACTATGTGATTTATAGTATCAAAAAATTATCAAAGGCACTTCAGAATTTCAGGAAAAAGAACCTTCTGAAAATACTTACTATTAATGCTTATGCTGGCTCTTAGGGCTCCAAAACTCTGAAAATACACCCTACAAGACTGAGCTAGATCTGGCTGGATTGAAAGCCCCGGAAAAATAAATTTCTTTTTTTCTTGTACCAGAGTACCAGCTCATGTCTGCGGCTCTGGTCAGCAGGAGTCTTTGGTCTTCACTCAAGAAATTACTGCTGAGTAAAGACGGAAGCAGGTCACGCCATTTCAGCTGAAGCTGCACCAGCGCTGAGTAGGACCAAAGAGTTACGCTGCACGTTTGGCAGTCACCTCGTCCTTTCTAGACACCAGTATAGCGTTCCCACAACAGTCTGGCATTGCTGACGCACGTTCAGTTCACAAGCAACCGCGTTGCCCACGCCGTCCTCTGCAGAATGACTGCCCAGCCACGGACCCTCCAGCGCACTTTGGGGCTGCTGAGTCCCACCTGAGAACTTTGCCATTTTCTGCACTGAACTGCGTTTTTGTTGAAAACGGAAGTGATCCAGACTAGACACCTTCAAATTCATTCCCTTTGCCGGGTGTTCTTCATCTTTTTGTCAGGTTCAGCTTTGGCTCTCTACCAGCAGGACGAGTCACCCGGGTAGTGAAGGCAGAAGTGTCTTACTGAAGACTGACCTGAAAAAGACACTTCAGACTCCCTGACCTCACCAACTGATGGACTTTATTACCTGTAGTTTAACTAGCAATACAGTCCAAAGCCAAAACTTTGATTTTTTTTTAAATTAAGAAAGACTAATTTTCAATTTTCATAAAATTAACACACAAGACTTGCAAAAGTAAAAAAGGTTGAAAGAAAAAATATGTGGGAGACCTCTGTCTTAAAAGATCCCTCTTCCATGCTCAGTTAATAGGAGACAACTCAGTCCGTAGTAGTATTTTATATATCCCTGAACTTCTTGGTACATTTAAAACACTTTGTATCTTAAAAAACCCAGGAAATGGTTAAAAAGGCTCAGATACAAGTTTCTAGAGCCAGAAATACTACTTTAAACTACAGGAACGTAAATGCTCCTTATTATTGTCTTATCATTTACTGAAATCCCTCAGATTTTTCCATTTCTGTCCTCGATTTCCCTCCTTTGTCCTTGCTTCACCTTTAGACAACCTTTAGCCTCTTAATTTCATCTTTCTTTGATTTGGATTCCAACTATGCGGAACAAGAAATGTAAGTATCTCCTTCACTCTTCATGCCTTTCATTCTCTGGGCTCCCGCCCCGGCACAACGCCATGGTGGTACCACACAAACCTCCTACAAACAGATGTACATAAGTACACCTTTGAAAAGTGTTCCTTCCATGTCACCTCCTGCTGCAATGTCTTACCAGTATGAGTTACATCTTGGTTCTGCACAAGACAGCCAACTTTGCTGCTGCTAAAATTCCTTCTACAGACTCCTGGACCAATGGTTTTTATGCATCAACGCTTTCATTAGACAAGATATTAAACTCCAGTCTCTTGCAAGGTTCCCAACTACCATGATTTTCTTTCATACGTTCTTTCCTTTTGTTCTGTAAAAACTCTGTTTCCCAATACCGTTTCCAGAAATCGTCTGCCTTCAGTTCTGTGCTTTGTTTAGTGTTGCTAATTCCCTCTTCTCCTTCCATAGGGAGAGCACGGAAGGAAGCGGTTCCCGAGCCACCACCTGGTCCTGAGGCCAGAGCATTTGAATTCGTGATCTGCACAGCAAGGTGGCTGCAGCCAGGCTGTCTATAGGCATGGCTCCTCGCCTGCGCCAGCTCCTAAACCTTTCCGTCGGAGCTGCTTGGGAGAGCACCGTCTGGGCCACGCTAAGGCTCGGGATTGCTCTGATAGACCCACAGTTCACATCCTGCGACAACCTGCCCTGTCGCCTTTACCAGAATAGCCATCGTCCGAATTCGTCCTTTTCCATTTCTGTAACTTCCCACTCCTCCAGTTCACATTATCGCTTAAAGTCAGCCTATTCTGCACAGCCTAGCATCACAGAATCACAGAATGGTTTGGGTGGGAGGGGACCTTAAAGACCACCCAGTGCCACCCCCTGCCATGGGCAGGGACACCTCCCACCAGACCAGGTTGCTCCAAGCCCCGTCCAACCTGGCCTTGAACACCTCCAGGGATGGGGCAGCCACAGCTGCTCTGGGCAACCTGGGCCAGTGCCTAGTAAGAACCAAAAGCCTGAAAAGTGAATTCTGGAGCAAGACGGGACGGCAGGTTCACAGATCCTAGAACCAGGACGGGGCGCAGCCCGTCTAACCCGATGCCCCTGCAAACACAGACCAGAGACTTGAGGGAAACAGCTACATTAGAGTTAGAGCTACTGCTTAGACACGTCTTTGTATGAAAAACTGCAGACTGGATTTAGATATGCTTTAGGGGATAATAATCTACTGGGAGTTCAGATTAAACATTCCAGCAGTTTATTACCCACATAGTTAAAAAAGGACAATATTTAAGACTGGATTTTCCTATCTTCGCCTTCCAACTACTGAATGGTATTAAGCCCCAATTTTCCAAATTAAACAGTAATACTATAATGACTCTTCTTCATGAAGATAATTACTAATTATAATCCCATCTTCATTTGAACTTCTCTTTGAATAACTAAAAGGTTGGGCCTAATATTTTGCCATAAAATAGGTTTCTATATCTAAAATTGTCTATTATTTCCTGAGATGTGATTATCGTATAGTCATCTAACTGATTGTTATTTCTCGTATAATTTCTTTAAGGCTTTTTAGTTAAGAGTTTTCAGTGCATACATTTACAATCTTCAGGACAACGACAACACTACATTTTTCTCTTAAAGAAATACGATCTTGAAAGATGCTGCTTGGATAAAGTTCCTTTCTAAGCAGAGCATTCATGCTGACTGGTTTACCTTCTTGGGGAGGAAAGGCATTGCAACCTTTAAGTCTCTTTAAGCTAGAAGAGAGGAAAATATAAGAAGAGTAGGACTACTGTGAAGAGGGGAAAAAAACACATGTGTTAAGAAGGACCGTACTGTCTTGTGTGCTTTAAACAGCGTTGACACAATGACAACCATCAATGAATTAACAACATGACTTGCAATAAAAACAGTACACTTTAATATTTAGACACTTTTGCTATTTGAAAGCCTTTAAAAGTCCTGCTGTGCAGTTCTACTATAAAAACTTGCAGAATTAATTAGTACAGAGGAGGCTGTTTCAGCATGACAAACAAAGGTGAGTTACCCAAGAGGAATGCTCCTTCATCTGATGCTGGTTGCTATGAGGACCATTTGCATGGCCACGCCAAAAACAGTTTTGACAGAGCTGGTAGTTGTGGCACTGCTGGCATCGGTACCGGAAACCCATCATGCTCTCACACCGGCAATACGAACATTCCACGGGATGGAAGACTTGGTGGAGACGGGGAAAGAGGGGAAAAAACAAAAAAGTAATAAGCAGACTTTAGGAAAACCTTGACCATCAAATTTCATTGGAGCTTCCAACCCCCGCCCCAGGTTCTTAACCACTAAACCAACTTGTTATTCTGGTCATGGATTTTGAGTGCAGAGCAGGTAATTTCAGTAAGATTAACCATAAATGTAAGTTGATGATAACACAAGCAGTTCCATCTGACAATTTCAATATTTCTTCTTCACATTTCTTCCTCCTCAGATACACTCAGACCCCGAAGTCTCCATGAAAGTCCAACAACACTGAGCATACATGCGAGTGGGCAGGGAAAGCAGAGAGGCTACAGTCACACAGGCTAATTTCTGCCCAAGGAGATGACTTTGCCCGAGAGTCAGCTGAGAGCTTTTCACAGAAGAGGCAAATTCAGAGCACCACGATGGGCTTCTGCTCTGAATCACCCCTCACCGAGGACCTTCCCTCTCTCTTCCCCAACTGTGAGCTGCCTCTGGTACCTCTGTAGCTTACACGGCAGAAATCCCCAACGTCCCTCTACATCTTAACATCGTGAGAACCGGAAAATTAAATTAGCTGTGACATGCAGATCACCATCAGAAGCAGGCTAAATAAATAAATAAATAAATAAATGTTTCTTCCCGGTTCTTCTACCCATGAACAAACAATCACAGACTCGCTCCATTTAAGAGATAAGTCTTCAGAATAAACAAAAGAGGAATGTGAGAATGAGGTAAAGGAGATATCTCACTATGTCAAATGCATCCCAAAGGTGAGGCACAGGAACTAGAATGGAAGGATGAAGGTGAATTACAGGAGCAAATGGTTTAGCATTGCTGTGGGTCTGGAGCGTAAGTAATTACAGGCAGGTATCAATAACTGCGCTATGGAGAAGACCACAGGAAAAAAGAGCAGCTCACTGGCCAGTCAGCTGAAATTCTTAGAGATGTCTATTACAAACTACTGAAAGATGTAAGAGAAATAATTAGAAAGAGTCTGAAGTTTTGATCTATGACAGAAACTACGACTTAGCTGTTCCAGCTGAGACTTGGTGCAGCACTGCACGGGGCAATAAAGTCACTGCAGAGATACGGCTTCTACGGGAAGGTTTGGTCAGTGAAACAGCAGAAGCGCCTGAGACCTCATAGTGGATGCATATGCCTAAACCGTTGAAAACACACGAGTAACAATTAAAGCAAAGACAACTTGAGCATTGACCTGGTCAGGAATGGCATGGATAATTAGGCCGAGATGATCAGGCAGATGACGCTTTGTTGCGGCACATAGCGACACTGTATAAAGCAAGGACTTGATCGTGGTAGGCGATTTCGATACGCAAATGCCCAGTGGGAACGGACTGTAGAGGAACTTGTGACTTACCTTTTTTTTTTTTAAATAGAAAAGGTAGAGAAAGCAATGAAGAGAAAGACTTTTAGATTTGTATCAAACAGTAGAAAAGAACTGGTTGAAAAAGATGACAAGTGACCTTAAGTCAACAGGCCAGAGTGATTTTGTGAATTTTAGGAAGCAGAAGAGAGAGAACATGACTCCAATGCAGCACATTTCAGTAAACTCATGAGAATCAGTAGGTAAGCTACAGGAAGAAACAATTCAACAGGAAAACTGAGTTAAAAGAACAGTCAGTTCCTTACAGAAATGATGTTAAAGAAACAAGCATAAACTATCTCAGGGCAGAGAAAGCAGACTGTAATAAAAGACCAATGTGGCTAAAATTAAGAGCTCCTCAATAACCTAAAATTCAAAAGGAAACCTACAGAAGCAAAAACTGGGACAAATTATTAATGAGCGTTAAAAGAATAACTCAAATATTCAGAGACAAAGTCAGAAAAACAGAACAAGAGAAAACTAGCAGGGGATTTAAAAGGGACATTACAAGAATTGTAATTATGATCCTTAAAAGGGGTGTGAAGTTATACATATGTAACTACTGACTTCTCGTGTTATTTTAACTTGTAGAATACATACTGGAACAAATAACAAAGCAAAGTACCGTAAGCACCTGAAGAACAACAGAGAAATGAGCCAGGGACAACATTTGCCAAATCAACCTAATGTCTTTCCATTACAGAGTAATTGACCTTGAAAATAGGAAACAGGCATCAAATGTCATCAATTTTTCATTTTACTTCAGTACTTCTTACAAAATTGGTCTCCCGTGATATTCTCATGACAGCGGGAAACAAGCAATAGATAAAAGGACTGTAACTTGGATGTGAATCTCATTGGAAAAAGACCAGAGAGCAGTTAATTGTCAAAATGGAAAGATCTAATCAGCAAAGGTCATGCACTGGTTAATATTTTTCATAAACATATTGAACGATCACCAAAAATGTCTGATTTGGGGCTTCACATTTCAAGGAAGACGTGGGTTAATTATATGTACAAGAGAAAGCAATAGAATTGTCCGAACAATATCTAGTGGACATCTTAGCTAGGAGCAGACTGTGAGAAGGTTTCATCAAACATGCAAGAGGTACTTACAAAAATAGCAATACATTCTCCACAGCCAGTGGCCAAAACCCAGGTACTTAAGGGTTTAAACTGCAATAAGAAAAAACTCATGCTAGAATATTAGAAAAAAACCCCACCTTCTCACCCTAAGAATATTTAATGAGTGATCTCACCCCAGCTTCAAGTCCAAGGAGGAGCTGAAACCTTTTGGTCAAGGATTTTAGAAGCAGCAAGGCAAATCTTTCAAGAACATGTAGATACATTCAGGTTTGCCTTTGGAAAGGGAGATGGATGAAGTCACAGGGTCCCAAAGCTTTTTTTTTTTTTCAGCCCTGCCCACTCTCCCCCAATATCCTTTCTGCCCGCGGCCGGGTTGCTGCGTCCTGCTGAGCCTGAGCATCAGGTCACTGCCTCAATGAAAGCCAATATGCTGGTATCGGCTGGTCGCAGCGCGTTCTGTCTGCCTCTGCGGACCACTTCATCCTGTCTCTCTTTCCCCACCTTTTCAAAAATGTCTCATCTTCTCCGACTCTACGCATTTAGAAGAGATTACTACTGATAAAAGGCAACCAAAGTACTACAGAGCGCGGAACCAAAGAATCGAAAACTTGAAATTGATATGCTTGATTTAGGCAAGCAATAACAACAGTCTGATAAAATAAAACATGAGGCAAAATAATAATGGTGACAGCACTCAAATTACGGCAAAAAGCATGCTCTAAAAATGATTGGTAAAGAGAATATTGGAACAATCAGTATCAGAGATTATTAGACCATGGGCAAGGTATCTGGCCATCAAGATAGAAACCAAAGAGGTGCACTTTTTGGTTTGTTTGTGGGGGGTTTTTTGTTTCATTTTGGGGTGGGTTTTTTTGGGTGGTTGGTTTTTTTTCTTTTTCTGAAAGTGACAAAGTTTAGCTGGATGGGAAACAAATACATGAAGTGGAACAGCATGCTTCCTCCCAGTACCAACCTGCTGTCTTCCCCTTTGTGGCTTACTGGCAGGTGGTACGTCATAATACTACTCTTCCCATTTTTTTTTTGTTCATTTCTGAATGCCATAAAATATGGTGTTGCAAACTTTATTTCTCTTCTCTCCTGTTCAGATCGCTTTCCACGCTCCCATCTGCATAAATCCCACTGGACTGAAGTTGCCGTGAAGCGGACAATTGAAAATGTTTTTCCCATAGTTGTCATGCCCAACTCCCAAGTTGGGTTCAAGTCCCACTTGAACCACTGTGTCCCCTCCCACCTATGGACTGTAGGAGTTCACGTCGTGTCCCGATCCCTTTTCCTCTCTCCTTCCTACTCTTCCTTTCCTGCCTCTGAAATACTTGTTCTGATCAAAATGCTCATGCTTCATCTTCTCTGCCTCAGTAATCTGAATGTTTTTATGTTGTTGACACCTTCTCTTTTGAAGGTGTCCCGTTACCCAAAGCTCCCTGTCACATATGGCAGTGGGAGTTTTAAGCTTCTTTCCACCTTTCACTGCATCCAAGTCTTCAGTCATTCCCTTTTCTGGCTGCCAGTACTCCAGACTCAAACTTCCTACTGGTTATGTCTTGGGAGAGACAACCTGCTCCTTCCTGCCTTCCCTCCTGCCAGCAGACCAGTTCCCTACGGAAGGTGCAGGAAGGGCAGGAGAGGGGAGCAGCTAGAGAGCTGCGGGACATGTTCTTCTACCTCCCATCCCAGGGGACCCACCCCAGCATCACAAACTGCTCAGGCTCCTGCAGTGCAGAGTATCCTCGAAAGAAACCTCATCACCAAACTAAACTCATCCATGAAAGCTTGGAAATTCTTCCAAATGAAAACTGGAAGGTTGTGAAGTGTCCTTTCTCCTCTTCCTCTTCTTCCCTCCCCTATCACAGACATGTTTCTCATTCGCTTTCTTCTACAAACCCCTAATTTATTCAAAGATCTTGTGCCGCCTTGTGATTTAGCTCAGACTGCTCACAGCCATTCCTTCTTTATTATTGCTTTCTTTGGTCTGTTCCCCTTGCTCTCCAACATCACAATATACCCGCGATTTAGGCTTTCAGACTCCAAAGACAAAAAAACCTGAACATATTTTCTTCTCTAACTCCAAGTTCCTTTTGTGTCAAAGCTTACTGAATGCGGGCTTCCTGTCTGACGTCCCTCTCCTTCAGTTCTGATCCTCAGAAATCCCTCTGCCTCTCACATTTCCAGAGATGCCATTCTGGTCAAAATCCCTTACTACTGTTTCCCACCCAAACGCAGGTATCGCCACTCCACCACCAATTTTTGAGTTGCAAACCCCAAATCAGATATTCCTCCTTGTCTTGAATTCTCCACATAGTGCCCGGGCTCGTTGTATTAATATTTTGTCTTACGTTTTGACTGCTGATGCCAAAAACGAGTCCCTGCTCTGTCTGAACAATGCCCTTCCCATGGAGGCATATGATTAGGGCTTCTAAAATATGATAGTAATATAAATGATAGATTGCTAAAATTAAATAATGAAGAAGAGTTTTAGAGGAAAATTGTGGATCTGTATTTTGGATCCACATGTTGTTTCAAAGAACCCTAATTTTAAAGGCACGTGAGAGAGGTAAGAGCGATGCAGGACTGCGTGACCAGAGACTGGGCTGGAACGGAGAAGCAGACCCACGTTGTCTGCTTAAACGTGACCGAGTGTTTCCATGGGAAGAATGGCATCAACAGTAAAATGGAGGTAGAGGTAAGCAGAGCAAAAGAACAGAATCTTTATAAAATTGTGTAGGAGAAATTCCCAAAGACATTAAAAAAACTAGCAGTTAAAGGAAAATTAAAATATGACAGCTGCAAAATGCAAGAAAAGCAATTAAAGAGGAGATAATAGAAGTAGAAAGCTAAAGCATGATGAAGATGTAATAATTCAACATTTTTCACATCAAAATGTTTCAAGGAAGACCTGGGAAAAAACCCACTGTTCAAAACTCTGGCTAAACCAGAATTAACGTTGGAGGAGAAACGCTTTGAAGAAGTTGCCATGACCATAACTACAAGCTTCTATTATAGTATTCTTTACACGTGGTACTAACAGCTACGTCTGTAAACAAGACGTACTGCTACAGGGCTTTGTTTTGTCCCACCGGACACAGGCCAGCAACACTGCAGTGTACATCCATCACTTCTGAATTCCATTACTCCAATGTAAAATACAAATGACAGCGTTAGCTGTAAGACAAAAATGCAATCATCTGCTTAACGAGCAATACATACCACAAAAAGCCAAATACTCCAAATACTGCATTCCTTTTAAAGCTGTATGTAATTTCACCGCAGAAATCACGTCCAGTATATAATGTACATGCCAAGCTCCAGGTTTCAATTCTGACTCTCAGCTTTTTCCATGGAAACTATTCAAATGAGCAGAAAGAGAACTCTTCCAGGAGATTGCTGTCCTTAGCTAAAAATCAGTGAACAGAGGCCTGCTTAGGCGGCAGTTTAGAGCCGGAATCTATAGTTCCCTATTGACTAACGCGGGAACCTGACCTCCTTGGTCTAAAATTAACAGTTGTGAGTACACCCAAATACTCTCCGGTCCTGCATTCTGCTGCCAAATCTCTAAACAAACCCTAATCTCTGGGACTCAACACGTTCTGCTCCACTCGCTGCAGTGGAACGCTGCTTTACAGCCTGTGATCTACGGACCACGTGGGTCTGATGGACTATGTCCACGGCATCAGCAGCTCATGATGAACAAAGCAATCTGGCAGGCACTACGCAGCAGCCTACGTAGAACCACCTTTTAAAATACCTGCATTCCACTGGAAAGCTTAGGGACCAGCAAAACAGCAAAGACTGAAGCGCATCGCGGAATTTGTATCCAGAAAAGAAATGACGGTCTTAAAAACTCACGGAATACTACCGGGGAGACACGCTCCAAGGTGCCACGTCAGATGATGGCTCTAAGCAGGGCACAGAAAAACACAAGTGTATCACGAGACCCAGCCTAAGTTGTGCAAAGACTCTGCTGAGTAGTCGCTTCACGTCTTCCTGTACTCCGTAAACATGCCATAACGAATTATTGACTTACGCCACCCGAGTTACCACAGACAGGAATTAACATACCAGAGCAGCACGGGCTGAAACGTCTTTGCAGAGTCTTCTTTTTGAAACGTGCTTCCAGATGTTTGTCATCACTCCTACAAGTGACGCTGTGCCTCTCAGAGGACAATCAGGCTGCCCAATTACAATGATGTCCACGGCACTTTGTAGCTTCCTTTCCCTTTCTTTAAAGCAATCAACCGGAATATCTAAATAGTTTACAACTGGTCTTTAAGGAGCAGAGTTCACAATCAGAAGAGTCTTCCTCAATGAGAACTTACAACTCGGGCAGTGCAGGAAATTATATATTGCTGGTATGGAAGATTTTAATGCTACATTTTTCTTAAGCCTTTTGTTTACCTACTGACAAGCCAAGGACAAGGCAGACCTCCATGAAAATGTCCAGATTCCCTAACACAAAAAGTGGAAAAAAAATTTGGCTCCTGAGTAATCATAAACAGAGTGTCTCAAAATCACAGTTAGGAAAAAAGGGAGAGTCGTCGCTCTATGGATGTCAGCAACACCTTCAGAGCAGCACAGGACAGACTGGATGGAAAGCATGAGTTTCTGGCACTGGAACCCCTTTACCACCCCCAGGATAATACCGAAATAATTCCAAGTATGTCTGTATACTTATGTTACACTTCTTACTGGAAGCTAGAATTCGCAGAAACCTGGGGAAGCACGGAAAGAAAGAAAAATGTGAAAAAAAGGCAATTCTGCTTCTGGAAAGAGCTTCCCCTGTGTTTCAGGGAAGGCAGAGAAATGGCAACACAACCCACCCAGAGACTGCAAATCCTGCTCAGGCACTCACCTGCCCGCCTGCAAGCGAGGGGGGGAAGACAGACAAAGGGGGCAGAGATTGGCCACAGACCACTGCAGGGTCTGCCACAGCCCAGCGCGCTCTCGGCCAGCCTCTGCTCCCCCTCCCGCGTGGGCAGCGGTGCTGGTGCAGGGACCTTTCAAGACGGTCCCTGTACTTCAATATCATGGTACAGGTGAGGGACTGACCTGCTGGAAAGCAGCTCTGTGGAAAGGGACCTGGGAGTCCTGGGGGACAACAGGATGGCCACGATCCAGCAACATGCCCTTGTGGCCAAGAAGGCCAATGGCATCCTGGGGTGCATCAAGAGGTGTGTGGCCAGCAGGTCACAGGAGGTCATCCTCCCCCTCTACTCTGCCCTGGTGAGGCTGCATCTGGAGTGCTGTGTCCAGTTCTGGGCTCCCCAGTTCAAGAAGGACAGGGAACTGCTGGAGAGGGGACAGCAGAGGGCTACGAAGATGATCAGGGGACTGGAACATCTTTCTGATGAGGAAAGGCTGAGGGACTTGGGTCTGCTTAGTCTGGAGAAGAGAAGGCTGAGGGGGGATCTCATCAATGCTTACAAGTACTTCAAGGGAGGGTGCCGGGAGGATGGCACCAGTCTTATTTCAGTGGTGCCCAGTGATAGGACAAGAGGTGACAGGCACAAACTTGACCATAGGAAGTTCCACCTGAACATGAGGAGGAACTTCTTTGCTTTGAGGGTGGCAGAGCACTGGCACAGGCTGCCCAGAGAGGTGGTGGAGTCTCCCACTCTGGAGACATTCCAAACCCACCTGGACGCCGTCCTGTGCAACCTGCTCTGGGTGACCCTGCTCTGGCAGGGGGGTTGGACGAGATGTTCTCCAGAGGTCCCTGCCAAGCCCTGCCAGTCTGTGACGCTGTGATCCCTGTCGAAACACCAGCACGTCTGGCCTGTCTTCCGAGGAAATCATCTTCCTCCTCCCAAGAAATGTGAAAAAGACAAAAACCAAAAATGGCATCATCACCGCAGTTCTGTGGATTTTTAAAGCTTTTTTTTTTTTCTTCTTTTTTTCCCTTTTTTCAAAGGAAAATTGAAAATTAATTCCACTGCAAGGCTCTATCC
>VFFE01007799.1:112796-126304 GCA_008921705.1 Burhinus oedicnemus
GTTAGGAAAAAAGGGAGAGTCGTCGCTCTATGGATGTCAGCAACACCTTCAGAGCAGCACAGGACAGACTGGATGGAAAGCATGAGTTTCTGGCACTGGAACCCCTTTACCACCCCCAGGATAATACCGAAATAATTCCAAGTATGTCTGTATACTTATGTTACACTTCTTACTGGAAGCTAGAATTCGCAGAAACCTGGGGAAGCACGGAAAGAAAGAAAAATGTGAAAAAAAGGCAATTCTGCTTCTGGAAAGAGCTTCCCCTGTGTTTCAGGGAAGGCAGAGAAATGGCAACACAACCCACCCAGAGACTGCAAATCCTGCTCAGGCACTCACCTGCCCGCCTGCAAGCGAGGGGGGGAAGACAAAGGGGGCAGAGATTGGCCACAGACCATTGCAGGGTCTGCCACAGCCCAGCGCGCTCTCGGCCAGCCTCTGCTCCCCCTCCTGCGTGGGCAGCGGTGCTGGTGCAGGGACCTTTCAAGACGGTCCATGTACTTCAGCATCACGGTACGGGTTAGGGGCTGACCTGCTGGAAAGCAGCTCTGTGGAAAGGGACCTGGGGGTCCTGGGGGACAACAGGATGGCCATGAGCCAGCAAGGTGCCCTTGTGGCCAAGAAGGCCAATGGCATCCTGGGGTGAATCAAGAGGTGTGTGGCCAGCAGGTCACAGGAGGTCATCCTCCCCCTCTACTCTGCCCTGGTGAGGCTGCATCTGGAGTACTGTGTCCAGTGCTGGGCTCCCCAGTTCAAGAAGGACAGGGAACGGCTGGAGAGGGAACAGCAGAGGGCTACGAAGATGATCAGGGGACTGGAACATCTTTCTGATGAGGAAAGGCTGAGGGACTTGGGTCTTTTTAGTCTGGAGAAGAGAAGACTGAGGGGGGATCTCATCAATGCTTACAAGTACTTCAAGGGAGGGTGCCGGGAGGATGGCACCAGTCTTATTTCAGTGGTGCCCAGTGATAGGACAAGAGGTAACGGGCACAAACTTGACCATAGGAAGTTCCATCTGAACATGAGGAGGAACTTCTTTCCTTGGAGGGTGGCAGAGCACTGGCACAGGCTGCCCGGAGAGGTGGTGGAGTCTCCTTGTCTGGAGACATTCAGAACCCGCCTGGACGCCGTCCTGTGCAACCTGCTCTGGGTGACCCTGCTCTGGCAGGGGGGTTGGACCAGATGTTCTCCAGAGGTCCCTGCCAAGCCCTGCCAGTCTGTGACGCTGTGATCCCTGTCGAAACACCAGCACGTCTGGCCTGTCTTCCGAGGAAATCATCTTCCTCCTCCCAAGAAATGTGAAAAAGACAAAAACCAAAAATGGCATCATCACCGCAGTTCTGTGGATTTTTAAAGCTTTTTTTTTTTCTTCTTTTTTTCCCTTTTTTCAAAGGAAAATTGAAAATTAATTCCACTGCAAGGCTCTGTCCTTGTGAAAAGTAAAAGACTGACCCCAGGTAAGGCTGCTTAGCAGCTGCTAAACACAAATTTTGTCATTTTAGGAAAGACAGAAATTCTCAATCCCATTCAGAAATTATTGAAATTATTTTCATCTTCTGGAAAAGTTAAAGATTTATTTGTAACAGAAGGCGGCCAAAGCTTGAGTTACAATACCTGACTGAAGGACAACTGACACTGTTAAAAAATGTTATGGAACATTTTTAAATCGGGAACTTCTAAACAGGAATTGCATTCTCCCTACCGCACACATTTGTTTATTTAAAATAGATGTATTTCAGGTAAGATACAATCCTTACCCTAGAGAGTCTACGAGCTAGTGAAGTATTTCTACAAACATCGATATAAGCTTAAGATAACAGCCACGGGAAGTTTAAAAGCCAGATATTCTTTTCTCTATTTTCCCTTTGTTATAAATGGGAGAGGAAGAAAACCCCACAGCCTGAAGACGTCTTCCACTTGCATTTACAACGGATCCTGTTTCTACAAAAGCATAACTAACCAGATTAGAATGCCTGCACAAAAGCATACTGTTATCATGCTGCACATTACCATGCAAATTGAGACGATGGCTCTCAAGAATAACGTGCTGGTGTATTTGTTTAGATCAATACTAGCAATTCATGGAGTTTATTTGATGCCTGGAGAAAGAAAATATGTTATTTTTCTACCTGTAAATGTTATTTCACCAATAGAACATGCTCATTTCAGAGCTTAATTGCCTTTTGCTTATATCAGAGTTGAAAAGACAACCAAGGAAATTGCAGGATTAATTACCGTTTTTTTTAAAGGTGTCAACCGAGGTGTTCAAGTGCCTCTGAAGTAACTCGGCACTGATTGCCAGAGTAATTAGTGAGAATATTTACAAGCTGTGAGGGAGACAAACATCTGGTTGGGAGGAAAGGTTAGAGAACAAAAGCACTACACTCTGACAAGGTGCAATCCAGAGACAACTAACTTGTGGTGGGAATCAACAACTGACTCCGGAACAAGATGACTACTAAACACTACAAGGACACGTGTCCGAGGTAGTAGTAGCAAAGACACAAACTTAAAGGATGGATCTTTATGGACTGAGCCTGTTTTTATCAGATAAACATTGTTTACAGACTAGTGGTGGAGGAGGAGAACTTCAGGGAATGATTTAATGGGATTTTCATTGCAATCATACCTAGAATCACAAAATCACTGAACGGCTGAGGCTGGAAGGGACCTCTGGAGATCTGCTCACAGCAGGGTCATCCAGAGCAGGCTGCTCAGGCCATTGTCCAGTCGGGTCCTGAATATCTCCAAGGACGGAGACTCTGCAACCTGGGCAACCCAGTGCCGAGTCTGACCACCCTCACAATAAAAGAATTTCTTCTTATGTTTAAGCACAATTTCCTCTATTTCCATTTGTGCCCATTGCCTCTTGTCCTGCCACTGGGTACCACGGAGAAGACTGTAGCTGTATCTTCTTTACTGCTTCCCACCAGTTATTTGCACACGTTGATAAGGTCCCCCTGAGCTGTCTCCTCTCCAGGCTAAGCAGTCCCACCTCTCTCAGCCTATCCTCATAGCACACATGCTGTCGTCTCTTAATCAGCTTTGTGGCCCTTCGCTGGACTCCAGGACGTCCACATCTCCCTTGTACTGGAGAGCCCCGCACTGGACACATTATTCCAGATTTGGTCTCACCAGCACTGAACAGAGGGCAATAAACATCTCCCTCGATCTGCTAGCTATGCTCTTCCTAATGCAGCCCAGGACTTTTTGGCTTCGAGATGGCGCTGCTGGCTAATGTTCAACTTGGTGCCCATCAGGAGCCCCAAGTCCTTTTCTGCCAAATTGTTTTGCAGCCAGACAGCCCCCAGTGTGCACTGGTGCATGGTGTTACTCCTTCCCAGGTGCTGGACTTCGCACTTCCCAGTGTTGAACTTCATGAGACTCGGGAGGAAAGAGGCAAAATTATTTTTAAGACCTCGCATTCTCATGAATCTGCACTGGGAGAATCATCTTATACTCGTCTGGATACCTGACTACAGCCTTGCAAACCTATTCTGAAGAACCAGTTGAGCACCTCTAGTAAAGCACCTGCAGTAGAAACAAAAATAAAACCCCTGTGTAACACTAGAGAGTGAAGTTTGCCTTGAGCAGGGAGGTTATTTATTGCGAGCTGTCCTTTTGCCCAAGTTTTGCCTCTGAACAAGGATCCACCTTTACCATTTCCACTGGTAAAGGTGGAAAGGTTTCACAGTTCCCACAGGTTCTCGTATCAGATCGCAACACAACAGAGCTTCATCAGCTAGAGACATCTTCTGCAGCTACCCTAGTAAAGCAAGCTCCGGGACCTGGGTGAATATCAGCGTTACTCTCCCTGTTGTGACTGCCGCTGATTCTAGTTTACACTGGATATGAGAACCTGTCACTGAGCAATGGCCTAGTGCTGAAACCTAGGTGCCAGCTGCAGCTTAAAACTTGAAAACTGCCTGTACCAAACTCATTAACGGGCCCAAATCAATGTCTGAAACTTAAGCCCTTTTAATAATTGCGGGGCACTATGAAACCACTCCAGTATTTTGTCTGGGAACCTAACGTCTCAGATTTCAGCTCCAGGATGGCCATAGGGAGATGCCAGTTCCTACCTTATCCACGGCTGAAGTTACCACCGTGCCGGTCCTGGAACAGAGCAGTCCTACACACAGCACCGAACCACCCGTCAGGATCAGAAGCGGAGGCAATGTCTCAAGGGAGTACATACCTGGGGCAGTAGCCCATCATCAAGTAATGGATGAAGACTAGAGAATCTTTGTGGCCAACTGCTTCCTCCAAATTAGAGGCTTGGTTTTGGCTGCCTTGTAAGGTTGCCAAAAATCTGACTGAAGGCATTAGTACAACATACTGTTGTACCAATAAAAGCACACCATACTCAAATAAAAGATGCTCCTCTTTTAAATGAGTATTGATCTTGGTTTCTTTCACGTTTTTGCCTATATTCTGGAAAAGTTTCAATTGAAAGGAGAGAGGCATTCCTGTAACCTCCTACAAGCATTCATTTCAATAAAATGTATGGTTTTCTAACATACGCAGATATTAAAACACACCCTTACAAAAGTCACCCTTACAAAAGTCACCCTTACAAAAGTCACCCTTACAAAAGTCACCCTTACAAAAGTCACCCTTACAAAAGTCACCCTTACAAAGTCACTTCAGATTAATTTGCTCACAGAATCCACAGCAGTGGCCATCGTCAGCACAAGCTTCACATAGAATCACATCTTTCACCTTCCGCTTTTTAAAGATTGAAAATGACCGTTTAATAGGAGATAGTCAATCCAGATCCATAAGGACAATGAACGCTTGCATATGTCCCGTCCCAGACTTTAAACTATAAAAGCTTCTGGCTTGCTTTTTCCTTAGTGGGCACATCAGTAATCAGAACTGTGTCTTCCCTCAACATTTCTTTTCCCACCACACGTCCCAGTAATCCCAAGCTCATTCCTTCTACTGTCCCTGTCCTTCCAATGTGCTATTTTTACCTCCCCATAGTCAGGCCCCCAACACCAAGCTTCTCTTAACTTTTACTGGAGACAGGTAATCCAGACTTGATCTCCCCCACCTGCCGAGCCTGCTGTGGCTTGCCACATACCTCCGTACACCAGCGCCGACCATTTCTCATCAGCGCTTTTAAGCAGAGGAACTGCTCCCTGACTCTGGAGCAACAATACCACTTGCAACAGAATATAAGTTTCTGAGAAAAAAAAAATAATGGTAGTGACTTAGAGGGTAAGAACACTGGCACAAATGATCAATGGTACCATCATTCAGCAAGCAGCTTGAGAGGCAGCTGTAGAAGAGGCTTATCAGAATTAGAAATATAATTTTAATGCCACAAACATTAAAAATTATCCTATGAAGTTATCTAAATGCAAAACCTATCTGTAACAAGACTCCTATGTGTAACATCGGATTAATTCTGGGGATCAACTGGCAGATCAGATTAATGGGAAGAATCTCTGGCTGCTCAGAAGAAAGCATCAGGAAAATAGGCACTTAAGCAACTGCTCCCAGTGAAGACGGCTGGACTGGGATCTGAGTATTCTGGAGCAGCCATGTTGCACAACGAGGGCAGCAGAAGCTGTCAGATAATACAGGAATGCATGCACTCACCTATAAGGATGACAGTATTCTGGGTACCTAGTAATTTCCTCCAGGTAATTTCAAGCAGAAAAAAGGATCAGGCTATGGATTATCTCTAAATCTTTCCACCATTTCACTTCTGTCCAAACATGATGTTGAAACATCATACCCTTGCCTAAGCTCTGTGCAATTCTACTCTGACCTGTAACTCATATAAACATTTTTACTGCCTGTTTCCTTACTGTACTTATTCCACCCTGTGTGCTTTTCTTGAAGTATAAGTTTATAAGGATAAGAGGATAAAGGAAGAGGCAGAAAGCAAGAAGTCGCTGTTGCCCTTCTATTAGTGCAACCTGTCACATAAGGATGGGAAAGACACTGCAGTACTGTAGTTTACCTAATATTTTAACTAGACCAACCTCCCCACCTTTTTCACAAGTCTTCCCATAAGATTTGTCGCCATGAAATTGCTCTCCTCAAAATTCTTTTTAAAAAAAATCACTTTTTTTAATGAGACCAACAGGAAATGTCTGTAAACATCTAGAGCAATTGGGAAATTCCCCTTCTCTTCTGCTGCAGTAAAGAAGAGGAGGCCCATGGAGCATCACAACTCCAATCTTGTTCAGTGCTGAACAAATGCAGGTTAAATTCACAACCAGCTACGCTTTGCAAGAGGATCAAGAGAAGACAATGAAACAAACGCGAAAATACAGCACATCAAAATCACAGCAGTCCTTAACCATGTCACAGGCACAAATGCCAAGAAACAGAGAACGCACTATAAATCATGAAAACTTAAGTTAGAGACAAACTGCCAAGCTGTGCCTGTAGACGGCTAGGCAAAACCAAGGGTCTAGAGTTCACCTGCCTGCATCTGGAAAGGAAGAAGTCTTTACACCTCGAAATGACCATAAATGCATTAAGCAGAAGAAGAGGTAACAACTAGCATGGCGGGGTTTGGAAGGATGACAACATGATTTTACTCTGTGGTGAAGAAAACAAAAGTTGAGGTTTAGTTTATGGGTAAAGAAAAAAAAAAAGGAGGGTTTTTTTTCTAGAATTCATATACAAAACATCATACACATATATTGCATGCAAGTGTAAAAGAAATTAAACACACCACCTTTTTGGCCTCTAAAAACAACTGGTTTCTATATGCTTTCACAACCCTCTGCAGGAAACCTTTATGCTTCCCTGAACTCCATAAAGCCCTCTCAGCCACATGACTCTTTCTCACTGCTAATCTTCAGTTTTCCATCCCTTATTGCTCCTTAAATACTTTCCATAGGCAGCAAACCCAGGAAATTTTAGCTAAATGAAGGTCTGGAAGTGAAAGGAGCTCAGCATTTACCTCCCATAGCGAGCACTGAAGTGACTCGTGCTCAAACGCTACTCCAGACAGACATTTGAATGGGTACCAAAAATCTTAGGGACTTCGCACTTGAAAGCGTATGTTAAAGCACAGTTCAAGGGAAGTTTTTTAATAAAGTTTCGGAATACACATGAACATTTAGAAAAATATCGTTTTTCTGCTGCTTGTTTTCTCGTCTTCCACTACTAACGATGTGAGAACTGTAAAACGAATCTTGTTTTGCAGTGTTGCTGATGATTTCATAAAGGGTAAGTCTTCATCCCAGAAGTGTTTGCACTCCAAAAAAAGTCTGGCCTTAAATGCTCTGGGACTAAGACCATTACCGTGGAAATGATGAAGGCATTAAGAGCTTCGTTACGTGAGAAAGGACAGCAGATTTACATATGTTGAACAGAAACCCTGCTCTGACCAGATGTTTCAAACAAGAAAAAATTCCATTTACCATTTTCAACATGGGCAAGTCTGTGCATGAGGGGCAGCCACACAAGGCACTGAGGAGGTGGATCAGCCATCAACGTGTCTAAAAACATGTTTAGCATGATCTTTTTCTGCAAAGAAAAGAGAAATACAACTTAATTATATGAAAAATTTCAATTTTATATAGCAAAAACTACTACAGCCTTAAAATCTCTCTCTGACTCAACTTCTGTCTACCAGGAATATTTCATATGCTATAAAGAGATAAAAATCACAGCTTTGCTCAGGGAGTTTCAATCTATATTAGGCAAACAGTAACACCACAAAGAAGGTATTAGTATGGACATGATATAATCATACAAAAATAAATGATAAACAGATGAGCAGAAAACTCCAAGAAATGGGAGACAGGACTGGTTCCTGAGTTGCAGTTACAGATTCTTACTTTGAACAGGGATACAACAAACGTGAGCGGAGGGTATTTAACAGCGTAGAAAACAGTATTTCAAACACATAGACAGCACTGAAAAAACTATACACACATTAAAATACTTACAACTAATATTCATACATGATCCGCACAGTAAATGATTTTTTTTATAAAGGCAAAATGAGAAAAAAAGAGGGAAGGGGAGAACTAGGCTAAGATTTTAAAGAGCTGTCACTAAAAACGAAATTGAAATGAAATCATTAGGAGAAGGAAGTCAGGCACGTTAAGAGTAATATTTGCTAAGGTTTCAAATTCAAGTGAGTAAGAGAAAATTTCTGCTGCAAATACAAACAGATGGCGATAGCTGGTAAGAAAACCAGCTAAGAATATTGTGGACACAAAGAACGAATGCGTCGGCTTTTGCAGACAATAAGCTGGATGCCTCCCAGCGTCTCACAGGCAGACGGCCAGCTGGTCAGATGCCGCTTTGGTCTCCGCTCGGCATACGGCAGCGCTGCTCCACAACGCGTCCTCAGCGGGGAGGGCGGCAGGGCTGGAGGAGACGCCAGCCTGGGCTTCCAGGAGCTGTGAAACCAACTGTAGCTTTCACTTGCCACTACCGTGCCGCAAATCAAGGTGTTTGTTGTTTGTGGGGTTTTGGGTTGTTTGGGTTTTGTTTTGTTTTTTAATTAAAGAGAAGGTTTATACTTAGAGCACCAATATTTTTGTGATTAGCAGCAAATATATACATCTAATACCTCTGCAGCTATCTACCCTGGAGAGATAATATGGAGTTATAATTCTCTATCCCAGTAACCATTAAGGAAAATTCTAAGAAATATTTAATCTTACTTCCTTCACCTTTTATAAGGTGCCCTTGTTCCAGTCTCTCTGCTCAGTAAACAAAAAGCTTCTCCTGAATAGTTAACTGCTGCTACAAGAGAGTCTCGGAATTTCCTTTGCCAGGTACGACATGAGACGCGCTACCTGGACAAGACCGAATGCCCGGCTCTTGCCTGGCCACCCCAGCCTTCCCTCCTCCTCCTCCCGGCCAAGCCATCCCGCCGGCTATGAGTAACTCCACACCGTCAACCTGCCTTCTCCTCTCTTTGGGTGAAGAAATCCAAAATCTTTTAACGAATGCACATCTTGGTAAGGCCATGACGCACTCTAAATACGCTGAACCCAGCCTTCTGAAAGGAGGAGAGCCACAGTTTTTAATCGGGAATTAACTGCTTGCGGTACGTGATGTCTGAGACCAGAAAGGGCTGCTTGCGTAACCAGGAACCACTGTGCTAACGATGTTAAATGGCAGCATCGTCTGTAATCGATGTGCAGGTTGTATGTTTCAAATCTTAACGTAATTACCTAGTTGTTTACTTGTGTAGGTATTGTACAACTTCATAAAAATGCCTCCAAGGTTCCCAGTTTTGCCTTGGCTCTCATCTCTTCTACTGTTTCATACGCAGCAGTATGAAGGTTACTCCAAATAAATTCTGCGCACAGACAGACAAGTTTTCTGGAGACAAGACTCAGGATCCATTCGACATCCCACCCAATTTTAAAAAGTGTAAGAAGGAGGACCTTGGGGACTACCAGTCAGCCTCAGCTCCATGCCTCTCAAGATCATGGAGCAGATCCTCCTGGAAAACGTGTCGAAACATACTGAAGATGGGGAGGTGATTAGACATCCAGTATGGCTTCATGAGGGGCAATTCATGCCTGACTGATCTAGTGGCCTTCTATGATGTGATTGCATCAGTGGATGAGAGAAGAGCTACGGATGTCATGTACCTGGACTTCTGTAAGGCTTTGGATACAGTTCACCACAACATTCTGGCCACTAAATTGGACAGAGATGAGTTTGATGGATGGACTGTTAGGTGGATAAGGAATTGGCTGGATGGCTGCATCCAAAGAGTTACAGTCAATAGCTCAATGTCCAAGTGGAAACCAGTAACAAGTAGTGTCCTTCAAGGGTCTGTACTGGGACCAATACTGTTTAATATTTTTGTCAATGACAAGGACAGTGGGATTGAGGGCACCCTCAGCAAGTTTGCTGACAACACCAAGAGGAGTGGTGCGGTTGACATGGCTGAGGGACGGGATGCCATCCAGAGGGACCTGGACAGGCTTGAGGAGTGGGCCAGTGTGAACCTCATGAGGTTCAACAAGGCCAAGTGCAGGGTCCTGCAGCTGGATCAGGGCAACTCCCAGTATCAGTACAGGCTGGGGGATGAAGGGATGGAGAGCAGCCCTGCTGAGAAGGACTTGGGGGTGCTGGTGGACAAAAAATTTGACATGAGCTGGAAATGGGCACTGGCAGCCCAGAAAGTCAACTGTATCCTGGGCTGCATCCCCAGCAGCGTGGCCAGCGTGTTGAGGGAGGAGCTTCTGCCCCTCTACTCTCCTGAGACTCCACCTGCTGTATGGCATCCAGCTCTGCGGCCCACGGCACAAGACAGACATGGACCTGTTGGAGCAGGTCCAGAGGAGGGCCACAACAATGGTCAGAGAGCTGAAAGACCTCTGCTATGGAGAAAGTTGTTCAGCCTGGAAAAGAGAAGGCACACTGGAAGTGTGCAAGGTCAGGGTGGACGGGCTTTGAGCAGCTTGATCTAGTGAAAGACATCCCTGCGTATGGCAAAGGGCTTGGACTAGATGATCTTCAGAGGTCCCTTCCAATCCAAAACGTTCTATGATTCTATGACTCTATGATTAGACAGTGATATATGATATGCACAGTGGCAGAAGAACCCAAGTTTCTTTCTGCTATAGACAAGGACGTTCCTCAAAGAAAAAAAACAACTGGTAAACTGGTTCCCTTTAAGCAGTGAGAACCTTACGAATTTTCAAAGCCCTTGTATGGAGGGATGCAACTTCCATATAATTCACAAGAGGGCAGTAGGGACACAGGCTTTGGGTTTTTTCACCGTTAAAGGTAGGAAATTTTGCAACCAATTGACCAAAAAGAATCACACAGCATTATCACTGCTATATCTTGTCTGTCTGGTTATAGGCATTCTCGGTGGTGGCAGAGCTGACAGGAAAGCAAACAGCAGTCTCTTCCTGGAAGTGATGAATATGTCAGAGAAGGAGCCTAGATAAAGCCCTTTCTTGTAGCTGGTCTAACATCTCCTACTGCGTTCAGAACCCAACCATGCAACCACAAAAACATCACTCCGTCACCATTTGTGATGCAAAACAATCAAATAATCTGCCAGCAGGTTCCAAACTCCAAGTACATAAACTGAAAATTCGTAAGCGTGAAGGTACAACCAGTCATGAGGGTCAAATGCTCCCCAGGAGAACACACACATTTCTGCATAGATACTTTCTGTAATCACCTGCTTACTCTCTATCCCATTTTAATAATTGTTTTTATCAATTGTTGTTAGCATACCTACTTGTCTTAATAGCCCTGTAGTCTCAGATCTTCTTGCAGGTGGGTGCAGCGGCAGGTTATGCCCAGGCTACTCTTCTATTCAGAATATCACAGACTTGCTTCAACAGCAAAAACTCAGCCAGTTTTATTGTTACATTGCCAACGTGCTTGTTCCAACAAGATGTTAATGCATCTATTTCCCCACAAAATACTGGCACAAAACCACATCCCCTGAGCCAACACAAAGATACGCAATTTTTAACTCTACAGTGATCAAAACAAGTTATACCAATCTAAGCAGCTGTGTATTAGACCCCACCTGTATCTCCAACTGTCCTGCATCTTATGCTTAAACCGCAACTCTATGGGAGCATGCTTACAGCACCCTTTATACACAAGACCACCTTGTCCTTAATAAATAAATCCTTATTACTCCCTTTAACAAGACTGCACCTCCTGACCATCCTTCTGACACTGTTAAGCTTGTGCAGTCAGTTCAGCTCTCAGCCACACCATCCATGGAGCCTCAGTCGGCCAACGCTTTAGCAAAGCTTTTGTGAGCAAGGTATGCACAAGTCAACGCCCATCTAGGCCTGCTTGTATAGTTTGTGCTGCCCACTTTCGACAGAATAACGTGCAGTTTGACTCTACAGAAGCCAAGCTCCCGAGAGTCCAAAGTGAATTTCTCAGCTCAGCAGAAACACTGCAATTACACTGCTCTGTAAACGAGGTATGAAGTGGACACACCTCTGCAAGGATAGGACTGGCTGTGCCATAAACACACATTCTGACGAAGGCAGAGAATGTCATGGTGATGCAGCATCTCCATGACAAACAGATGGACTGTAGCCAAGTGAACCTAAGTCTTAAGAAAAGCATGACATGATACCTTACATCTGTGGAAGCCTCCACTTGACCTAGAACACTCAATTACTACTGGAAGCTCTTTATACATCTGAAAGCCATCACAAAGAATGCAGCTCTTGCCAAAAGCATCCCAATAAACTCCATTTTGTGTGGGCAACAAGTTTGAATTATTCCATCTATGACCCAAGAAATGAAACAGAGCTGTGGAGCGTATACAACCACTGACACTTCTTTGCCTACCTGCCCTTTCACCACTCAGACAGCAGTAAATTATTAGCCTTCTGCACCTCAAAGGCTCCCAGAACCAGGACCTCCATGAATAGCCCGGAACCACAGCTGGCCAGGAAGGATTTGTCTCTTGGCAGTTTAAGTAACACCAGGGAACGTTGCTGGCACTAAAACTCAATCACGCATGCTTTTATGTTATGAAACCTGCGCCTGGTTCAACCACTCGCTCTCCCAAATGATTCCAACATCCAGATCAGGTGTTAATATCAGCTAGGAACTATTTTTAATAAACAATTTCCATGTAAGCACCCTGCTTGAGGGAATAAGAGAGTTTAATAGGATGGATGTGGTCAGACTATTCCAGTTGGCCTTGGGACCACAGAACAGCTCAAGTACAGATGTCGCTTACATGTCCATCCTGTAAATGCCATAGTCAGAAATGGCACAGCTTTACCAATGCCATCTGGAGAGAATTTCAGCAAAAGGACAGGCTGTAACAGGAGAATACCACGGAAGTACCTCTGGGAAGCTTATTTTCAAATCTGGGAGGCATAGGAAAATGAAATTAAATCTAAGACAGATTATCCACCTACTTCCCACGACCTGTTTGTTTCAATGTTTTAAAATAAATGAAAGAACTGTCTTGGGGTACAGTGTATATCTAGATTAATTAAAAAAACATTACCACTTTCTACAAACCTAGCCTTACACTAGGGATTGTGTTTTGCTGAACAAAATTAGAGCAAAGGAATTTCTAAAAGTGAATCAATACGAAGAATTAGCCTTCTTGTTCGTGGAAGTCAGAGTGCTAAGACATGTTGCAGGCAAGCCACATGCAAATCATAAAACTGTAGCATCATCTGGGTTGGAAAAGATCATTAAGATCATCAGGTCCAACCATTAACCCAACAATTCCAAGTTACCACTAACCCGTGTCCCTCAGCACCACGTCTGCCCGTCTTTTAAACACCTCCAGGGATGGCGACTCCACCACTGCCCTGGGCAGCCTCTTCCAGTGCTTGACAACCCTTTCCGGGAAGACATTTTCCCTAATCTCCATCCTAAACCTCCCCTGGCGCAACTTGAGGCCGTTGCCTCTTGTCCCATCGCCTGTTCCTTGGGAGAAGAGACCGACCCCCCCTGGCTACAACCTCCTTTCAGGGAGCTGTAGAGAGCGAGAAGGTCTCCCCTCAGCCTCCTCTTCTCCAGGCTGAACACCCCCAGGTCCCTCAGCC
>VFFE01007799.1:126324-219045 GCA_008921705.1 Burhinus oedicnemus
CTTCCACAGGGGAAATTACCAGTGAAATTGGAATAGATAAAGATTAGTAGGATATAACTATATATTCATCTGCCCTTTTAAAGGGCAGTAAATTACCCTCAAAGAGAAAACCCCGAGCTAAACAGAAGCTAACAGTCTAATTTCTCAAGAGCTCACCTCAGGACCACAACAGGCACATGCTGATAAAGTTTGCCCTGGTGAGGTCGCATCTGCAGTGCTGTGTCCCCCAGTTCAAGAAGGACAGGGAACTGCTGGAGAGGGGACAGCAGAGGGCTACAAAGATGATCAGGGTACTAGAACATCTTTCTTCTGAGGAAAGGCTGAGGGACTTGGGTCTTTTTAGTCTGGAGAAGAGAAGGCTGAGGGGGGATCTCATCAGTGCTTACAAATACTCAAAGGCAGGGTGCCGGGAGGATGGCACCAGTCTTATTTCAGTGGTGCCCAGTGAGAGGACAAGAGGTAACGGGCACAAACTTGACCATAGGAAGTTCCATCCGAACATGAGGAGGAACTTCTTTCCTTGGAGGGTGGCAGAGCACTGGCACAGGCTGCCCAGAGAGGTGGTGGAGTCTCCCACTCTGGAGACATTCCAAACCCGCCTGGACGCCGTCCTGTGCAACCTGCTCTGGGTGACCCTGCTCTGGCAGGGGGGTTGGGCTAGATGATCTCCAGAGGTCCCTGCCAACCCCGGTGATTCTGTAACTCATGATTTCCTTTTTGTGAATCTTTGTAGTAGAATTTTACATTAAGAACAGAGCCCATAATACCATGTTAAACCTGCCCAACAGTTCCCCTGAGCGCTTCTCTTCAGCTGCATACAACTGCCAAAATTGACTGTTCTTTGTTTCCCAATCAGCTGAAGGCTCTACCATTCCTCTAAGTTAAGAACAAAGCAACAAAAACCCGGCACCCTCATTTTCTCAGGTCTTGACCCTGAGTGTACCCTGCGTCTCACAATTCCTAGGAAGTTGTCATTTTTTAACATACAAATCCATAAAATACTTGTTAAATACTACGTTTAATATCAGTAAAAGCCAAGAAAATAAATTTAACAGATTAATCAGTTCAACTGTGCTTTTTGGTGTGGTGTATGCGCAGTTTTTTTGGCATTAATCCAAAGTATTAAGGTCAAAAGGACAATCCAAGGAAATATAGGCCAGTCAGCCCCACTTCAGTTCCTGGGAAAATCCTGGAGCAAATCTTGGCACACATTCCTGGGCACACAAAAGAAAAGGTGACTGGGATCCATCAGCATGGATCTACTGAGGCTAAATCACACCTGATCAGCTCGATTGCCTTCTATGATAAGATGACTGAATTTGTGGGTATCATTCACCTCAACTCAAGCAAGGCTTATTACTTTTTTTCCCCCCAACAATATTCCGGTATCCAAACTGGGATGTCACAGTCTGCGCAGGTGAACAACCAGATGGGCGAGTAGCTGGTTGGATGATCAGGCTTGGAGGATAGTGGATAACGGGTCAAATTCAACGTGGAGACTACTGCTGGAATCTGTCCTGGGACACGTCCTGCTCATCATGTCTATCAACGACCTGGGAGAAGCGCCAGAGTGCACTCCTGTCAAGTTTGCAGATGATGTCAAATTGGGGGACCAGGTGATACCCTTGAGGGCACGTGCTGCCATCCAGCAGGACCTAGACCAGCTGGTGGAACGAGCCAGCAGGCACTGTATGAAATTAAAAAAGGACAAGTGCAAAGTCCTGCCCTTGGGAAGGAAGGGGCTCTGGCGGCCATACAGTCTGGGGACTGCCTGGCTGGGGAGCAGCTCTGCTGGAAAGGCCCTTGTGGGTTTTGAGGTCACAAGCTGAACATGACCCAGCAGTGCGCTCTGGCAGCAAAGGTGGCCAACAGCAACCTGGGCTGCAAGCACAGCTCAGATAGTAGAGGGAAGTGATCATCCTCCTCCACTCGGCACTTGTTAGACCTCCTCTAGGTACTCTGTCCAGTTTTGGGAGCCCCCAGAATCAGAGAATTGTTGAGAATCACAGAACTGAAAAGACAGACTGCAGTGAGCTCTGAAGAGGGCTACAAGGATGGTCAGCATGCTGGAGCACTTATCCTACAATGACAGGCTGAGGAAACAGCAATCGTTCAGCCTGGAGAAGATAAGACACTGAGAAGACCTAATAACACCACCCAAGCACCCACAAGGAGATTATGAAGGTGCTTTTGGAGGAAAATGTAGTGATTAGAGTTTGAGAGCTAGGTATCAGAGAGGTCATGAGTCTGGGACAGATCCTAGAGACACCAAAGGATCGAAGAGGCTCCAAGGGCCAGCTACTAGACAGATGAGAACCTAAGGCCAGTCACTGGCGGGATCCATGTCGTACAGGCACGTGCATACGTGTGTATATTTATGCCACTAACAGGCTTTCATCCTGATCGGGCAGACCGGGGGAACAGAGCCAGGCCGTAGGTGCTGTTGATGTTTCCATGGCTCTTGTCTGTGTTGATCCGTGTGGCTCTGTGTGCGTGTTCCTACTGGGAACGCATGCCCACCCCCAGCACTGGTGGACTGGGGACATGACGCTGCAGCAGCCTTACCTCTATCAGATTAGATACGTGGCGACTCCTAACACTTGTCATAAACAAATGAGGGGTAAGAAAGCCTGTATAAAATCATGCGCTGAGCTTGTTCAGTGTGAACAGATGTGATACCACAACAAACCACGTATTATTATTACTACTACTTTCATCCACTGATCAGGAGCAAAACAAATAACTCCCCTTTCACCTCCACTCCTCCAAAAAACCAAAATACCATCTCCCCCAGGTCAAAACCCCACAATCAGGCGAATTCATCTACAGCAGATTAACTTTCAGGGCCTTTATTATCCGAAACCTAGGATTTAGTATACATTATTGTATGAATTTTTAGGGTGAACTTCAGTAAGCACTAAAGTCTTATCAGAGCCAGATGGTGAGAGGAAAAAAAAGGAGCTAGCGAGGCGAGGTAGCACCACACAGGTAGAGCCGGTCGTTAGAGACGCTGGACAGCCCTTAAAACGAGCAGGATGGAGCCTTGATTTACCTGAAGTTCTGTTTGCAATCTACTTGCAGAAATGACATGGAAGGAAGCACTAATTACTTCCCAATGAATCCACTTGAATGCCAAAATGAAGTCATCCGAATCCACAAAATTCAACATTTTTATACTGCATTTCTTTGGCTTAAAAAGCCAAGACAAAACTCATGAAGTCCAGCAGCAGGCTGGGTTCCCAGCTCCTACCTTGCACACCACATAAAGGAGCTCCTTTGAGGGAGTATCCTGTCACAGGAAATCTGTCTCTTTTCCAGCGACAGCAGTGCCATCATTGAACAACTCCCATTTCAGATGTGCTGTCAGACACCGGACAGACTGAAAACCACTCCATTTGCTCACGTTTTTCAGAATTAAAAAAAATACGCCTATACATATGCAAGTACAGAGACCAAGTTACTACCATTCATATGAATTATGGGGTGAGGGGAAAAAAAATATTTACAGCTTCCTGGATTTCCAGAAAGCCTGGCATTCCAGCTGAGCCGGAGCTGACAGCCTGGTCAGGAAAGGGAGCGGAGGTGATGCAGGGTGGGAGTGGAATCAGGGGAACAAGTAAACTGGAAACAGAAGTTGAGTGATGAAGTGGGTCAGTAACCAGAGAGACAGGTGGGGAAGACAGGAAAGGGAAAAATACCAGACAGCACATTCATACTGATCAGAAGAAGCAATAAAGAATATGAGAACAGCTGAGGCAGATCAGATCAAAAGTCTGTTCATCCCCACAGCAGATGGCCCAGGAAAGCACGTTCCCCAGAACACTCCTCCACTCACTGACAGTATCTGTGCATCAGCAACCTTTGATGAATTTGCCTTCAGTGAAATTGGTTCAAGGAGTAATCGAGCGGTGTAAATGTCTGATACTGACAACATCCTTTGGTAAAATTTAAAAAAGTATTGGGTTTTGTTGTTTCAGTCTGTCACTGCGAATTTCAGTTACTGCCCTTTAGTTCCCGTACTGGAAGGGAAAAGGAACAGCTGTTTTCTAGTCACCACTAACACCTTAGTATTCCAGGTGGGGTCTCACAAGAGACGAGCAGACAGACAGAATCCCCTCCCTTGCCCTGCTGGCCACGCTTCTTTTGATGCAGCCCAGGATGCCAGGGGCTTTCCGGGCTGCCAGCGCACGTCGCTGGCTCATGTTGAGCTTCTCATCCACCAACACCCCCAAGTCCCTCTCCATCCATTCTCCACCAGCCTGGATTTGTGCATGGGATCGCCCCAACTCACGTGCAGGACCTTGTACTTGGCCTTGTTGAACTTCATGAGGTTTCCACGGGCCCACCTCTCCAGCCTGTCCAGGTCCCTCTGGATGGCATCCCTTCCCTCCAGCGTGTCGACCGCTCCACACAGCTTGGTGTCATCGGCAAACTTGCTGAGGGTGCGCTCAGTCCCAAGATCCATGTCACCAACAAAGATGTTAAATAGTACCGGTTGCAGTACCGACCCCTAAGGAACACCACTTGTCACTGCTCGCCACTTGGACTGCAACCATCCAGCCAATTCCTTATCCACCAAGTGGTCCATCCATCAAATCCATATCTGTCCAATTTAGAGGCCAGGATATCATGTGGGACACTGCCAAATGCCTTGCACAAGTCCAGGTAGATGACATCTTTTGCTCTCCCCTTATCCACCAGTGCTGTAACCTCGTCATAGAAGGCCACCAAATTTGTCAGGCATGATTTGCCCTCAGTGAAGCCATGCTGGCTGCCACCAATCACCTCCTTATTTTCCATGGCTTAGCAGTTTCCAGGAGGATCTCCTCCATGATCTTGTCGGGCACAGAGGCGAGACTGACCAGCCTGTAGTTCCCCAGGTCATCTTTTTAACCCTTTTTTGAAAATGGGGGTTATGCTCCCCCTTTTCGAGTCAGCAGGAACTTCACCAGACCACCACAACTTCTCAAATATGATGGATAGTGGCTTGGCAACTACATCCGCCAGTTCCCTCATGACCCGTGGATGAATCTCATCAGGTCCCATGGACTTGTGCACATTCAGGTTCCTCAGCTGGTCTTGGACCTGGTCTTCTCCTACAGTGGGCGGTTCCTCATTCTCCCAGTCCCTGCCTTTACCTTCTGCAACTTGGGCGGTGTGCTTAGAGCCTTTACCAGTGAAGACTGAGGCAAAAAAGTCGTTGAGTGCCTCAGTCTTCTCTATATGTTTATAGCCATTACTAAACAGAGCATCAATGTCTTCATAGAAGCATAGCCCCAAGACCAGAAGCATGGCTCCAAGACCTCTCATCTGAGCAACAACTTTCTTAGCTCACCTTTCTGTGCAGCACCTCAGGATTACACTTCACTCCTCCAGCATGCACCACTTTGCATATATTCAACACTGAATTTCACCTTCCATTTTATTTCACGCTCAGTGTTGTCAGATGATACTACAACTCTTCAGCCTATTTTAGCTTTTACTACACTGACTTTGTATCAAATTGTCACCTTTCACTGTATTTTTCCAGATCATTTATGACAGCGTTAAAACCAGTTTAGGTCCATCACTATCCACCAATCTCAATATACAAAAGGGATTTTTATTGCTCTTTTTTTGGTTCCTTTTAGCCAATCTTCTACCTACACAAAGACCCCACCTTTCAGTCCTTTCATCAAACATTTAAGTGTCTTTAAGCGTTTGATAAGGGACCTTCTTGAATGCCTTTCAGAAATCCAAGTCTGTATCAGCCAGAACTCCTTTGTCCATCTGTTTGGGGGGTTTTTGCCTTATTTAATGAATGCCTGTGCTTTTATCAGGCATCCCTTCACAAAAGCCATTTACCCCAACAAGAAAGTCTCATTTATTCATGTGTCAACTAATTCTGTTCTTTATTACTAACAGCTTGCCCAGAAGGTGTGTCAGGTATACAGGCCTGCAGCTCCCACATCTCCCCTCCCAAACTTCACGTGACATTTTCTTCTTCCCATTCCCTCGCCCCTTAGAAAGTTCTCAGAAAGACAGGTCACCAACAGTTAATAGTTCTGCGATTTTATTACTTTTCTTGAGTTCTGGTGATACTTCAAAACTTATTCTAACCATCCAACACACTTCCTCTCTTCTCCTCTGCCCTCGGAAGGGTTACAAGGTCCTATCCTGAATCTCAGATTTTCTCCCCCATTCCACAGAAAGCTGTCCTACAACCTTGTCCAAAAAGCTGAATTCTATCCTGGTGTAGAGAAAGCTTTTCCCTCCTGCACAGATTTCCTATACCCCTAAAAATCTCAATTCCTAATTAGCCAAAATCACCTTTTCCTGGACAATTCTGTTAATCACATGCCCAGACTCTGTGTCTAACCTTGCACATGGCACTGTGAGCATTTTAGTGAATAACAGTGAGGTGGCTCCAGTCTTTAAGTTTCTCTCCAACTAAGCAGAGACAACAACGAGTGCATGAGGGGACAGAGGAGCCCCCAGAAGTGACAGAGGCGACTCCACACCAGAGGTGCATGTGAAGAAAGTGCCATGACCACACAAAGCAGTGGCAAATCAGCATTACTGTTACAGTTATGGATAAAGAAATTTTTCTTTCTCAGGTGACCCGTAAGATGATATACCCGACAGAACAACAACAAAAAAGCCCTCACCAAAACCAGGTTTTAAATAAGTGTGGTTGACAGTTAGTGCTCCATCATAAGAACTAGCCCAGAAACATCAATGGTGGGAAGTCAGTGTGAGCGACATACTGAAAAGGCAAGGAGAGGAACTGAGCTTTAACACTGAATGTAAAAAAAAATAAATAAATTGTGCTACTGTCCAAAACACGTCAAATACAAAGTCACATGCTCTTTGAAAATGCTGCTCCACCTCCAAAGAGAGGTGCACCAAGAAAAAAAGGAGAGCAGGTAGTGGAGGAAAGACCCCAGAAGTACAATGCAAACTAAAGGTCAGCTGGGAAAATGCAGGAAAGAATAAGTACATAAGCAGAATATAACAAGGCTATAAGAAGCAGCACTATTCAGTGAAAGCAGTCAGAAGCCCTTCCTCCAACGTATATGAACATTAGATAAGAACTTTTATAAAGAAGTTACAGTGGCAAAGGAAATGGGAGCCAATAGAATATGAAAAAAGAAAAAGGAAGCTTCAAATGCTATGAAGAAAAGCAGACGTTATGAAAAGACAGAAGAACAGTACATTAAATGCACAAATTTTAAGACTAGACACACCTGCTAAATAGGACTTTTAAACGAGGTGTCCTTACAGTGAAAGCATCTTAACTAGCCACCTCCTGAAACAAAAACTTGAGCCTTAACGTAACTTCCAGAACAATATCTACATCTTTGTCAGTTTACTGATTCCTATAACATTTAATTCCAGTGGTTAATTGCGTTTTCCACTAGAAGGTCACACTGCCATCTTCTTGATGTGTTTCAGTATTGTCTTGCTAATTCTAGAAATAACGCTCCTTTTCTGTCCCAGGCCTGTGCTGAACTGTTCACCTACTGTAACCTCCTCAACTCTGACCCTAATTAAATCCAAAGGAGATACAGTCTCTTTTCCCCCCGTATTTGATCCTGCATATTTTGCAGAGGTAATGCATCTGTTAAAAATGCTTAAGTAGTCTTAAATATCCTGTCATATATGCCTGTCCCCTTTATTTAACACTAATCTTTAGTCACCTACAGCTTTTTTTTTTTTTTTTTTTTTTTTTAATTGGAGAGTTTTATAGTTACTACCAGATTAAAAAAAATAAAAGGGCATTTCCTGGTACTGAAACATGTGCAGCCTTAATACGTGCACGCAATGATTTCTCACTATCTATTTTTCAGACCTTGTCACGTAGTTTAATTCAACACACTAGTATTTCACTTTGCAAGTTTTAAAGCAAATATAATAAAGAAGCTTAATGACGTAGAAGAGTCTAAAGAATTATTTACAGTGAATGACAACCATGGAGATTAGGAGGAATGAATTATTACAAGATAACTTTCATAAAGGAAATTTAGGGGGAGGTGAAAACAAGACCTGAACAGTAAACTCTGGCACTGACAGCAAGATTAACTTCACGGCTCCTCAGGGTGGCAATGAAATGGAAAGACACCCGTAACACCAGCACGCCTTGCCACTAAGAGAGAAGAACAAGAATTACTGCTGAAGGACAAAAACAACGTTTATGGATACCACCGATCCTCTTACTGATACAGCAGAAGGCTCACTCAAACAAGAAAAAAGGAAGTAAGATTGATGAAAAGAGAATAAAAAAAGATTTAAAAAATAAGAACTGAGAAGCTGGAATTACAGAATGAGAAGATGCAGAGAGCGCCTCCAATGGAGCAGAGATATACAGAAGCAGCCCAACAGCCTCAAAACAGGGGAAATGGCAACAAATTTGACACTAAACATAAAACTTCAGGTCTGACTTTTCTGACAGTAAAGAAGTGCCCAAGCATTTCAAAATAAACAAATGTACTTGTAAAGCTTACTCAGTAACAAACTCAGTATGTTTTATGGCCAGCAGATGGCATGTGTAACAAAAACATTACTATAGCAAGCTTCACTTCAGTATAAAAATCGCTGAATAAGCAGAAGAGTTAGCTTTCAGAACTTAATACAATCAAACACATGTGGCCAGTCATGGAAACAAAATACTTCATAAAAGAGTTTTATTTGCTTGAAGATACTTACATCGTAGTTTGTCCAGTATTTTACCGCCACACATTGTTGCTAACATAGCTTTCACTGAAAATACCGTCAACTTCCCATGGCCCTCACTGTGAAAAGAAATTACCTGGTAAGTCATTAGTACGTACAACAGTGAGTAACAACAACACTTGAGGCCTAGGAGGGAAATGCATAAATGCCCTCCATTAACTACTACGATCTGCCAAAACTATTTAATGTAACATTAAAACAGTAATAACACTAGCATTTTTAATATATTGGAAGAGTTAACAAGTGTCTAATCACAAACCAAATTTTCTTGCAGAATTATGAAAAAACACATGGATAAAGAGACTAGCATTTGTCTGGTTCATCCCATAACTGTCTTATAAAAAAGTAATGTGTTAATTTTTTTTCCTTTAAAATACATTTGTCCACTGTAAAACATCTCTTTTTTTTCCTCTGCTACCCTTTGTTAGTTGTCTTAAATTTTTACTCCTTGATTTAAACTCAGATGTTCAAATACACATTTCATTCTAAAAAGAGCACAGTAATTGACAGCTAATGGAGAAGTTGTACGATATCCTCAATACACCACACAGAACAGGAATAACGTCAACAGTGTTTTATTCTAATTTAAGTTAATAAAGCTGCTGCGCTCTCAGAACAGATGGCACCTTTGGGGAACCATTTTCTAGTATCAGCGAGAGAAAATGAATTTGTCTCTGTGGAAAGTATGAACAAACCCATTCAGCACAGAATGATACGTACAAACAGCTACGTGTATTATTCCTGTTACCAGGAAGAAAGGTAAGGATGAAATTATGAGGGAATTAAGTCACCAGACACACAGAAGGCAGCTTGCTGGGTTAAAGCACAGCGCGGTTGCCATCAGTACCAGTTCCTCCCAGCGCAGACGGCATGCATCCCGCCTCCTGAATTCCTCTGTCTTTCACAGTAACAAAGACAGGAGTCAGGGAACCTCCAATATATGACATTAGGACAGCCACAGCGTGGCAGTCTCAGTGTAAATCCACTGTTACCACGAAGCTGGTTGAACGCTGGTTTGGAGGTGCACAGGGCAAAAGAAATGTGTGTAAACGTGGGTAAAAGGGGTCGGAATTCCGAGCGACTTATTGTCAAACAGAAATGTACTGAGTCATTGTCCTTAACTATAAACAGCAATAGTGGTACAGACGGATAAACCATCAAGAAAGTTACAGTCACATCTAAAAGGAGAAAAAGAATTAAAATAAGTTCAAGTAATTGTAATTAAATGTATTGGACAGATAATTTGTACTATCATGGAAAACACGATGATGGGGAAAAATACCGATGAGCGTTGAAGAGATCTAGAGAAACTCTAGACGACTACTCAGTGGAAATGAGATGCATATTTCACATTTGCACTTGGATGCCTAGCACTTGGAAAGCGTTAAGAGTAGAATTATTCCAAGTAAATCTTGGCTCATGGTACTGAAGTAGTGACAAGGTCTAATGTCAATGACAGACGAGCAACCAGACGGAGACATCAGGAAGTAACCAAATAACTTTTTTCCCCTTTCCCACTCAGAGTTAATAGGCAAATACTGTCTTCTGGTAACATTTCACTCCAGAGCGAGGTAAAGGATCTCAACCTTTCTCAGGCTGAGACGTACCTGAAATATGTCATTTCTCTAATACAGACTCGGAGTATCTTTCACATATTCCCTCTCCAGAAGAGAGGCAATCTCTCCTAGAGCTACGACTGCAAGAAGATCTGTGAGGAGGAATGGTGACCACAGGCCATCGCTTCATTGATATCCAGTACACTTTCAACTGCTGTTTAAAGAAACTAAACAAAGGGCGAAAACTAAACACATGAGATATTTATTTCAAGCTATATAAAGGCTCTAAAGTTAACAACAAGGTAAAGACCTCAGCTATCCTATTTTGTTTCTGGCTTTTCTCTTAAGTAGCTTTCTCAAAGGAATAAGTTGGTACTCCCTCTGTGTGTAAAACAGACTTGACTACATCTGAAACTGGTTGTCTGAAAAGTTCATCCTCTTCAAGCCTTGACCTCCACTTCATCTGAGCAAATCTTAGCAGCTAATTCAAATCTCCTTATGTTACAGTTTCAGCCCCCCTCCTCCTTTTTCTTTTTTCTAGACATTCATCTTCTCTCAAAAGAGGGTTCAGCTTTGAATTAATTTCCAGAAAAATCAAGTGACTAAAGCCATCAGTATCTCCTCACAGGACACAATCTTATCCTTGCAAAGGTGTCTTATGGTGCCTTCAGATATCAGGCCTGCTTCTGCCGACATTCTATTTATTGATCAAGAGAAAAAAAAAAAAACCCAGAACTCCTCCCCCTGCCATCTGGTAGAGGTGTAGTTATCAAGCGACTTGCCAAAAATCAATTTTTGTACCGATGCTATTCAATCCATTGACTTGCCTATGGAAAGGAAAAAGAGCAAAACTTTCAATATGATTTTGAAATTCCTCTGACAATCAGGAGTTCTCAGGACTGGAAACAGAACTCAGGACTTGTTTAAAAGAGATTGGGCTGTGTACGTGAGGCTTCTTCCAAGTTGCCTGAAGAAAGCCTCATCCTCTACGTCTTCCTAACCAGCCGGTCTGTAGCAGACGCCCACAGCAATGATGTCCATGTCCGTCTGCCCACTAATCCTGACTCAACCTCCCAGCTGGCTCATCATCTGTCCCCAGGCAGAGCTCCATGCCCTCCAGCCACGCTCTCACGTCAAGGGCAACTCCCCCTCCTCCTCTGTCCCCCCTAAAAAACCCGCTGCAGCACTCCAGTTGTGCCAGCTCTCCCACCGTGTCCTCTAATCCCTCCTGTTTGCTCCCCATGCACAGTAGCGTACAGCCACCTCAGAGAGGCACCCGGTCATGCCGATTTCCCAGCAAAGGCAGGAGAGCATTCTGCATAATGCTGATCTGTAGGCATTTCCTTACGTATATACGTATGCCCCTTCCAGCTCTGCTGTGCTGATTATGAGGTTCCTCCCAGTCACATCACTCCACACTTTGCTTGCCAACTCGTTTGTTGGTCATTCTCTCCCTCCCCCTTATTGCTTTATTACCAGCATACAGTCTGGTTCGATACCTACCATTTAAAAAGTATTCGGAGCAACTAAACCGTCAAATCAAATGTGATTTCTAGAAATAATGAAATAAAAACCTAACTGCTCTGAAACAGTCAAATGGGGTCAGGGAATGAGCCGTTACTCTGGGGTGCCAGTACCAGGTCAGGGACTTTGGAAAGCCATGAGAGGCTATCAGGAAAAACAGACCAGGAATAAATGTCAAACACCCATGCAAAGCTTGGTGGGAGAAAGCAGCGAAGAACATCATACCCCAGCCGTTCCACCTCACAACTCACCACTGATGCAGCATGAGCCATCGTTTCTGCACCACGATCAGGGTTGCTCTACAGGTCCCAGTGAAGTGTTCATTGTGAGCTTTTTTCACACTTACCTAACATAAGCTCCAACTTAAATGTTTCCATGGGGAAGAGCTAGTCAAATCGTTGATTCCTGTACCTGTTTGGTGGAATGCTAATGACTTTGCGATGTTACCACCAGCACCACATCGCAAGAAGCTACTGCACTATGTGTGTTCAAGCAACACCCAGCTACCCCAATGATGCAATTCCAGCACAGAGGTGTACTTTTTTTTTTTTTTTTAAAAAATAAATGCCTGCCATGTTGATGAACTCCTGGAGAGGGAGCGGCAGCCCTGTCTCTCCTCTTATTCTTGGCTCTCCCACTGCACAACGCAGCGCAGCATCCCAGCTTCTCTCTCACTGGTGTGCCAGAATGAAGAAGCAAAAGAGAAGCTGATGTACTGTGCTGGGATCAGGTGTGCTGCTTGGGTTCCAGAAGAGGCAGAACTTGCGGGGTTGGGGGCAGTGGGGGGGTAAAACATATCTCTAAAGCCTCAATCTTTTGATCCAGCTTCTCAAAACATGACCATTTCTGTTTTTAAATTCTGTATTTTCTAGTGTGATCTCAGAATAACCGAAACCACCACCTAACCCTTACAACTCGTCTCACAACTAATACCAAATCAGAACTAAACAGAAAAATACACATTTGATTCTGTTGTCATAGCAGTCTTCCTACGCTGAGCTTTGTGCTGTTTTTATCTGTTCTTAGTGAGACAGAGATTGTTCTGAAGTCTTGGACTTTTTGGGGAGGTAACCTAGCTTCTATTTGGTGACAATAAGAAGTAATCACATTAGGAAAGAATCAAAGTCTGGATATTATAAACAAAACAACTATTTGGCATATTCAGTGCTGCAGTCTCTGTGACAGCGTCTTGGCCGCAAGCAGTTCTCTACTGCTAGGAGAGAGGGCAAAAGCAGAAGAAAGGTAAGACTGAAATAATAGCTGATGGTGCAAAAGATAAGACAAAAAGTAAGAAGTGCTAACCAACAGCGAAAGATTTGCAGTTGCTACTCTGAGAACCCACACAGACACATCTACTCAAGAAGATTAGCAGACCAAACCCAGAAGAAAAAGGCTGTGAAAGAAGCTCAAAACTGGACACAAGGAAATGCCCAGACAGTACCCTGAACAAGAAATCAAATTTCTTCCAGCCAAGAAACAAGAATTAGCCTTTGTGGGGTCACAGCATGTTAGAATAGGGCGCAAGCTGACTGTCAAAACAAGGTAGCATTATAAAATGGTCTTGTTGATCAAGATTCAGTAAAACACTTTCACTTTTTAAAACAGTGCTAAACCACCATGAACATAACATTATGTTCTATCACAGTCTCCAGAACACGGTTTCACTTCACCTTCAGTTCAGATACACGGCTTACAGCAGTCTGCAAATTCCAGAAAGCACTAACTTATCTTTCTTGAGAGCAGTTTTTCAGACAAAGCATTGCTGCTGTGGCAATGTAAATCTCTGCAGGCACTACTAGGATATTAAATATACGTGTGTGTATGTGCAACACAATTTCATGAACTTGAAAAATAGCATGCGGACAGTTTGCCAGAGACTCACGTAGTTGCTGGCTGCATTCATCTAACTACAAAAGAAAATTAGTTTAAGAATACAACTAGAGGAGTTACTAGCCTGTCATATGCTGCTATCATGAAGTTGAGGAGGAGGCTGATGGATTGCTCTACACTGATTTGGTGAGTAGAAGGAAGGCGTTTGTTTAGCTGGTAGTAGATGGATGAAATGATTGTTTCTAGTCGAGACACGTTGATCTCTGTGTTATGATCCAAAGTGTTAAGGCCATTATCTCGGAAGGCTTCAATCATATTCCAGATATCAACAAGATGAACTAAAAATAAAGGAAAAAAAATTAACTTCTACTGTGTAACGCATGCAAGCTTACTTTTATGGTACTGTTTCTGAATACTACGTTAGCTTTTATTTTGGAATGAACAGTTACTTATTTGTATTCAAAGTGAGAGATAGACTCTCGATATTCATATTCATAGCTCATGTCAGCTAGTTTAAAGTAACAGCAGCGCCCAGACATCTCGCGTGCCTTTTATTCCACCCTTCAAAACCTGGGTGCTCTGACAGAAAAATTTCATAAAGGGGAAAAGCAATCTTCCATCATCATGCAGTGCGTTTTAACAGAGTTAGATATTTTCATTTGAGAAAGACATCAGCCATATTCTAAATCCACTACAAATTGGTTACAATAATTTTGAACATCCTCATGCTAACTAGTAGTTGAGTATTGAAGGAGGAACTTGATGTTCCAGTTAAACTGTGACTGTTTCCAGTTGATCCAGTTGCCAAGTCCAGAGCATAATACTTTGTAAACATAGGTTTAGAACTACGAAACATTTCCCTAAGTTATCCTGCCATATCTTAGCGCATATCTAAGAAGTGTTAACAATGTAGAGAAAAAGTTTTCCAAAACCACAGTAAGTGATCTGCAGAACCACATTAAATAATATTTTTAAATGTTTCAAAGCTTGAAAAGTATGCGCGATAGTGGGAGAAGACATCTAAGGATCAACAGTAATCCATCAGTCCAAACTGAACGTGTTCCAACCTTACAGACTTATTTGCTAACTTCACAATTTTTGTTACCTTCCTTAACTTATAACAAAGAGACTGAAGTAAAAGTGCAATCTGTAACATTTCTTACATAAAACTCATCTTTATATTTCTCATGTGAAAACCACACAATAAAAGCCAAGCTACCTATTCACACCAAGCATATGCCCCTGGATCACCATGTGGTCCAGACAAAGATCATAGATGCACAGCCTCATCTATACATACACATATGGTAAAGGTTACTCACGGCATATGCATGGCATCAGTGAATAGGGCCCAAAGTGTTCCATGTACTATAATTAGCATTTCTTAACATCTCTCTACTGACTGAGATTTTTAATCCAAAAGCATGAATTACAGACAAGAACTAACACTTTTCCACAGGAATAAAAATGTTGTAAGCCATCCATCACACTAAAGGCACTGCAGGTACTGCCACAAGAGCCCTAAGAGCCACACACATCCCGGGGTCAGCTGCGCTACAGCGGAGCTACGGTTTGCAGTTGCACGTGTCCTCTGCAGGTCTCCTCAGCTGTCCTCCTGTCCTCTTCCACGCCAGACACGCACTGATCCCACTTTGCTGGGAGGAGGGACCTATTCCTGCATACACTAGTCTGTTCCGCTCTTCGCTTTGTCCAATTCAACACCGGCAGCAGAATGTGAAGTAGCATCACCTACTCACCCCTGGACTCATCTTTGCTTTGGAGAGCTGTCCGGTGTCAAAGGACCACGGAAGAGAATGAGAGAACTTACACTGACTAGTATGGTATGAACGTACAGAATTCTCTACTGTTGCTACATTTCGCATATACCGCCATGATCAGATCCAGACACTTGCACGCTAGGGACTGTATTACGCGTCACCAAACCTAGAGCTGTGCCTCGCTGCCAGGTGGTCTGCGGTACCCCGTGATGGAACAGCTTGAGTCTGCCTGCACCCAACCCTTCGGGCAACTGAAATACGACAAGCTGGCCCATATATTTTAAATCTTAGAAACATTAAAGAATAAAACTGAAGATATTATAGAGTATTGGACAAAGATTGCTGCCTCTTCTTAATTATACATTCAACCTCTGTTTAGTTTAAGTAACAACTACCACTGTTTGATAAAATGTTAGCTTACTCTTGCTATACTTAAAATTCACATGGGTAGAATATTTGAAACAATCATGCATGAGAAATTTTTGAAGATAAAGAGTAATTATAACTTACGATTACATCTTTTTTGTACAAACCGCAGTTTACAGGCTGTTCGATACGTTGAAAGTCTGATGACATCAAAATTCTGTGCTCCTATGAATAAAAAAAAGTTTGTGTTTTTCTTTCCTCTATAACATTCAAGTTATCTGAGAGAATTACTTCAAAGACGGTATGACTGTTTTTTCACATACATCATCTTTGTCATATGAACATGACAAAGATTTTTCATTAGGTATCTCATGGTAAAGTGATTTTCAGCACTGTATTATAAACTGACCTAAGTTTGAGACTGATAGGAGTACCTTAAAAGGAAGCAAGAAGTAAGTGGTGAGCGGGTAAGGAAGAGGATTGCACTGATATTAGAAGACACATACACAAAAGCTAAGAGATGAAGAAAAGGGGGGGTTGGTACTCCTACCACCATCTGCATTGCAGCCCCATCAGGAGCGTGCTTTTGGTCTCCCAAACAGATCCAAATCGGGTAAGAAGCAGAAGAAAAAGCATAGGAAAAATAAAAAATAAAAATCGTGTCTTCACCAACAACTTCCCACTTCAAGATGTGTGTTATCACAGAATCATATAATCATCAAATCATAGAATGGTTTGGGTTAGAAGGGACCTTAAAGATCATCTAGTCCAACCCCCTGCCATGGGCAGGGACACCTCCCACCAGACCAGGTTGCTCCAAGCCCCGTCCAACCCGGCCTTGAACACCTCCAGGGATGGGGCAGCCACAGCTGCTCTGGGCAACCCTGGCCAGGGTCTCACCACCCTCACACTCAAGAATCTCTTCCCAGTATCTCATCTAAATCTGCCCTCTTTCAGTGGAAAACCGTTGCCCCTCATCCTCTGGCTCCACTCCCCGATAAAGAGTCCCTCCCCAACCGTCGAACAGTACATCACGAACAATTTGAATGCTGTTGTCTATCACTAGTCTGTACCACGTCCACCAGTTCCAGCAATTACTCTGAACATTACAAACTTGACCCATTTCAGAAAGCTGTGTCAACCCTCAGCCAAACAGACCTATGCACCTCCCATACTGACCAAACGAGATGATAAACGATGTGGGGATGATAAATGATCCTGGTTTGAAGTCCAGCATTGATCATTTTAATTTGGAAGCAGCCAACAAGTCAAGTCTTGAAAATCCCATTAATCATACACCAAAATGCCTTTTAAATGGCTCACATTTCAACAGCCTTAGCAGCTACGTCCTACAATCAATATAGTTCTAAGGTGTAGTGTGAAACAATCCAGTTGCACGTGGGCAATGGCATGGATGCACATGGCTCCTGTGCCTCTTCTATTCTCACAGGAGTGCATAAAAGCAGGATCTGCTGCAGTTTTTCATATTCTCTCCAAAGCCAGAGCCTGGATGAGTAGAGACCTGAGAAACAGGGATAACTGTGACTTACAGAATCCAGACTTCTAAAAGATACTTAAAAACAAAAAAAACAAAACCCAAACCCACATTGTCCCGAAGAAGGCATGCAATTGCTGTATCGGAGGGTCTTGCTTAAAGGTGATAACTTATTCCCTCCTACATTCTGAATTCAGAAACCAACTTGCAAATACCTCATTTGAATTACCTTTGTGTATGCGCCCACTGACTCACAGTTGCAAATTTAGGAAAGTATTCTTGTCTTTTAGATATTTCATTACCATTTCGCAAATACAATGCCAAAACATTCACACACGTGCCAAAGCATCTGCTTCTTCTTAGAAACCTACATACTCTGTCTTGAAGATGACATAAAAGGATTATTTCTCTTCATCGCTGATGTAGAACATGAGGTGAAAAGACTCCGATAAGATCAGTGAGGAGACTGACCAATTTCCCAATCCAAGGCTCTCCACGACAGCTTACCTAAGAGTGGCACTAGACTAGCCGACACCTGAGGAGCATTCTGCCGGATAGTATGGTACAACAAACTCCAGTGGATTATTTCACACTATCATCTTTAGAAAACTAGTCTCTGATACATTTCAGGAAAGTACTTGGCCAGGTAACGTAAGCTGGAGTATTCAGATCCAAGGCTACAACAAAATAGCTCATTTAGTATTTTCTATGCCATATTCTTTCAAATCTCTCAATTAGGGTGCATATTTGTCTTTCAAACCACAGAAAGCACTTCCACAGACCAGGAGTCTTCAGAAAAAGCTTTCTCTGTATAAAATATATGTATATAAAGGTACATAAAATATACACGTGTGTGTATATATATACACACACAAAAGGTCATTTAACAGCTCCATGCAAAAACAAAAAGTCACAGAATCACGGGGGTTGGCAGGGACCTCTGGAGATCATCTAGTCCAACCCCCCTGCCAGAGCAGGGTCACCCAGAGCAGGTTGCACAGGATGGCATCCAGGCGGGTTTGGAATGTCTCCAGAGTCGGAGACTCCACCACCTCTCTGGGCAGCCTGTGCCAGTGTTCTGCCACCCTCAAAGGAAAGAAGTTCCTCCTCATGTTCAGATGGAACTTGCTATGTTCAAGTTTGTGCCTGTTACCTCTTGTCCTCTCACTGGGCACCACTGAAGAAAAGACTGGTGCCATCCTCCTGGCACCTTTCCTTTGAGTATTTATAGGCATTGACGAGATCCCCCCTCAGTCTTCTCTTCTCCAGACTAAAAAGACCCAAGTCCCTCAGCCTTTCCTCAGAAGAAAGATGTTCCCGTCCCCTGATCATCTTCGTAGCCCTCTGCTGTCCCCTCTCCAGCAGTTCCCTGTCCTTCTTGAACTGGGGAGCCCAGAACTGGACACAGCACTGCAGATGCAGCCTCACCAGGGCAGAGTAGAGGGGGAGGATGACCTCCTGCGACCTGCTGGCCACACACCTCTTGATGCACCCCAGGATGCCATTGGCCTTCTTGGCCACAAGGGCACCTTGCTGGATTGTGGGCATCCTGTTGTCCCCCAGGACTCCCAGGTCCCTTTCCACAGAGCTGCTTTCCAGCAGGTCAGCCCCTCACCTGTACTGGTGCGTGGGGTTATTCCTCCCCAGGGGCAGGACCCTACACTTGTCCTTGTTGAACTTCGTGAGGTTTCTCTCTGCCCAACTCTCCAGCCTGTCCAGGTCACGCTGAATGGCAGCACAGCCATTTTCTGTTCCTGTCTTTCCGTGTCACAATACCACAAAAGCTTCAACAAGGTCATTCTTCTCAACTGTCTGAAGATAAAATGGGATGTGCTTCCAAGCCAATCTACATCACTCAGAATCACAGAACAGTTGAGGCTGGAAGGGACTGCTGGAGATCATCTAGTCCAACCTCCCAGCTCAAGCAGGGTCAGCTACAGTAATTTGCCCAAGCCTGTGTTCAGTCGAGTTTTGCATATCTGTAGGGACGGAGACTCCACAGCTTCACTTGGCAACCTCTCCCAGTGCTCCACTACCCTCACAGTAAAAATGTTTTTTCTCGCATTCAGATGGAATTTGCTGTGCTTCAGTTTGTGCCCATTGCCTTGTATCCTGCCACTGGGCTGAGAAACGTCTGGCTCCATCGTTGTTACACCCTTCTATAAGATAAACTCCATGTGTATTCTGCAGTTCAGAGAAATCAGACTAGCTTGCACAGAATTCGTGCCTGTCAGAGCGCTCCCCAAGTCTACAAGCCCAACAAACCCATCCTTGGGTAGCATGTCCAGTGGGGGTGAATGCCAAGGTCTACGCTTATCTCGCATGAGCAATTATCTAAACACTTCAGCAAACGTGTACGTTGACCAACAACAACAGGTCACTGAAAACATCAATTTTACACATCACACATCTGCTCTGTGTGGGAAGCTCACCTAGAAAGGAAAACATTTGTGTGTTCACTTTACAGTGAAATATTCCACCACGGGACAGGTGAAGTTTGAAGACCTTAGATTTCTCATACCGATATGCTAACGAGGCTTACAGAGAGAGGCAGTGCGGAATGTCTACACACCAGCACTTTCACTGATAACGAACAGCAAGAGCCACAGCTGCACAAAGACACCTTGTATAAAGGTAAGCAGAAGAATCCTGAGTATTTTTAAGAATTTAGCCAAAGCTAACAACTAGCAAGTCAACTTCTGTACTAAGTGATCACAAGACGACCACAACACTTTGAAGCCGTGAGACAAACGTAAGACTGGTGCACCAGCCAAAGCATGCCTAGTGGAGAAGTACCATTGTCATTTCACAAGGTTCTAATGAGATTCCACCCAGGAAATCACGCACCATTCGGTCACCTTTGCTCGAGGAAAACTGACCAGAGGCAGAGAAGAAGAGGAGATGAGGTGTACAGCAGGGGGACTGCAGGAGTTCGCTTGTGCCATATGTTGAGCAAGACAAAAAGGGACAGGACTGTAAACTCAGACACAAAGCCAGCCGGGAAGGTGGGGAGAAATGGTATCCAAGAGAGGTCTCAGATGAGAGGAAGCAAATATAAATTAGCCAGGAATGAAACTGTTTCTGAAATTATAAGATGCTTATAAACACAGTAAGAATGTTACTCTAGAATTCCTCCAACAAAATAGCATGAATATACTATTATACCATTTGTTTTAAGACAGACCTTCATCAGCCTATAATCGGAATTCCAGGACATGCCTGCCTAATCTAGGAGTTACATTCACACCCATGTTCCCATAGGAAAGTAAAATAACGATGACATGCAAACATACAATTTTTTACCTCTAACTGCATGTATCTTTTTAAAAGGTTATGTCTCATTCCTTTAAATTGTATTATCCCTGGACAGGTATTTGATTTCTAGTAACAATTACAGCCTCTCTTTCAGGGAACGGTCCTGTACAAAAAACACCCCCCCAAACCATTTCTCTTCTGAGTCACACTAGCATTGAGATGCAATTTTATTTATTTATTTTAAGGTAAAAGGTGATCTGTCTGTTGTCATTATTTATTTTAATAGTTGTCCACAAACTTTAGATATTGTCATATATGAGAAATGTGAATGTTTCTTAAAACCGGAGCTTCACAAAACCTAGAAATGAATGACCTTTTAGGCGGTTGTGACCCACCTCTTGCGTTCTCCTCCTGACCAGCACCCAGGATGCTTTTCACTAGATGAGGCAATGGTCTTGTGGAAACAAGATGTAAATGATGCGGTAAAGCTATCACAGCGAAGCTCTCGGTAAAGAATAAATGACATTATGTCTTCAGATTTCTTACTTACTCATTTCCATGAACAGCTGTCTCTTCTCTGCCATTGTCCTCCTCCTCTTCCCACTCTCCTCAATCATTCTGAAGACAAAAATGGCAAACACTGTTTGTGCTAGAATTTCTGTTACAAGAGCAACTTATTGTGAACAACATTATTTTATTCCTCAATTGAAACAGTTTGATTATATTTGGTAAATGAAAAGACCAGTAGAAAGACAGACACCTCCGTAACTATCGTATTCCATAGCAGAGAGATATGCTTTAGACTTGTTAATACCTTTTGATGTAGTGCACAGTCCAGGAAGCATTAATCTGAACATTTTAGCTACTAATCTAAAGTTTGCAAAATTCAGAGCTGCATACACATACATAGCAGTATCATGTAAACAATTCCTTTCTGTTCAAAGAGATTTTGTTTGGAAAATACAAAGCCAGCAAGACCTTTCCATGAGCAGCTGAGCCCTACAGAATTGCACGTCAGCATTCGAGAGCAGAAAGCACCGTGTTGCTCTCCCCAATGATGGAGACTAACACCACTCCTCTTCCCTGCGGTTCTGGGGGGACACTGGGTTTGGGGGTAAAGGTTGTGGTGTCTTTACACAAAACTTGTAAGAATTTATTTAACTTTGAAACCTGGTGCCCAAGTTCAAATCGTATCTGTCAGGGAAGTAAAGATCTTAAATATAATTAATGTGGAAAGAAAAAAAAAAAAAGTATAGTTTGGTCCCACAGGCCTCCCTTTCTCAGGGAAGCAGATTAAAGAAGTGACAGTAACACAGTGGAACTTATAACAGGGTAAGGAGGCACGGGGACAATTTAGTACCTCTTATGGCTTACTTTCCTGCGTAGTCTTAAAAGACAAATGCTAAATTTCAGTCCATTCCAGTGGAAAAAAAAGCGCAACTAAATTCAGTATGGGTGTAAAATTTCACTTAAAATTACTACATTATATTATTCTTTTGTTAACAGATTGACCAACTAATTAAATATGTTTCCTAAATGTCTAAAAAAAAGGCAAAAATACCAAACAATTATTCTACAATTACACCAGAATCTAACTCTAAGGAAGTTAGTCAGCTCACCCTCGTGCAACGTGGCAGGACAGATTTCATTAGGCTTAAATGTCAACCAAGGAAGAGAAAGTCGTGTCTTGGCACTTAATATACTCTCTCTGATTAACAGCTTCCCTCAGCAGTTGTCCACTGCCTGTTAATTATTCCCTGGTAAAGATCTCGCAACATGTATTCATCTTGGAAGCCACCACAGCCTTTTTCCTTACCTGTTCATAAAAGGAAAAAAAGCATATGGTGGTACAAAATAATCTGCAGATATATTTTATTTCCTTATTTTTTCCCTACCTTAGAAAAATCATAAGACTCCAACCAATGTGCTTTTGTATTTTTTTTTTTTAAGGAAAAAAACTCAATGGCATTTTTGCAGACCCGTAAAAGTTTTGAGGTTTGGTTTTTGGAGGTTTTTTTGTCAGCTTTCTAAAAGAAATTCATTTTATTAAGTTAAACGAATATATGCAAAAGGAGTGTCTGAGGCAAGTGTTCAGAGAGCCAGGCACTGGGAAACTTTGTCCATGCGATTCGTTTTGTTCACCCACAGGGTCCAACTATCCTCATACACTGCCCCAAACCCAAGAGTTTTTGGAACTACTATTCTCTTTATTTCCTCATCTCATAAAATATGCATGTCAACTTGAAGAATGCCAGTTACCGTACCAGTAATTAGCTTTATTTCAAGTGCTAGCGCCTCACTAAATTCCACAACAGATGGACTCAAAGGGGTAGATTAGTTGAGATTTTAAATTGGCTTTAGTAGAGACTATTTTATCAAGACACAAGGGACAATACCACTTGAATCTTCTGCAAATCATGACAATATTAGACCTTCTGGTCCTTGGGCTTTGGGTGCACGTGTCCCTCATTCCACCTTCCCAAACCCCTGCTTCCAAGCCAATCTCATTTTTCTGCAAAACTGAACCAGTCCCCGGGGAGCTCGTCTCACATCGGAGCGACAAGATAGAGCGATACTAGAGATACCGTAACCGTCATTTCTCCCAGGAATTACCTACTGGAGCCCACGGGTTCCGGCTAAACCCACAAGAGAGGCCTCCTACTGTGCTTTCACAGAAGGCACGGTGATGTGCTACCAACCAGCAAGAAGAGCACATGGCGATGCCAGACGCTCCCATTCAGCGTCACCGCTCGAGAGGCCATGCGAGCAGCACCGACAGGGCCGAGGGAAGGACTACAGGCAGAGATGAAGCGGGGTATGAGACCGATACTGGATATTAAGGACCGCAATTGATTTTGCTGCTGTTGGGTAACGTACATTTAAAGTCAGGATATTACCGTGACATCAATCTCCTTCCCTACAGACACTTCACTGCCTTGCAGGTGTCAGGATTTCAATTTATTTAGAGGTCATTCAAGCTGCATGGACCACAGTCACAGAACACTATCATACATAATTCACAGCTAAATAGGTTAGATTGACCAAGATACACACTTTTAAAATTTTAAAGGAGCTAGCATCACCCTTCATGCCCTCTGCAAAGCAACTGAGTGAATTATCTGTTCAGCAATGTCCTTGAAATGAGATCTGAATAAGTAAACTGGTCTCTCCATGACTACAAAGTACTGCAGGAACACATCAACAAAGCCTGATTAACCCATAGCTCGGGAATTATCTTGTGCAGATTTTTCAGGTATGGCCTCAGGAAAATCATGTCCTAAGGGATGGTGCCTCAGGATCTCCTCCAGGTCTTCTGCCTTTCTTGAAGGGAGCAAAAGATTTGAAGTTTTCATTAGGTGAACAGCTCAGTCATGTACCTGCTCACCAGAAACCATCAGATGTTACCCTTTAGATTCACAGGCTCTCCATGCCGATTCTTTCCTGCTATTATCTGTGAGGGGGCAAACATCTAGGAAATTATCTTTCTGGGCCAGAGTTACACATTCTAAATACAAACAGAGTGGAAAGAGAAGAGACAAACTGGCAGATATTTGGAGAATTTGTGGAAATTACATTAGTCATATGAGAGCTATTAAAATAATTGACAAACCTGTTTTTAAAGCCTGAACAATCAGATACAGAAGGATCCCTTACTGATGAAGGTGGGAAGAAGAAAGATGGGAAGTCTATATTCACCTTCGCACTTTAAAGCTATCCCAAGTTCAAAACAGGAATGAACTAAACCCAGAATAACTACTGTTATGCTAAGGACGCAAACTACAGTGCTCAACATCAGAAAACAAGAAAGGTAAACTGCAGTTTGTTCTGGGTTTTTTTGTTTGTTTGTTTGATTGTTCTTATTTGTTTGAAGGGGGTGGGGGTGTTTGGTTTTAGGTTTTTTTGTTGTTGTCTGGCTGGTTGTGTGTTGTTGTTTTTATTTTATTTAACATTTGTAGCAAAATGCATGAGGAAAGTGCTACGAAACATGCATGGATTGAAATGACAAGGCAGGCAATAATTCTCAAGACGGATGCTCACCTTAAAACAGGCATATGTGGAGAAAAAACGCATATAAATGTATATATGTACCAACAGGGGACAATATGAATGCACTGGGGATTCTCCACCATCACAGTATATGTTTAAACAGGTACTTAGGAGGGTTTTTTCCATCCAGTTTTGTCCTTCACATTTCGTGATGAGCTGCTTCTAAACACTTGGCATCTTCTTCATCATTCCTCAAACCCCGGCAAACCAGCAATGCTTGGGATAAGCGGTATACAAAGACCAACGCCTGTCTTAGAGTACTGTGTTTCTGTGCTCTCTCTTTAGCGTATACTACTATTTTAGTACGCGCTAACTCTGTAGCATAGGCTGTATGACCACTCCATGCCAAAGAAGTCCCTAGTCCATGCCTACAGTAACCAGACACTATATTGCTACAAAAAGGGCAGCAGCACCACACATCTAAAACTGTCGATACTTTACACTGTCAACAGAAGAAAGTTCTTACACATTCACAAAACGTCAGTTTTGGACCTGAAGATTTCCGTAAGAGTAACCCAGATCGATTTTGTTGGACTTGAGCCATAAAAAGAACTCAGATAAAATGCTAAAGAGGGATTTAGAAGAAGAAACATGCTTAGTCATGCTTAAAAGTCTTAACTATTTTATTGCAAAGTTCTGCTAAGAAAATAACAGCATGCTACCGGGCGATATCCAGCTTGCCAACGCAGTACCACGCCTCCAAAAGGAACCCAAAGCAGATGTGCAGGGAAGAACAGAAGAATGGGGCAAGCATACAGTAAAACTTCCCAAGAACTTCCTTTCAAGTTCCAAAAGTCTGCAATGCCAAGACTTCCTGAGCCAAAGTGATTCTCCACATCTAGTAACCATCAACCACGCTTTCCCCCCAAGCCCGTGTGTCTCTCCCTTCACCGCCCATAAACGTTTGACATTCACACACTCTGCAGCAAGAATTCCCCAGCATGAAACCCACAGCTCAGCGAATCACCTCCCTGGATTTTTCAGCACCTACCTCCTCCTATCGGATTCACAAGCCTCCCAGTTCTTCTACCGAGAGATACGGAACAATCAATCCACCCTCTCCACGACATCCATGATTTTATAGATCTCCAAGGTATCTCCTCCCCAGCTGCCTCTCTCCCACGCCCATTCCACGTACCAAATACACTTGGTGCTCCCGTGACTCCACACCAACACACGCATACCAAGGAAGCCGAGCAGCCAAGGGAAGGGCAAACCAAGAGGGGTGGCTAAAGCAACTCATGTGCATGTAACTAGGAAAAGCCTAGGATGGAAAACCACAACAGACAGACCAAGGAGGTGGGAAGTGAAGATGAACAGGGATCACGGCTTTGCACAGGAATGACTGGCATGGCCATGAGCAGCAGTGCACAACACCCAGAATGTTATTTGACTTGGACAAACTGAAAGATGAGAGGTAAGGATCAAAATTGCTACAGACAGCAGAAAAAAACCCAGCTTTTCCAAAATAAAGTAACTGTGAATTAAGTTGTCTTCTATGCATGAAATATAACAATCAAATGCATTTCATTTTCCTGTAGCTTTCGGTACGTGTGGCTACATGCTACCTGAAGGTGCAAATGCCTACAAACATTAGAACTTGCAGATGAAAAACCCATAAAGGAATCAATACGGATTCAGAAGATGAAATCGGGGGGAGTTTTAATAGAAAACTACCCTAAGTATTAATCAGACTTTTATAAAAACAACAGTAAACACCGTATCTTAGTGCACGTATTTGAAGGGGAATGGCCAAGACTGAAAGGGAAATGTTAAATCCTAACTTCAGTGTTTCTTTAAGCACAGTCTTAAACCCTATACCCAAATACCAAAAATGCCAGACAGCTTTATGTGGTTTTGGCCATGGCACAAAATGCCCAACCTCCATCCAGTGTGAGAGTTCCTAAAACTAGACAGTACAGTTGCTTCCTATCGACTAGGCCTAACAATTTCTTATTTCTTCCCTTGCGCTTCCTGCCATCTACTCTTTGAGTGCTTCAAAGGTAAAGTTCATCGAAAGAGTCTATGCATTAAGACACCAAGACTTGGGATTAGCAGTGTTTAATTAAGGAATCTGCCTTCTTCCTTCCCCCACTCTAAATTACCACTAAACCTCAGAACAACTACACAGAAGAGCAAGGTTCCCCAAGAGGTCCTTGCGGGGGGGGAGGATCTCACTTGCCAGCAGAGATATTTCAGCTTCTTGAAAGCCAAGCACTTTGAGATTCAGACAATACTTCTTGCTATTTGTATAAAGCTAGAAATCAAAACCCTCCGAACTTCACAGAAAACTCTAAAAATATTTCTACTTAGGTTCAGAGATGTTATGCTTTAATTATCCTGAAAAGGCTGGAATTTGCTTTAAAGGTCAGGATTAAAATTGTAGTACTGAGTAGTCCTGTCTTCTCTACACTTCTTCTGGATGATTGAGAAACCTGTAAAATTCCATTCTACATGCTTGGAAATTTGTAGGCATGTGGCTTTCATTTGTTTATTTTAAATAGAAACATAAGAATGAACCATACTGTGTCCGACCAAAAGTATGGTTCCTCATCATCTTCTTGCTTCTTTTAGACTCATTACTGGCTAGTTCCACTTAATGCTTCCTCCTGCCTCCACCCATTTCTGTATCGGACAAGACACGAACATCATGTCTTTTCTAGACAAGAATCTGGAGACTAGCTGTTTCTTGCACAGAAATCACTCAGGATTTACCTTTACCATCTTCTACCATCCCTTTTCTTGTTCCATCATTGCTTTCAGAGATGAAGGAGAAACCGAACAGAGCATTCAATATGTAGGCACACCACTGCTTCCTACAGCAGCAATAACATTCTTGTCTTCTTTTTTACTTTTTAAAAGACTCTTAATATTCTGTTAGCTTTTTTTTTTTTGAGCATTGGTCTGAAGCTTTCACAGAGCTACATTAAAGCATCAGGATACTATTCCTGAGGGACAGTTCAGAGCCTAGGAGCAGACATACAAACCTAGGACTGCCTCTTTATCCTCTCCCCTCTCTCAGCCCTTTAACTTTACATGCTTCTATACTGGACAATAAAAGAGGAGATGAAATTCAATTGGTAACAAGAGTCCTTCGAACCTTCTTAAGAAATGGCATGCATTTTTAATACAATTTCCTTCAGCAGACTGTTCGCCTTTCGGTCACTTACCATTTATGGTTATTCACTTCTGTTTATGATAGTGACAGCGTTAACCTGGGGATGGTGAGACTACAAGGAATTGATCTCTGACTCTTGAGGGTAGGAAGGTTCTACAGGGTACCCTCTGCTGGAGGGTAGGATGGCCCTACAGAGGGATCTGGACAGGCTGGACTGATGGGCCGAGGCCAATGGTGTGAGGTTCAACAAGGCCAAGTGTCAGGTCCTGCACTTGGGTCACAACGACCCCGTGAACGCTACAGGCTTGGGGAAGAGTGGCTGGAAAGCTGCCTGACAGAAAAGGACATGGGGGTGCTGGTCGACAGCTGGCTGAATGTGAGCCAGCAGTGTGCCCGGGTGGCCAAGAAGGCCACCAGCATCCTGGCCTGTATCAGCAATGGTGTGGCCGGCAGGACTAGGGCAGTGATAGTCCCCCTGTACTGGGCACTGGTGAGGCCCCACCTGGAATCCTGTGTTCAGTTTTGGGCCCCTCACTCCAAGACAGACAGGAAGGGGCTGGAGCGTGTCCAGAGAAGGGCAACGGAGCTGGGGAGGGGTCTGGAGCACAAGTCTTGTGAGGAGCGGCTGAGGGACCTGGGGGTGTTCAGCCTGGAGAAGAGGAGGCTGAGGGGAGACCTTCTCGCTCTCTACAGCTCCCCGAAAGGAGGTTGTAGCCAGGGGGGGTCGGTCTCTTCTCCCAAGGAACAGGCGATGGGACAAGAGGGAACGGCCTCAAGTTGCACCAGGGGAGGTTTAGGATGGAGATTAGGGAAAATGTCTTCCCGGAAAGGGTTGTCAAGCACTGGAAGAGGCTGCCCAGGGCAGTGGTGGAGTTGCCATCCCTGGAGGTGTTTAACAGCCGGGCAGACGTGGTGCTGAGGGACACGGGTTAGTGGTGGTTTGGGCAGTGTTGGGTTAACGGTTGGACTCAATCTTAAGGTCCCTTCCAACCTAGATGATTCTATGACTCTTTAACTGTATTTGTCTTCTGCCCAAAAATGTAACCTTGCTCTCAAAGTAGGATATGTTTTTCTTATCTCTACCCTATACCGGTAGGCATTCTCAGCAGTAAGATAATGTGTTAGTTTCTGTTTTCCTTTCCCCACCCCAGTGTTTCCAAATTAGAAATCTGTATTGTGTGATACAACACAAACCTGTTTTCTCTCTTGCTAAAAAGACACAGAAGTCATGGCCAAAGTAAATACTATACTCGCAACTGAATCGAAAGATACATCAGAGGTCTACAGATTGCTTCAAGTGCTAAGTGAGACTAGCGGATTTTCAAAATGTATAGAATTGGTGCACATACAAATAACTGAAGAATAACACTGGAATTTAATTTCTTTAGCTTCAATAACACTTAAGTCAACCAAAGGCTGAAAATTCCACTACTTAAAGAAATATGTCTGGACACAAACCATCTGTACTGCCACCAATCTTTATCAGAGGGGAAAAATCTAAAATCTGATAAAGATGTGAATTTCACACACAGGGGTGTTTCATGACAAACATCCTGTTTTGCTATTCTAGCAAAAGCAGTATAATCAAATAACTTACTCTGCTTCTGGTGATGCAACAGTAAGTCTACATGGTCTGTCCCGGATGATTTCCACAGGTATTTCTTCCTCAAAAAGCTTTTGGTAACCTTTAGCAACCTGGAGAGGACACCTGCATTACCACAGCTCCTGGTTCACTTAAGAATAAGGACTAAGAGTAGGTTCAACCTACTGCATTTTTCCTTAAAGGCTGTTAAAACCAGCTGCAGTAGAATTTGCATGCCAGAGCCAATCTCTTCTGGCTGGATGTCTCCCAAAGTTTCAAGGATTCTGGTAAGCATGGAGAGCTGGAAGTAAATATTAGTTCCACAGGTTTTGGTCTTCCCATCAGGTCCTGCTCTCACAGCAGGGGCTAAACTTACACTCACTACCTAAGGTGGAAGTACAGAGAACTTGCAAGAGAGCACACAAATGTGACTCAGCGACATGCAGAATTTCCTCCCTGCAGCGACAGGACAGTGCTCAAATTTAAAGTAAGGATGGTGCTGGTTCCACAGAATATGGCTCTGCTTTACGTCAAGAGGCAGCAACTTTAAGGAAGAAAATCAGAGAGCAGTAAGATGAACCCAGGATTGGCTGAGAGTTTATCTTTTGTGTGCCAGAGAAGTCAGTATAGGTACTACTACTGACTGCAGCTGAGAAGTCTTAACAGCCAGGTATGCTCCAGCTGAAGTGGGAGACGGAAGTTCAGGAGTTGAAGTTCCTGCTGCAGCCAGCACCTGACACAGCACACGTTGCCTTTGCTGATTTAACCTCAGAGATACTGAAAGTAGCCGCAACCTGCTCCAATTTCAACTAGTTCTGTCATAATGCATATGCTCAACTCACTTGTCTAAGTATTCAGATTACAGGCTGAGGCTGTTGAAAACTACTGAGACATTGTAATATTATAATGATAATTTATTTTTACTTATACAGAAGTCTGCATATATATCTGTATGTCTATATGCATATGTAAAAAAGGACTTTTTTACTGCAAGGGGAAGACTAACCCCATGGGAGATTTTAGTTCAAGATGCCTATTATTTAAATTCATAGTTTTAAGAATCAGCAAAGAATTATCTGCACTAGAGTAAATATTCATTAAAGAAACATAATTTAATTACTAGTGAATATTAGAAAAAAACATCAAATGCCAAGTTATTTGTATATACTTGTTGTAAAGCCATGTTCACCTTAAAGCATGAAAATTGTGTAAGATATAGTACCTTAGAAAACTACTTGAGTATATTTGATGCAACCTTCAAAAAGTTTACTATTTCCCTTCATCCATTCACCTTCTCCCTCTTTCAATAGCTACAATAACACCATTCGATTGCTTCATGAGTAACCTCTATGACAGAGTTAATATAAAAGCTGTTATAAATTCCATACCAATAAGTGTGGAGGATTCTACAGACAGTCACCATCTAAAGCATCTTCAATAGCACCATAAAACTCAAACATTTCTCTTTGTGGTTTTATTTTTCCCTTCTCCTGTTTGTATTCCATTCTTCTGTTGCACAGTTCTCTCTTTTCCTTACCTTTAAAAACTCTCTCCCACACCCACAACACATGCATGCATTATATATGTACACCTGGCTGGATAAAAACCAATGATATAAATAAAAAGTAAAACCTAATGACTGTTTTCCCCTTGACTTGCTCTAACAGGTTCAGCCCCTGATGACTCTGGAGCACACGCTTCTGTGGTTCTTGATCACGCTTGCAGCTTAAGCACAAAATGAACGCAAGCAAGCCACTCCGGGGATTGTTAGGCCAATACTACAGGACCTATCTTAAAAGGTTTCGCTCTTCTTGGAGCTCATCAGCTGTAGGTAACGGCCTAAATAAGCAGCTTTTCCTCCTCAAATTGAAGGGAGGGAGACAGACTACGTAATTAATCTCAGCTAATACAGAAGCCTTTATATTCCTGCACTAACTATAGCCACCATCTCAGAAGTCACACTTCTTCCCTAACTACTATTGTAATGACTTCCTGCTATGTTAGAGACTATACACTCAAACTTCGTCATTTGGGTTCCACATCTGCAATTTCAGGTGCTGCCTCACTGCTTTGTGATTAATTTAGTCACTAAATCAGTTAATTAGCTAGAGAGGTGGGGTTTTTTTTTTTGCTTTAAAGTCAATTTTATTTTCTATTTCCATCTTTAAGATATACTCCAAAGGAAATTCTGATCTTTATGGTTTGACAACCATTTCCAGCCAAACAGAACAGAAATACAAGTTAGTTTATGAATTATTAAATTTGAGTTTGTTCAGATTCTTGATGTTGCATTTCACTAGCAGAAATAATATTTGATCTCACTGATGAGAAGACTGCAGTTGCTGTGTGAGGGCAAGACTGTGCTTACACATACTTATGTTCAGAAATAAATTGCAATTAAAAAAAATCAGAATACCAGTTTGGGGCATATGTTGATCTTAAATGTACTCGATACACAGTGACAATTTTCTAAATAGAAGGAACACATCTCCACAGGTGGTTTAAAGAAAAGCTCTCATCCCTTGTCAGTTCATTCACTTTTAAAAATCTGAATGAAACTGTCACTGAGATGAAGATATTGAATAAAAATTCAGGGCATATCTGTACTTGCAGAAAAAGTTATTGCTGTCACACCTGGTTTAGCACTTCGATCATTCATTTTGGGTTTCTAAACTTGTATGTCTTCAACTGTCATTTGATTTAAATAATTTTAAATAATTTCTAAGTTGTCATGAATGCTTTGTTAAAGTATAAAAATAAATTTATTTATGATACAGGTGTTTACATTTATTCATCTTAGATGGATTTCAGTAAAAAGATGCTGAAGTATTTTTACTTTTTCTTTACTAAGAATTTGAACAAACAACCCACAAAGATTGATTTCATTCCCTCATCTCCCTCTCCGTCTATCCAAAATATCTGATGCTGCCTTACTCAGCCCTTTGTTCTTCATCCTCTCTTGGTTCATATTCCGATCTCCCTTTTATCAGCAGTCAAACATCAATGTATGTAATTGATTAAAAGTATTCCTTCATTCCCCTATGCCTCTGAGTAGGAAAAAGAAAGCGATCTAGAAGTTATTTCAGGGGGACACATCTAATGCACTTAGACCAAAATGCAGGAAGACAAAAGATAAGACTTTTATACTTATGCAGGTAGGCTGGCAACATCCTCTGTTCCCATCCCTGTATGGGATAAGTAATTGAAGCATAAGCATTTATCCACAAAAGTATTAAAAATACTTTAAAATGTTACTTCTGTATCTACAGCAACAGGAGTAACAGAGCATCTTTGAGAAATAATATGCATCTTCTAGTAGCATAGTTTCCTAAAAACTTAAAGGTCTGGCGCTCTCACAGATTTTTAAGATAAAGCTTTCTTACAAGTATTGGACTCAAATGCTTGTGTAAGATCTTTACAAGTCAAAACTGTCTTCAGTCTAGAAGGGCATAAGTGAAAAAAAACCACTAGACTAAGACCAAGAGAATGGATTAGAACTTTGCAGTGAAATTCTATGTAAGTCAATGGGTTGGTTTTGTGGGGTTTTTTTGTTTTGTTTTGTTTTGTTTTTTTAATAAATACAGTGGATGAAAAGCTACTCTTAAAGAAGATTTTGCAAAAACATGCACATATTCTACAGTAAACTTCCCTGAAAATGAATGGGCAATCAAGTAGTTCAGAAAAAAAAAATTAGTACTGAGAACTAAACACTTCCCTACTCCATTCCTTGCTACTTCTGTTTAAACTGTAAGATTTTTTTCGAGGCATAAAATGCCACCTGTTTTGTTTGTACAGGGCATTACATGCAGCAACACATCCTCAGCCAGTCCTTATTGCTTTAATTTACCGTTACGGAAAACAGCCATAGCATTGGCCTAAGCCCCAGTACGAGACCAGCAATCTTACCTTCCCAACTAGTGAGAAATCAATAAAGATTTTACTAGATACAAGTTAAACAAAGATGGAACAAGTCACAATATTTAATCACATGTTTCTTTCAAAACCTTCAAAAGCTTTTAACACTAGTTTAAAAAGAAGCTCCAGATTGCCCCAAGACAAAAATAGGAAAAATTCAAATCCAGGTGGAGTTCCAAACCATTTGAATTACTGTAACACCACAAGATTTCACTTCACATATGTAACTATCTGTTCAACGCCCAGAACAGAAATTCCTGCCCTAAAGAATTTACAGGTCAGGTGCAAGACTACAGAGGGGTCGATGAGACTGACAGTAGGCACCATATGTTAGTAGCCTACTTCTTGTGAAGTTCAAGTCACAAAAACAAAGAAAGCTTTAAAAGAATACTACAAGGTATTATTTTAGGTACATAGCAATATATATTAATTTTTAATAAACAGGGAATTGTTGAGCATGGGGAATGGGAAAACTGCAAGCCATTAAGGACAACACTGTGTGTTTAAACACATACTACACAGTCAGACCTGTTTTCCAGCAAACTAAAGAGAGGATGCATAGAAGTCAGGACACAAAGTGCCTAGAATACAAAAATGCTGTTCTTGAATAATTGGAGAGCCATCACAAACACTGATTTCTCTTTATTGCTCACAAGCCTAAGGAACCGAAATGGGTTTTTACAACCTGCCCTGTTGCTTTTGAGGCTGAAGTTAAAAGTAACATCTATACATAAGATTTACCATAAGCCTGCAAACAAGAGCAAATTTAGCAGTTAAAATTGTTTCCTTAAAATAAAGATAGACGTTAGATAAGAGAAATGAAAAATTACACCATGATTGTCAAGCAGTAAGAAGTTGGAAATATCCTAATTAAGAGCTTACCTCTCCCTCTCAGGAAGGGAAGACTCATCTTCTTTATAAGACTGGAGGGGATTTCTGTGCAATCTGTGCTTCCCAGCTTTTCCAACATGAATCTTACAAAACCCTTTCTAGCCATTGTAATCTGCAGGTTGCCAGAACTGCCTACTAGAGCACAAAAGAGAATTCTAAAATTGCCTCTTCAGCAAAATGAAATATTTATTAGGAAATGTTTTGAGTAACATTTTTGCCCTCTTCTCTATTAACCTAGATTAACAGATTGGGCACGAACAGAGTAAGGAATGCACCGCCAGCAGGATAACATACATACGTGAACGCTGACAGAATGCAAGCTAACCCTGATCTCGGGCTGGCGGATGACAGTACAGAGCATAAGCTCTCCTCTCAATTCCATCCACATCAGTAGAAGATAATACCATTTTCAGTACCTGCCATCACCTCTAGTTCTCTAGAACACAATTCCGTAATTCCATGATTCTGTCATCTGCTACCATCTTCACCAACCAATAGTAATCCACACAAGACCCTCCCTTCCCACCTCACTTCAGATGTAATCAGCTTAGATTAAAAGTTTCAGCACATCAGAAAAAGTTCACAGAAACTGCCCCTTTGGCACACCTGTAGAGATGGAAAATTCCAGTCAAAGGGGTAGTGACAAACACCTGGAAACATGAACTACTTTCACTATCACAACTGAATTAGGGGAAAAAAGCTTACCCAAGCTTAATTCTTCACATAAAAATTTTATCTCCTACATTAATTTAAATGTCACTGACTTTACAAGTCTACAAAGCTATCTTTTTTTTTTTGAAGAGTGTTAAAAGTTATTTAAAGGGTGTAAGAGTATAGAATAAGGAATTTACATTAATTTAAACTTAAAAGTATACCTGCTGTTTGCCACAGTTAATGGGAAAGTGAACACATATATAGTCCCAGGTACAAGAAAACCTTAGTTTTGTCTGAGCTGCCAGAAACATACAATATACCTCCTTCAAAAATTTTGCTGTACCCAGGCTAGTTGTCAAAACCACCAGTGCCTCCCTACTGCCTCAGTATTTCCTTTGATGTGATCATTCTATATAGAAATAAATAAAGAATAACTCACCATAATTAAAAGACAATATTCCATAAGCACTACCAAAAAAAAAAGTAATATAAATAAACAAACTCCAAGAATACTGTTGTGCTTTTTACACGGCATTCTGCCCATCCCCAAAGCACCTCTCCCCAGCTGTAACTCTGCCATGCCCGCACGCCCAGGCTGCTCCACTCTGCAATCCAAGTTAAGCCTCTCAAGACTTGCGGGTTTGCTCATAGTGCAAGATATTAAAAAAACCCAAACCATATTTTGGTTGCATCCACTAGGTAACCAGGGCAAGAAACATTTTAACATGCGTACTTCGTAGTACACCCACTTCCAAATAATTTGCTGTCTGCTCTGCTATACAACCTGTAGGATCACAATCATAGAGCAAGTTAACTGATGCCACTACCCAGTCAAGTGTTCTTAACGTTCACTGTTGCCTGAAGTTTCTTCTCAAAGTCTATTCAGCTGTTACAAAAAACTGACCTACAAGCGTTAACACAGAATACCTTATAGTACAACCGGGAACTTCATCCCTACCCTGCCTCCCATCTAACTTCTCTTTGCAGACTATATTAAAAAAATCCCTTCTAGAATATTCAGTCCTTAACATCCAGCTCTACATGGTCTTCTGTTGCTGTTTCCACATACATGTCCATAACACATGCAGAACTCTCTCAGCTTCTTTTCTAATCATCTATGAGCCAACAATGTTCCAAATGTCTGACCAACTGTGGACACAAATGAAGGTTTTTCTTTACGAAAGGAAAAACAAAATAAGCCCATTGTAAAACTTTAATTGATCGTGCTTGCCATTGCCTTCTGTAAAACTAAGAGCTTTCATCCCTTAGCTTTGTCACTTTTCCTGTTTTAAAAGAAATTTAAATTAGGGACTAGTTTTGCATTATGGCAAAACACCCTGCTCATTCTCCACCTCTTAGATGAAGTAAAAAGCAGCAAGACTAATAAAGACTAAAAAAAAAAAAATCTCACACTTGTAGTCAGTCAGTAACTACTTACAGTAGAGTTATCACGATTTTAAGTGTTTTGGAACTACAGTACACACTTTATACATCCAAGCTTTTTAAAATGCAGATACGAATTGGCACCTGCTGTCATAATTCCATTCGTTTTCAAAGAGATACAACTGACCAAATAGAATTCCACATTATAAGATCTCCTACCACTTCTTCCAGATTTAGGTTGCCTAAAAATCTTCATTGGTGTAAGTATTTTTATAAATCTGTATTACTTAAGCACAGCTGGGAAGTTAAAATACTTTCATTCCTTCTAGTAGCTCTTGAAAGCTCACAGGACTGGAAAAGACCCATGAAACTATTTAAGTTTAGCCACAGTTTATCAGTGGAAACCTGTTTAAGCACTAAACCAAACATACACAATACAATCATGATTTCTTCTCCCTGGTACTCAAGGGAAAAAAAATAATATTAACTTAATACAAATATTATTAATTCAAATCCTTATCACCAGATAACATGACCCTGAAACCATGAAGTCAAAAAGAGCAGCACTGATAGATAACGGTAAGAGAATGAGGCTGTGCTGTGAGTGGAATGCTGAAAGCCAACCCTTCACACCTGCTGGGAAACTGCCTTCATTTCTATCAGGTGATGTATTCTGTAACTACAAGGGCAGCATCAACACTACAGACTACCACGTCTGAGCAAAGAGAATTATTTGCCTTTCTTTTTAAAAGAACTTCTAGGAAATTATTTGCAAAAAGCGCCTTATCTGAATACATCATTTAAGTTCTATAAAAGCTTGTGAGGGACCAGCCACAGAAGCCAGACCCTCTGAAGTACGCAGACAGAGCATGTGCTGTGCACTCTGGTTAATGCGCCAACTAATCCCCATGTCCTTAGTTGAAACTTCCAAGACTTGATTTTCTCCCTCTTTAAAAACTGTCAGCTTGCACAACATACCATAGATAACGTACAACCATGGCTGCAAAGAAGTTGTCACTCCTAATGCCACCCTGTGGTACCAAGTGTGTAATATAATTAAACTGATGGAAAAACTATGCCTTTATGATATTGCAAAAGCCTTTCTTCTTGCATTAAGACTTCTTCCTAAGTTTTCTATACCATTCATCACTTAACTTCTTAAAATTTATATTATTATTGAAACATCTAGGTTCTATGATAAACCAGCAGCCTGAATGTATTAGCTGCAACACAGACAACATATAAAGGAATTTACCGTTCTAAATGATCTACAGCCTAAGACAAGAAGCAGTCTGCTGCAAAAAAACAGGGAGTCTGAGACAATACTGGCATGGCTTCTGTATTCATCACAACAAAAACTTTAATGAACAATGAGGGGGGTGTCACAAGGCGCTTAGATGGAGGTCTACTGCATGTGCCCTCTTAAACGTGAGGTCACGTAACAAGTTGGCAACAAAATCTGGCATCCCAAACGCCAGAGCAGGGAGCTCCCTTCTTAGTATTGAACCTCAGTGGCAGATTGGGGGTACATCATCAAACAGCTACAAAACAAGGACAAGAACCCTAGGCATGATAACGATAAGCAGCAGAAACCCAAAGAGGATTTAAATAGGACAATACGGTCAAGGCAATGACCTAAGCAAGCTATCCCTGGAGTAGCATCCTGGACAGATGAAAGCATAGCAAGAATTTAAGTGTCAAAGGAATGATGTTGCTGGAAACATGACATGAACTGACTAGTCAGGAAAAGAACTTCAGAAAAGACTGTAGCATAGGCCACGAACAGCCTTCACAAAATGTACATGTTCTGGTGAGAGAGGCTACTGCTCAGTCTGCCCTACACCGTCTACAGTGATTAATTCTCTTTCCAGCTTCCCTAAAAAGGATGTCTTCAGGTCAGTAGCATGTTTACCCTTTTATCTGAATTCCCCATTAATCCAAAATATCCTTTGGAGAAGAGGAAACACAAAAAGCAAGTGTCTTAAACTAACGCTTTTGGGGTTACCTCCTTTCCTTTGGGTGCACTTTATGATCTTATCTAGCCGTACAGGACCATATACACATACTAGGGGAAAAGGAAAGGGGGGGGAGGGGACAGCGCAGAAAACCCCCTGATTCTTCAGCCCAGCATTTCCCAACTTTTAAAACCTGAAACTGAGCCTTCTGACTTTTTGAACCACTGGTTCAGGCACGTGGAGTATTTTGTCATGGGGCAGCCACACCAGACAAAGCATCAGACTACATGGTCAGTTTTAGGAACTAGAGTAAGAAAAGAAAACTGAAAGTACAAAGCATTTTTAAAAGGCAGTCATGTGCAACTATTGACCAAACTCTAATAACTCAGATTCTACTAGACATGGATTTTTGAAGCAGCACAGAAACAACTTTCAAAGTATCCTTGTGCTGTCCAGCCCATTCTCGGTGGCTCACCTATCCCCTCTGAAAGAAGAAAGCACTACTCTGGTGCTCTGCATACCACTAAGGGTCTCCGTAAGAATATCCACTGGCTTCACCTTCCCCAACTAAGGGGTCTGTTGCACAAGAATGTAATTGTGGTTTGTTTTTTTTTTTTAAATACAGGATTGCATCTCACATAGGAATATTTTTACATGTCCAATACCTCACATAAAATGCAGATATCGCTACTTCATACAGGAAGTTTGTCATAAATGGAATATTTCAATAAGTTATACGAGTGTGAACAAACAGGTAACTGAAATCTGTTACATAACACAAGTTTTTTAAGTTCAATACCACAGGTAGTCACAACAGATCGCGTTACCTGAATTACACTGAGAAGTCTCTCAGGGCAACTTCTACTTTCCTGGACTCAGTTCCTTCTTCAAACATTTAAAGACAATCTAAAAAGATGGGAGAAAAAAACCGCAATGGCTTAGGTATTTTTTCCAAGAAAGATGTGGTTTTTCACAGGAAAATAACACCTTCCTCCCCACCACAGTTCTGCTGTTACAACTATGATTATGCTACTTTTGCCCTGATTGTGTCTCCCGTTAATGACAAAGAAATGAAGCCTGCGGATCCTGCGACTATGCGAGCATCTGTGTGCTACAAGATGAAACAATCGGACACAGCCAAAATCCCCCGGGTGCCGGGACTGTTCCCGCTGCCAGCCAACAGGCTCCGCGAAGACAGCGGCGCCGGCGGAGCGCGGGGCAGGTGAACCTGCGAGGCTCTCTCCAAGGTATCTGCGGCCCGTTGAGGAGCCGACGAGGCGGCAGCGCGGCTCTCCGCCCTCCCGGCCCCCCCCCGCAGGGCGCTCCGCTCGGCGGTTGTACCGCCGCAGCAGGCCCGGAGCCCGCCAAACCCCGCTACCGCACCGGCAGCTCCGGGGGCCGAAGCCAGGGGCTCCGGCTTGGCGCTGGCGCCACAAGACCTTGCAGGCGGGACGGGCGCGCCCCGGGCCCGCCCGCCCGCCGGTCCCCGCACCCTGCCCGGCGGAGGGGCACCCTCCTCCCTACAAGGCCCCGCACCCTCCCACCCCGCGGGCGGTAGCGGTGCTCGCAGCGGGCCCGCCTCGGCCGCGCCAGCGCCCGCCTCCGTCCCGCCGAGCACGCACCTCTCCCGGCGGCGGTGGTCGGGGGGGTCCCGGGGCTGCCCGGGCGCGGGAGGCCCCGTCCGGGCGGGCTCCGGCCGCCGCACCGCCGGCTCCACGGACAGGGGCGGCCGAACGCCTCAGCCTCCCCGCTCCAACGGTCCCCGGCCGCCTCGCGGCGCCCAGCCAATCCCAGCACGCCTCCGCAGGGGCGCGCGCACTCTCGCCAATCTGAGCCCCCGCCCGCCGCCAGCCAATTGGCAGCCGGGGCCGCCAAGCCCCGCTCCGTGCGGCGCCCGCCTGGCCGCCAATCACGAGGCAGACGCTTCTCCGGCGGCGGACGTGCGTGCGCTCGCCCCGCGCGCTCACCCCCCCCGGCTTTGCCTCAGCCAATCGGCCGCTGAGGCCGTGCGCCGCCAGCGCGCGCTCTCCCCGCGCCGCCGGGGACCCTGGAGCGCTCGTGCTCTCCAGCCAATCAGCCGTCAGCGCCGCCGCGCGCGCTCCCGTCTCAGGGCGCAGCGGCAGCGCGCAGGCGCAGTGCGCGCCGCTGAGGGGACGGCGCGGCTCCGGGCTACCCTGACAGGGTCGGGGCTCGCCGCCGGGTCTGGGGCCGTCTGTGGTGCCTCTAGAGCTGTGTGGCTGCTTCTTAAAGCCATTTAAACGTCTGGAGGTAACTGGAAACCCTGTTCTGAGCCTGAAGGCGACCTGTCAGTGGGACAGGGGGAGGCCCGGCACGGGTGGGTTGTGGTAGAGCGCTGCGTGGTGTTGCTGTGACTCCAAAAAGCACATGTGGTGTGCGCGTGTGTTTATATAGATGTATGTATCTCAAAGCCCCACAGAGCCAGTCGGTCTGGTGCCGCCCAGCACATGCTCCGGTGTGCTGGCTGGAGCCTGATTTTGTCCACCGGAGCGTTGGTGAGTTTCAGGATTGGGCCGGGGCTCCGCATCAGAGAAGGCCCAGGGCCAGGGAGGGAGGACAGGGTGCGGGATGGAACCGGCCCAGGGCCAGGGAGGGAGGACAGGGTGCGGGATGGAACCGGCCCACTGCCAGCCCCCTCGGCAGCCGTCGCCAAAGCAGTCTGCAGGATCCTCCACTGAAGGTCAGACGCTGGTGTAGTGCCTCAGCTCTGTCAGTATGCCTTGCTGTGGTGATACCTTCAACAGCTCTCGTGGGCTGGGAGGGCAGCCTCGGCCTGTGAGGAACTGTGCACTTCAAGGATGTGTTATTTGTGCACCAGGGGAGTCTTCTAAAAGCACACTGCTGTGCCTCACAGCTTCCTCCACCAGAGGAATAGCAAGTTTTTCAAAAGACAATCTCCCCTGCGCCATTCTTTGACCATCTGTGTGTGGCTGGCTAACGCTATTGCATAGCAATCAGCTATATTACAGCTTGGCTTGCTGGCAACCAATCGTAGTACAAACAGTCACAGAAATGACTAGTACGTGAGTGTTTTCTGAGGAACGTTGGACAGGACAGGCATCTGCTCCCGGCTGTGCACGCAGTCTCCCTCTGATCAGTCTCCCTGTGTGGAAATGCCATGGTTCCTTCTGCAAAATGTTTTCTGTGCCTGTGGGAAAGGAACAGGATTCTTACACTGTGTGTGGAGAGGAGGGACTACTAACATTTTGCATGTGTGGGAGAGAGATACTTTGTCATGAGGGAATAGGAAAATGAGAGAGAAGAGCGCTGCTTAGACGTTCTAGCTAGTGCTGTGTTAATGTTTATTCTGAGCTATATATGTGCAAATGATAGTACATGGGTTTTTTCCCCAAATCCTGGAGTCAGGCCCACTAGCAGCAGTGGAACCAGATTAGGCAGAGGTGGTGTGGAGGGCTGTTTCTGCTGGCTGCATCTATGCTAGTAAATTAAGTAGCAGCAGAATGTAGGCGTTGGCACTGGAATTTGATGGTACTATTTAACTGCTGAAACAGTTAAGCAACCAATCTATTTTAATATGTATATATAAGCTCCAGCACAATTACTACTCTCCCAAACATCCTCCAGGCAATTCTGGGCATCTTGCATGGGATAGGCACCATTCCTGGTAGGCAGTTCAGATAGAATCCCATTTTTGTGCAGTCTGACAGGTTTTAGTATTGTGGCCGCAGCCCATTCCGTGCCACACGGTCTCATGCCTGTGAATAGCCCTTGGGCAGGTTTCACATACTGCCTGAAACGCAGTTACTGAATTCACTCGATATGGAGTGGCTTTTTGCAGGGTGTGCAGCACAGCAATCGTAACCTCTCCTTCTATGACAATGCCTTAATTACCTCTGCAGCTTTTCACTGGACTGACACCAGTAAGTCCATGTATTTCTTGTACTGGGGAGCCCAGAGCTGAATACATTACACCAGCTGTGATCTCACCAGTGCTGGGAGAGGAGAGGGATCACCTCCCTCAATGTGCTGGTGACACTCTGCTTAGTGCAGCTGGGGATGCTGTTGACCTTCTTTGCCCCAAGGGGACACTTCTGGCCACCAGGACCCCAGGTCCTTTTCTGGCAAGTTGTCTTCCAGCCAGTTGTCCTCCAGCCCATACTGGTGCATGGGGTTGTTCCTCCCCAGTGCAAGACTTGGCATTTCCCTTTGGACTTCATGAGGTTCTTCTATGCCCATTTTTCCATCCTGTCAAGGGGCCTTTAAATGGTGGCACAATCATCTGGAGTATCAAACGCTCCTCCCAGTTTTGTATCCTCTGCAGACTTGCTGAGGTTGTGCACTGTCCCATCATCTAGATCATTAATGAAGATGTTAAATGTCTGGACCCAGCACCAAGCCCCAGGGAACACCACTAGAGACTGGCCTCCAGCTGGACTTTGTGCCACTGATCATAACCCGCTGAGCCTGGCAGTTCAGCCAGTGTTCAGTCCACCTCACTGTCTCCTTATCTAGTGTGTACTTCACGAGTTTCTCTATGATTATGTTATGGGAGAGAGTTTGAAAAGCTGTGCTGAAGTCCAGGTAAACATCCAGTGCTCTTCCCTCATAGATGGCTAGCAGGTTGGGCATTTCACTGCAGAAGGCTATAAGGTTGGTCAGGCATGATTTTGTCTTCACTGACTACTAATCACCTTCTTGCCCCCTCTTATGATTCAAAATGGTTTCCAGACTTAGTTGCTACATCACTTCACCAGGGATTGAGGTAAGGCTGGATCTGCCTTGCCCTTCCTGATGATAGAAGTGATAGTTGCTTTTGCCTAGTCCTCAGGAACATCCCCCAGTCACCATAGCTGGGAATGGCCTCGCACTGATTTCAGCTGGCTTCCTCAGTCCTCCTTAGTGGGCACCAGCTCCCAGCAGAGGCAGAGCAGACTGTTCTCTTCCCTTCTGAAGTGCTGTGCGTTGCTCAGCGTAAATAGGACAATATAGTCACACTAGTGTGTACTTAGTCCCTTGGCTTAAAACCTTTCCTTGACAAAGGCAAAACCAAGCCTGGGCTGTGGCCCAAACCAAAGTCACTGCCTGGGAGGGGAGATTAATGGATATGGTTTGCACAAAACTCTTTCCATTCCCTTGTGGTAGTGCAGTACAGTCGCCTCCAAGATGCCAACATCCATCTGCCCAGTATTGCTCCATTCTCAGTGACAGTTTCTCCAAGCCATTCCAGGGGAAAAAAAAGAAGGAGAAACCACAGCAATAGTACACAGGGTATTTATGCAGCTAAAGAAAAACAGCAGCGGAAAGTGTGCAGAGAGGGTACGTCCTTATGTAGAGTACGTTGATGTAGTCTCAAGAAAATGAGCTGAGAGTATTAATAGTGTGTGTGCAAGAGAGGCTTGTGTTATCAAGGTACAAGGGCTAAAGCAACAGCTATCACGCTCCAGAGCACCCCAGCTGATTTGCTGTGTAGGATCTTAGGATACTATGGACACAAAACACTTTCTTCTGCTTGACCTGGGAGCCAGGAGCCACTTTTTAACATGGATTAGAAAGAAATTATTCCATTATATATGATAAAAATTTAAGCACATGCAGGGCTAGATGGGGGTTTTCTATGTGTCCTCAGGTTGGACTTTGGTGAATAAAGAGACATTTAGATGCCTGTATCTTCTTCGTAAATCTAGCCGCCTGAGTGGGGCTCATATCATCTGATTTGAGAAATCTGAAAATGACATAAAAAGTCTGATCCTGACACCCTGGGATCCCTTCCCAGTCAAGTAAATAGGTATCTTCGGCCAGCAGTTCATATGACCTGCTGTAAGTACCTGTTTTACAGTGACGTGATTGCCCTCTGAGTTCTGTCTGTCTGCATTGACTATAAGGGAAATCATAACTTGTTTAGATTTAGACATCTAAATTAAAGATGCCAAAGTTAAGGCAAATAAATCCCATGTCATGTTTCTGTCATGGTATCTGCAGGTAGTGCACTCCACAGCCTCACCCGTACAGGTCACAACTTCTAAAGGACCACGGCAGGTATGGTCATGACTTTCTGACTTGAGATAACCCAAATCAATAGATCTATATTTTTTCCTTGCTGTGTTGAATTTCAACATCAACTACCTGCATTTAATTGAAGTGCTCTATAAAGCATTGCATTGTGCAGTGCTACATTCAGTCCCATGAAGTGACAGCATTTGAAAGAAACACTGTCACTTTTAAAGTGGATCGAAACAGGGTGAAGCCCAAGAAGTGTACCACCGTATTTCAAAATAGAGGAAATATATGAGGTTGAAGAAAGTCCTCACTTTGTATTCAGAGCTGCTTGACAAGGGGAGACAAGCAAGAAGCTGAGGGTGACCACAGTGCAGGCGGTACCCTCACCGACCAGGGCATAGTCCCACAGGATATGAACAAGGCAGACAGAGCAAGGTGCTCAACAGCATTCATCAACAGTCCCAGACAATGCAATGAATGAGGTTCAGGGTCCATCCAGGAGGTCATCCAGTCCTGCTCCTGGGAAAGAAGGGCACTGACAACAGTGCAGGTTGCGGGCAGCTCTGCTGAAAAGGACCTGGGAATCTTGGTAGACACAAGCTGAACTTGAGCCACCAGTGTGCCCTGGCACCAAAGGCCAACAGCATCCTGGGCTGTAGGACCACAGGACCACAACCAGCAGATCAAGGGAAGCGATTATCTCCCTCTGCTCCGCACTTATTAGACCACACCTCAAATTCTGTGTCCGGTCCCGGGGCCTCTAATACAAGGAAGACATCAAAACCAAGAGTGAGCTCAGCTGAGGGCCACCAAGATGCTCAGGGGACTGCAGCGCTTGCCCTGTGAGGAGAGGCTGAGGGACCAGGGCTTGTTCAGGCTGGAGAAGAGGAGAGGCTGAGGGGGACCTGACAGCCACCACTCTGCTGCTGCAGGGAGGCCAGGAGGAAGATGAAGCCAGGCTTGCCACCATGGTGTGTGGCAGGAGGACAAGAGAAAACAGGCATGAGTCAGATGGGATATAAGGAAAAATTTTGCCCCCATGAGGACAGTCCAGCAGCAGCGCGGGGGCCCAGAGAGGCTGTGTCATCTCCAGCCTTGGAGATTTTCCAGGACCTGACTGGCCAGAGCCCTGAGCAACCTGGTGGAGGCCAAGCTGACCCTACTCTGAGCAGGAGGTTGGACTGGAGACCTCCTTGAGGTCCTTTTCAGCCTGAATTATCTTGGGATTCTCTGACTGCCTTCAGACTCGGGCATGCTTCTCTACAGTCTTTACATTCAATGAGTCAGAGAGTAATTTAGGTGAGAAGGGACCTCTGGAGGTCATTCTGCTCCAAGCCATTACTCAGTTGAGGACCAGATCCATAGGAACAGCTTTAAAGTTAGATCAGACTGACTGTTTCAGTTTGTTTTTAAAATAGTTCTCTCCCTCTAGAGATTCTGGTTCATTTATGTTACAGATGATACAAATTTAAAATTTGAATTAAACTAATAAAGAAGGGGAGCAGCTGTTTATGACATTTGTCACACTACCATTTTGTTAGAAAATGATCATGTCTCTTTCAGCTCATGGATTTTTCTTAAAAAAACCTCTGGTTTCGTTCAATAATAAAGCAATTTGGTCATCTCTCATTCATAATTGAAGGAGATACTGTTTCCCAGTGACATATCTTTCTGTTTCATGTTCTTATAATGAAATCTAATTTCCTGCTTCCTTAGGAAAAAATAGGAAAAGGAACGTATTCCCATTTTTAAGTGCAGCTCCAGAAAATTAGATTAATTTGTTGGTTCTGAGTAGCGACATAATATATAGTGTTACGGTGTCTTTTGCCATGTCTAGGGAAGTCAGATGCTTGGTAGCCTTAGCATGTGCAGAATCTGTCCTGTGCATATGTGCAATAGTTACGTACAAACTTGTTTTTCTCTGTGAAAGGTACTGGCAACCCAGAGTCAATGGAATCTAGCATGATGATCTACACTTAGTGAATGCATTTCATAGAATCATCGAATCAGAGAATGGTTAGAGTTGAAGGGGACCTTAAAGACCATCTCGTTCCAGCCCCCTGCCATGGGCAGGGACACCTCCCACTAGACCAGGTTGCTCCAAGCCCCGTCCAACCTGGCCTTGAACACCTCCAGGGATGGGGCAGCCACAGCTTCTCTGGGCAACCCTGGCCAGGGTCTCACCACCCTCACAGTCAACACTCTCTTCTCAATATCTCATCTAAATCTCCCCTCTTTTCAGTGTAAAACCGTTGCCCCTCGTCCTCTGGCTCCCCTCCCTGATCCAGAGTCCCTGCCCAGCTTTCCTGGAGCCCCTGGAGGCACTGGCAGGGGCTGGAAGGTCTCCCCGCAGCCTTCTCTTCTCCAGGCTGAACCCCCCCAACTCTCCCAGCCTGGCCTCCCAGCAGAGGGGCTCCAGCCCTGGCAGCATCTGGGTGGCCTCCTCTGGCCCCGCTCCAGCAGGTCCATGTCTCTCCTGTGCCGAGGCCCCAGCGCTGGAGGCAGCACTGCAGGGGGGTCTCCCCAGAGCGCAGCAGAGGGGCAGAATCCCCTCCCTTGCCCTGCTTAAACACTTGTAAAACAATTTAAAAATGTCCTATATGACTGAGAATTAAATTTATCATCACCAATGTAACATTTATGATTTTTCAGGAAATTGCTTTTTCTTGATGCTGCTACTTTGTTTTCTGGACCAGGGATAACAAGTATTTGGAAAAATCTGTTTACCTCACATCTATATACTAGCTTACTGGTCCAAATTTGTGAGAGGCAGAAAATGCCACACTCAAGAAATAAATACGAAGAAAGTACCAATGCTTAGAAACGCCCCACCATCATTTTCAACTGCTTCCTGTTGTTACAGCTTAAAAGTACCTGCATAGAGAAGCTAGATATTAAAAAAACGGATTTTCTCTTCAGTTTGTGTACACATACATTTGCATTTGTGGGCAACAGATGTGTGCATCAAGAGGAGAGTAAAATCCTACAGATACTGCTTAATTCAAAATGTCATTTTCCTTAAACGGTGACTAAGTGGATTGGAGCTGGTAATATCAAACAGCTCTTGCAAGCCCACAGTGTTTCTCTTTCGGATGCAGAAACAGCTACATGACAAAGCAGAAGAGGCTGAAGACATTCTTCTCTAGGAATATGCTTTGATGATACAATTCTGACAGAAGTTTTTGTCAGAAGAATGTACTTAGCATTCCAGAATAGTGGTACTAGTTTAAAAATAACATGAAATTTGGCATAGGAAATATTTTCCTTCTGGTTGAGATCTTCAGCGTCAGTGTCATCATACGTCATTTCACCCAATTGTGAACAAAACACAAAAATAAAAGGAAACCTCAGATGATGTCACTTCAGATCTGAGCACAAGATTGAATTTGTGTTTTGGGGCTCTCGGAAAAACGTTAAGAGGAACAAAAGTAAAACCCAAAAGTAGATGATTGTAGATTTAGAAGGTTTATAACATTCTTTAATTTTGTGTTCTAGAAGAGCATCCTACTTGCTTGGAATATAGTGTTCAAGGTGCACAGAAAGTAAGTCCTGAATGGACCTCTTTCTGTGCTGTGGGAAGAGGAAGATGCCCATCATGTGTGTCTCATAACATGGAACATGTGCCTGTAACACGTTTGTCAGATGTGGCTTAAAAAACTTCTGGCAACGAAAAATTCATAATCTCCCTAGGTGATCTATTGCAGTGTGAAATTAGAGAGTTACTTCTGCACTGCTCTTTGTCCTCCCTCCGTTGGATATTGAGCAACTTGACTTGCTTCCTCTTTACAGTTGTTTCTAGATTATTGCTGTGATGTCCCTTAAGCTTCCTCTTCTCACACTTAAACAGCAGCCCTCCTCGTAGGGCATGTTTTCTATGCAGAAATACTCAGTTCCTCTTCTCTGCACTCGTGTCTAGTTGGCCCACTCATCCTTGAACTTTGGTTCCCAAACCAAGATACAGCACTCCGGGTCAGTGCCATCCTGATACTGTGCTCAGGAAAGAACCCCTTTGCCTTATTCACAAACAGTACTTCTATTTATGCAGCCCGGTGTTACGATTTCCTTTTTCTGAGGTCCGATGTTTGAAAGAACTCCTGCACCTTCTACAGCACTGCCGCTTGTCCTGTCCCGCTGCTGTATGTGTGGAGTTGGTTGGTTGTACATACGTGTGTCTGCCTGTGCTGACTGCTGCTACTATGCTTTTCCTGCTATTCCTTTAAAAACTGCTCAGCACAGATCTGAAGGGGAATCAGAGTATAAAATACATCAGTACCTCTTTGCTCAAATTCAGTGCCCCAGCACGTTTTGGAACATTACCATAGCTTCAATTTACATGTCTCTATTCAAAGACCTCCAGCAGAGAATCAGCTGTTCATTTTATTTTCCATTACCAAGTATTCAGCACTAAATGGGATTTTAAAAACAAACTGCCTGTTAGGACCATTCTACTCAGTTTCCCCCCGCTTACAATTTAAGAAGCCATGTTTTGGACCAGCTTCAGGCAAAACAGGAGAAGGTTTTCAGAAGGTGTGATGGGAGAGGGTTAAACCAAATTTAGTAGAGGTGAAGAAGAAATGACAACAGAAAAAAGCATTGGAGTTGTTCAAGCTCTGCATGGAGAAATTGTGAGGAATGTGCAACGTAAGTAATAATAGAAAAGTTGCATAGCAATGTAAATAGCTTACTTTTTCCATTATTCTGAAGTAAAAAAAAGTATTTTCCACAGGCTATATTTGTCTTCTGTGTGGTTTTTCTCAGCAGTACCAGAGTATTAAGGCTTCTGTCTAAAAGAACCACAAAGAAACAAGGCAAGGGCGGCAGTAGGAGCTGCCCACTACAACACTGTGAGCAGTGAAATCTCAGCTAATGCTGAGGCAGCAACTCAAACCAGAGTCATTTCAAGGGCAAATGTTTTCTCAGAGATAAATTGTGCAAAATATAGAAAAAAATGCGGGGTTGGGGGGGAAGAGACAGTGGCACAATCTTTTATGTCCTTCCCCTTTTACAACTGTTGCTTTCTTAGCAAAGTGGCAATGTTTGCTTAAAATTCATTTGCAGCTTCTCATGTCTTGAAACAGAGATAAGATGTTTCAGAAGATAGCCAGTGAATTTAAGATCTTCAGCAGATACTTGGTTTCGGTCCAGTCATTGACTGAAAATTGCCTTTCTGTTAAGCTTGCGGTGAAATCGATGGTGAAGAAAGATGTTGGTAAGGGGTGACTCAAAAGCAGAACATTCCACCAGTGGGTGAGTTGGACCCTTTTATTTATGACATCTCCAAATGGGGCATAGTGCACAAAGTTTATTTAATGATTAGAAACGTAGAAAAGGAAAGAATCCCTTGGATCAAGAACAGCTCCTTGATGTCACCAGCAACATGTCTGTAATTCACTTCATAAATTTGTAAGTTTTAAAAACCATTGGATTTTCCACCTGCCCATCTATTGGAAGATGTTCCAAAATCCTACTTTTGTACAGATAGAAGCCATTTCCTAACTTTCATTCAAATTTATTCACTGTTCAGAGCACTCTGGTCCTATGCCAGTGTTTCTTTAGTTCCAGTAGTTATCTTGTTTTGTTGTGTTTTGTTTATGAAGAGCAACAGGATCCACCTTCATTGTGTTTAATTTCTGGCAATGGTAGATTCTCTGTTCCTCTGGTTACACTAAAAAGCTTCCATGGACCTTGTTGCACTATGAATTCACTGTTCTTGGTTGTGGCTGATCAGAGCTGTGCACTGCACTCAGCACAGATATGCTTAAATGTACTAGTACTAGTTACATTTACTTATTTGTAGTTATTTATGTCAAAAATTCTAAAAATGAAACTTACTGATGGCTAATTTCAAGCTCACTCTGTAGGTTTTTATATCCTCTGCATGTAAGGAACTCTAAATCATTTTTGTGTCATCCACAGATTTGACAGTGCATGGTTTAATTCTTCATTCAGATGGCTCAAACCAACCTTTTCTCAAGTTCATTTTTCTTTATTTAAAAATAGATCTACCACCCAGAACACTATAAACATGTATAGCATCCGTGCTTGCCAGTTTGCTGGTGTGTGCCAAATCGGTGGCTTTTTTTGACCGAATGTGATGATTACTGTGTAATTATGAGCTCTTAAGCATCATTGAGGGGTTCAGTGCTCTTACAAGACAGGACACAGACGCGTCCCCTCATCGGCTGTATGAGCACAGCCTCTGCCACGGCCAGGCGGCTCTTCGGGCGCTTGACTGACCGTGGCCTATTAAAATGCCCAGTGATGAGATGGTACGATAGGCTGCTCAGCTTCCTCGGCTCCTCGTTTCTTACATGCTTCTGAGGTGGTCACTGCCTGCCAACTGGTTATGTCTCCTTCCATTAACTTTTCTTGTCATTAAGCATCCATACTTTGAAAAGTTTGCCTCAACCTGGGCTCAGCTATTTGACATTCTTTCATGGTGTTGGTCTCAAATAGTTTAAAAATTCTGAATTCCTTTCATCATTTTTATTTAGTTTCTCCAGATGAAAGCTGAATTTCCTCTTTGAACACTGGCTCACTTTTAATTTTATGTTGTATCCCATTAATGTTAGAAATTATGGTGATTACCAGGTCTAAGTAAAGAAAAAAAGCACTTTTAGGATTATTTTTTAAATTTTAAAATGAAATTTCTCTACGCTGTTTGTGTAGGTCCCAGTCTACCTTTTAGTCTGTGTTCCTTTGCTGGATTCCTGAATAATATGGAAGGTAAAGACAAGACTGTTTGGTCTGGTGCTCCTAGTAAACGCTTTATGAAGCACAAACCAGAACTCGTCTGTTCTGTCAGTTCCCCATTCTCTATAGTTTTCCATTTCTTCATTCTTCTATTTTCTCTTCTTACCTCTTCGTTGATGTAGGAATTAGGTGTTAATTCTTTGTTAAATCCTTCACATGCATCTTCACTGTTGATGGCTTTCAGTGTTTTAGATTTTACTGATACCTTGATATTAATTAATTTCTACTTGTCTAGCATGTTTTTGCTCCGTATCTTTCACCGTTACAGTGTACACATTTACACATTTATGAATTCTTTTGACGCCCATGCCCTCCGCCTCAGTATCGTATTTGTCTTTTCACTGTTCCTGGTATTTTATCTGCAAACTGGTGGTAACTCTTGGTACTTCCTCTGCATGGATTGTAACGTATCATTGAAGACTGGTCTATGCTTTGTAATGCTATAACCATCACATGTGGTTTTTCTCCTCATTTCTGGTACCATTCCTCATTTTGAGATACGAGCTCATTCTCTTTCACAGCCAGGCTGCTACATTTGCCCTTCTTCATTTTTCCTTTTTTTCTCAAGTAGCAACAAAAGTGCATTGTGAACCTCCCACAGAGATCAAGTGCCTGTGCTGCAGTTTGTATGTGATCTCAGCACCGTCTGAAGAAGTATTCATAAGTCAGAAGGCTCTGAGCTTAAATTCTTACGTCAACTTCCCTCAGCTTTTACATGAAGTTATGCTGTACATGGTTGTAAAGAGAACAGAGTTCAGTCCAAAACAAGTATAACTGAAAAGGTGAGGCTGAAAATGTCCTGACTGAGAAATTGGGATAATGTTTTTGCTATTGTTCTATTTACATAATAATTTCAGAATTTTAAATTCTGAATATAAAATTTTGCACTTTAGCAGCTATCTTAAGTAGCGAAGAAGGTCTTTGTAGCCCCTGTATATAGGTATTTCCAGCTGTTGGCTTAGCAACCAGTATTTGTTGTTACGCAGCTGACTGCATGTCACAAGCTGCTCTTCCATCTCACAGGTATTCCCAGTTAGCAGCCAACAGGGTGACTGAGATAAAGTAGAAGCTGAACTCAGGAGAGAGAAACAATCATCTCCTCTTTGTTCCTCTTCAGCGTGACAAGATAATTACCTTGCTGGAGCCATAAGCGTACTCCTTATCTATATTTAGAAATGGATTCTGCAGCTTTTCTTTCACTTACAAGTTTTTTTATTGCAGTTTGGCAGAGAACAAAACAAGCCAGGTGATGATTGTAAAACTGAAGCAGATTCTGTTAAAATACAGGTGAAAAGCCTAAGTTTAATAGGCCATCCTTTGTATGGCTCCCTCCCAGGGCACAGAACATACCACAGTCATTACTGAGTCATTACTGGAGCTGTTTGGAAAGAGAACAGACACGGGAAGGTACGGAGCTCTCAGAATGTAAGTACGCATGAGTTATACCCAGCTAGGAGCAATAGTAGGGAGGTTTTCAATGCAACGGGGCATTCCATGGCATGGTGACATGTCTGCCTTTCTTTGTTCTGCATTATAGAGAGAATAACAGCAGAGCCTCGCAGCACTGTTAGATGGACCTTTGAAAACTGCCCCTTCCCCACTGAGAAACTGAGACAGCATTGTAAAGTAAGGAATGTTTACTTCCATGTCTTTCCATAGTGGGAACAGAAGTGGGAAGAACTGAACTGTTTACTTTGTATCTTTGTATTTCTCATACTTTATTCTCTGGTCTTTTTTGTCATAAAATATTTCTTATTTCCAGGGATAACTTTTCCTGGTCCGTAATCCTTACTTTTTCCCTAGACGTTTATTGCATCGCCCAGTCGCCATTAACTGGCTAACACTTATCACCCAGAAAGTCATCCCATTGTGATTTAAGGCCAGGAGGAGACAGTGAATCCTGGACTTCAAGTTTGTTTCAGTGCATTTGGTGCACTCTTGCTTTTATGGCTGATGTGATGAAACTGCTGTAGATGTTCTGCTTCACAGTGATTTAGGGTCTGGAGCACAAGTCTTGTGAGGAGCAGCTGAGGGACCTGGGGGTGTTCAGCCTGGAGAAGAGGAGGCTGAGGGGAGACCTTCTCGCTCTCTACAGCTCCCTGAAAGGAGGTTGTAGCTGGGTGTGTGTGTGTGTGTCTGTCTGTCTCTTCTCCCAAGTAACAGGCAATGGGACAAGAGGAAACGGCCTCAAGTTGTGCCAGGGGAGGTTTAGGATGGAACAATTTCTTCCCGGAAAGGGTTGTCAAGCACTGGAAGAGGCTGCCCAGGGCAGTGGTGGAGTCGCCATCCCTGGAGGTGTTTAAATGGTGTAGATGTGGCACTTAGGGACATGGTTTGGTGGTGGACTTGGCAGCGTTGGGTTAACAGTTGGACTCGATGATCTTTCTATGGTTCTATGACTGTATCTACCATTTACTAAGAAGATGTAGGCTCCAAAGTAGATGCAGTGGAGGGCATGCACCATTTGTAACACCACCCTGTCTCCTTAGCGGTGTATAGCCAAATTAGCACTTGGAAAACCAGTTTGCCATGTGGTCTGTAGGGAGAGGTTCTGAAACTTAGAAAAACAACAGATGGTGACCTGGCTTTATTTATTTATGCCTTTGACTCTTAGAGTTTGGGCTTCACAGTTTCCTAACTGTGGGTTCTGCCCATCCTCTTTCTTCCCAAGCATCACAGGGGAGTTCTATGGGGCTAACAAAAGCTTAGAGTCTTATTTATTTATTTAACAACAAGATATAGCAATTAATTAGTTACAGTAATTAAAAAAGATAAGACTAAAACTCAAGAGGAAAATAAAGTCCAGTGATGACACCAAGCTGAGTGGTGCGATGACACACCTGAGGGACAGGATGCCATCCAGAGGGACTTGGACAGGCTGGAGAGGTGGCCCCATGTGAACCTCCTGAGGTCCAACAAGGCCAAGTGCAGGGTCCTGTGCCTGGGTCGGGGCCACCCCCGGTACCAGCCCAGGCTGGGGATGGAGGGATGGAGAGCAGCCCTGCCCAGAAGGACTTGGGGGTGCTGGGGGGGGAAAAGCTGGCCACGAGCCGGCAGCGTGCGCCGGCAGCCCAGAAAGCCCCCCGCATCCCGGGCTGCATCCCCAGCAGCGTGGGCAGCAGGGCCAGGGAGGGGATTCTGCCCCTCTGCTGCGCTCTGAGGAGACCCCCCTGCAGTGCTGCCTCCAGCGCTGGGGCCTCGGCACAGGAGAGACATGGACCTGCTGGAGCGGGGCCAGAGGAGGCCACCCAGATGCTGCCAGGGCTGGAGCCCCTCTGCTGGGAGGCCAGGCTGGGAGAGTTGGGGGGGTTCAGCCTGCAGAAGAGAAGGCTGCGGGGAGACCTTCCAGCCCCTTCCAGTGCCTCCAGGGGCTTCAGGAAAGCTGGGGAGGGACTCTGGATCAGGGAGGGGAGCCAGAGGACGAGGGGCAACAGTTTTACAGTGAAAGAGGGCAGATTTAGATGAGCTATTAGGCAGAAATTCCTGACTGTGAGGGTGGTGAGACCCTGGCTGGGGTTGCCCAGAGCAGCTGTGGCTGCCCCATCCCTGGAGGTGTTCAAGGCCAGGTTGGACGGGGCTTGGAGCAACCTGGTCTGGTGGGAGGTGTCCCTGCCCACGGCAGGGGGCTTGGAACTAGATGGTCTTTGAAGGTCCCTTCCCACCCAAACCATTCTACGACTGGATGATGCTAACACCCTGCTGGCAGCAGCTCAGCGCTGCAGGGTGTGGAAGGGAGGCGCTGCAGCAGTTCCTGCTTGCTGACATACCCTTACACATACTGGGGTACCACTGAGTGCCTGTTATGTGCTGGCACCAGCTCAGTCCCTCCACGATGGGGAGTACTTAATGCAACAAGCAATTACAGATAAGTTGCATTATCTACCCGTGAGGAACTGACATCGTTGCCAGAAATTAAAAATAGTTGTGTGTGTCCTGGCTGGGCAGGGCCAATCCTTTGGTAGGCAGCACGGAGAGGGATAATACCACAAGAGCTTTTGATCGCACAATGTTTCAGAAACGCTGCATTTCAGCAAAGAAATGTGAGGTGTGTAGGAACCCTTAAGATGGGGAATAGAGCATGAGTGCATGGGAGACATTATTCACATTTACAACACGTGACTGGTGGGACTGAGCTGGAACAGTGATATAACAACCTTTAGCAAATAGTATAAAATAGATGAAAAAGCAGTGCTGAGGACATGACATCACTGTTAACACTGACATGAAAATGAATAATTTAAATTATTCATAAAAACTACTGAGCTCTAAAATGGAGTGGTTTATTCAAGAACATTAGCTGGACATTCCTGTTGATGTCTGAAAAAAAAAAATTAAGTCTTACTTAGGAAAACAGGACTGATAAGGGCTTCCTAGAACATTAAGCCCAACACTTTAATAGCAACATACCATCCCGGTAACTCCATGTATTCCTGTCTGGTTTACATTTTGTGAAGTACCAGCTTTCTTCTGATTTCCAAACAAAGTTTATCCACAGCTAGTGCATACCCCTGTGTTCTTGTACCAGTGTTGGATAGCTGGTTTTCCATGTTTATCCTGGTGATAGATAGCCTTTTACCTTTTTTCTAACTTAAACTTCTGGGCTTCTTACCATGTCAGAGCCTCTCCCTTCCTGATTATTTAGACGTCTTTCAATGCACTTGTTCCAGTCTGAGTTAGTTTGTCGTGCCTGCAGGTGGGTGGCACCGCGCAGCGTGTCTTACTGCCTTGTGCCGTTCACACCCCTGTCACCGCTACTGGCCGTACACGGACTGGACTTTCAGAATTGCTTTTCCTTCCCCTAGCTAAATCACACTGACAGCTTATCATCAGGGAGTATGATTAATTAATATGTCCAGGGCCTTCTCATCCTCCTTCCCGTTCCTGTGCTACTCCTAGAGCAGAAGCTTGTGTTATTTGTCCCTGAATACCTCGTGACACCGGTGTGTACTGCTGAACTTCACTTAACAGCTCTTTCTTGAGTTATGTTTTTCCAGGTTTGTCTGTATGCACACGTATCCCAAGTTTGTGTCATCAGTTCATTTTGCTGGGATACCCATGACTTTTGGTGCTGGTATCACTGATGAAAATCTTGAAAAGATTCGTGTCCAGACTGATCCTTGAGACATTTCAGTAGAATTCTCCATCCAAACTGATTTCCCACTTCTAGTGTTGTATTAAACACTTTTGAACCAGTTTTTACTTTATATCTACTTTATCTTCATCTTCTCAAGTTTTATTACCAATTTCCCACATCTCAGTTTCTTTTATCATTTCTATTACTGAAGATATACCTTATTTTATCTGACCAGAAAACAATTTATCAACACAATACACTGAATTGGTCTGCACGTACCTTTGGTGAGACTGAGTTGCTTTCTGTCCCATTTATCAGCATGTCTTCAGTTAGTCCTTACATCAAAACTTCCAGAGCCTTGCCTATGAATTATGTCATTTTCTCTTATTCTTAAACACAGGCAGAACTATGCCGCACAGGTTGCCAGAGTTCTCTTGGTAAACAAATAAAAAAGTCTTATCTGTACTACAGCTTTCTGTGTCAGCTCTTTCAAAAAAACTGCGAGCCGGTTGCAGCGGCACGTGTAACATCACCCCCAGTGAGCACACAGCAAGACTACTGCTTTTGGTTTGGGCGTTTTTTGGGCCGTGCCTGAAGACTATCTTTAATCCCTAGCTTTTCTTCTTTTCCTCTTTTTGTGGTCTTTTGCTATATAGGTGGTAGAATTTGGGGGCTTTTTTGCTAACAGTTGCAGACTCAAACTCAGCTGGATTTCTTGATTCGCTCTTTGCTCTGCAAGACATGGATTTCTTTACAGACCTTTCCTTCTCCATTTTCTCTTCACTCTTGACACTTCTGATGTGATTATTTACACTAGCAGGTTCGCAGCCCCGTCACAGAACCCTTCCATACTTGAAACAGAGATTGTCGATACTTTTAATACATTCAGTGAAGAGAAATCCCAGGCTTCCTACACGTTCCCAGGTGCCTCAATCCTGCTGATTTTACTTAAGTTGTTAAGTGCATTCAGAGTTTACCTGTCAGAAATCAGGAAAGGTGGTTACACATCTATTTCTCTGAATCCCTCCATTTAAGAGAAATCAAGTTGCAATCACTTGATACAGGTTTCTTCCCGTTTCTTTCTTTTTCCCAAATCTACAGTTCAATGCCCCTGAAGTGTTTCAGGACCCCAAGAAGTGAGGCTTGAGGAACTGCGGAGTGTTTATTAAGGCTTAGTATTAAAGCAAAGTTTTACCCTTGAAATACGTTGAAAAAAATTTACAGATGTCCACAGCTTATAAAGCCGGAAAAATGGAGTTCACTATCATGTATCAGGGTCCCTTGACAGAAAAAAATTCAATTTCTTTGACAAATCAACATGAGCAGTACTAACGACCATAAAATCATATGCTTTTTATTTAACATAAAATGAAACATTAAGATAAAATACACATTTGTCCATGTGCTGAAGAACTACTGTATTTTACATTCATTTATAAAGCAGGTAGTTTTACATGACAAAAAATAAGTGAGAGGAAGAGGAACAGAATCCGCAATAAGACATAGCCACAGGGCAGCTTTTGCTTGTCAAAGTGCTATCTCCTAAGGGCACACAGATCTTCAAGTGACAGGTTACAAATAGGCTGTTTTTAGCACTCCTCAGATCCCTCTTAATGCTGGTGAGAAGCTCAGGTGGAATCTTATACAGCAAAATGAGTGAAAAACTTGTTGACAAAACAACCTTTGCCAAAATGCATAGCTGCAGCACGATGGACCACGTTTGTCCCTGATGTATTGCTCCTTTGCTGGAACCGGCCCGTGCGGTTTTTGCATGCGTAGACGTTACCTTACTGAACGACAGCTGCTTTTTTCCCCATACAAACCTCGCCACGTTTCTTATTTAAATTTGACTTTGCAAACGGACGGGGATAGGGTATGGGCTTACAATCGCACAGCAGATTTACAGCAACGCAAGGCGCTGTAAACCCAGCCAAGTCGGCTGTTTGCGGGTGTATCCTGGTACACCTCGAGACACCAGATAAAAAAACCTGTACCTGAAACCTCTGTCCCTGAGGTTCAAGGTAATGCCTGTCCCGGCTCAGCTACGGGTGGGCCAAGAGCATCCGCACAGACAGTGCAGTTACAATCGCGTCAGCTGGGAAGCTGCAGTGGCTGCATCGTATTCATCTCCGTGCCTGCGCTGCCTGCTGGTTCGCATTCCCGGTGTTGGCCCTGGAATTGGGCCGTGGGGGCCCCGGAGGTCTCTTGGCCCAGCTTTTCCAATATAAAATCTATCATGCAGCATCTGAGAAGTCTTAACTGAAAGGTACAGGAGGCCAGTTGGTTTTTTATGTTTTCAATTGGGATAGGAAGGAATGGGAGATGCAGCAGTACCAGGGGAATAAGGAATGTTTTTTTTAAAAAGTGCAGCAGATCAAAACACATTGCTATTATAGATTTTGTCTAACCCATATATCTTAAATATGAAAACAAATATAAAAGCTGTAATTCCGTCTCAGGTCAGTGGTAACTTTGCAAGGTGTAATGTCACCAGAAGACTGAGATGAAGCTGGTCTTACTATGTACACTTAGCTACCGTATAGCCGTGTGTACACACGTACACATGCACACACACCTGCACAGCCCCCCCATAGACTCTATGTATATACACACACCCAAACAGCGGGGCTTTCTTATAGTGCAACTGTTTATAGAGTGAAAGCCCCCCTCAATGTGGCGGTAGCAAGTTTTGACAAAGTACTGGGTGCTACATTTTTTTTTCAAGATACTCCAATAATAATTGTAGCAGTATAAAAATATCAGTTGCCTGCCTTTTCAGGTTTTGGATTTGTACTTTTAAAACTTGACTTGGTAATGCTTCTTCTTTTCCCACAGTTTCCTTCCCTGTAAGTCCCAGCGACAGAGAATTGCTGTAAACACCTCCAATTTGTATACAGGATTCCAGCAATTGCTTGCCGGAGTAAGTGGAATAGTATAAATGTCATTTGAGGTTCATCTAAGCCAAAATGGGCATCATGGAAAAGGGGCTGAAGCAAGGACACCGTGCCTCCTGCGCTGCGGGGCCATTCCCACCTTTCTCTCGGCGGAGATCTGTGGTCTCTCTCTCTCTCTAGGCAGAACTGGGGCCAGCAATTACCGGGGCTGCAGGTCTCCTAGTCTTTCGGACAGACAGAACGAGCAGTACTTGCTGTTTACTCTAATAAATAGCTCCATGCAGCAGCGCCAGGAGGCAGGGGAAAGCGATACGCAGCGCTGTGTATCTCAGCTTAATCCTGAGAGCGCCGGGACCTCCGATTCGCACCCCGTTGCTGTCCGACCTGCTCCGCAGCTGCCCTTTGCAGCGCGTGCGTCTCAGACAACTGCTGCTCAAGAGGAGCATCTCTAGGATCCCATTCCTGATTAGAATTCGCTCCATTTCTAATGGCTGCAAAGATGTATCATCCTCTACGGTGAGACTTTCACCAAAATTCCTACGAAGTAAAAAAAAAAAAAAAATAAAAAAACCCCTGCTTTGATAGTGTTTCCTTGAAATCATTGGACTTTTGGGGCATCGTTTGAATTCCCCATAAGCACCGTAAGATGCTCACACAAGAAATCAAGCTATTTATTAAAATTTCAGTGGCACAGCAAAACCGAGTAGCTTCCGATTTTGCTTTGGTTGAGTAGCTTCTGTACCAGAATGTCTCTTTGGCTCTAAAGGTAGGGTTGCTTGTACAAAAGATCCACCTCAACTTCTGGTCTTCTCACCATAGATTATTCTGGGTGCTTATGAGGCAAAGTGGACGAATATTAACGGAAACACAAACAGGACACGGGACTGAAAAATGTTCTGTATGCTCTATCTAAAACTGCTCAACTCTTCCAAAATTCATTTGCTCCTGAACTCCTGGTTCCTCCGCTACCCCGTAGTTGCCGACAGCAGCCCCTGCGTGGTGCAGGACCCACATCCTCTCTCCCTCTTTTCGTCTTTTCCTTTTTTTTAAAACATTATTACATGCTCAAATCCAACCAGCTCAAATACTTTTTAATACATTGAAAATGTAAAATAAAGAATATATGAAGTACATACAGTATATATATACATATTTCAAATACTTAAAATTCTTATGTAAAATATGATTTTTCTATATTATTTGTGTAAAAATACATTTTTAAATGGTGTCAACTTGATTTTTCTGTACATACCCTCTATTCCAATTTAAGTCCCTTTTAAAAAGGCAAAAGACAGACAAAGGTTTAGTATCTGCTAAACTGTGTTTACAGGCCCGTTGTCAAAACAAGAAAAGCACGTGGTAAACAGTATTGGATTTCTTCTTTTTAAGAATTCCCATTTTTATTGCATTAATGGAAAAAACTGAATCTTTTCAGTTCTCCTGCTAGTAAAACTATTCTTGGCCTTGCTGAGAAACTGCATACTCCCAAACCCTGTTTATCTAGTTCATAAATCATCCTTCGTCATTTTTTTTTTTTACAGATACTAAAATATATATTACTTAAAATATATTACTGTAAGCTCTTAAAATTGATCTTCAGTTATATCAAATGTATAGCATTAAAAAAACCAACCTAGGTAACAAAGAAAATTCTGGATACCATCATCCTAGCAAACGCTCCAGCTGTCCTCCCTGCCAGACCCCGGTGGCAACAGACCCGGCGCCTGCAGGGCCCCTCGCCCCGGGCTGAGGCCACACGCAGCGGCCAGAAGCAGCAATGGCCTGGGAATGGCCTTCTCCCCACCGCAGCAATTAATCCGTGCTAATTGCCGGAGGCAATTCAGTGTGCACACGCCATCCTTTCCCTCCTACCGCCGCTACAGCCACGCGCGTTCTCAGACGTGGGACTCTGGAAGTTCAAACCAGCGCCAGCCCAGCCTGAGCACCCTCCTCCGCTAACACCCGAAGCCATGAGAGCCACGGAGGCGACGCCAGGGCCAACAGCTGGGGGGGCTTTCAAACAACTCGGCTGAAGCACAACTCCCAGCAGAAACAAAACCGCGGCCCCAGGACTTCAAGTGTGCCTGGTGAGACAGTTCTAGTGAAGGACGCTGCTGGCCTTCCAGGCACTTCCCTGGAGAACACCCCAAGCCAGCTCTTCTCCAAGCCGCGGTGCTCAGGTGACACAAATGCAGCCTGCCACCAGAGCGGCGGCGGGATCTGCCTCCAGCCCTACCGCAGGCCACGCGCTGTCGCTGCCTCTCGCCCCACGGCCACGTTAGTGTGGCTGCCCAGCACTGAAGACCGACCACTGCCAGTGAAGGTGGGAGGACGCCTGGGCTGGGGTGATGCCACTCACTCATGGGGTTTAAATGAACTGTCAGAGCCTTCCTGGAGGAGAGAAGCCCGAGTCCTGCTCCAGTCTCCCGCTGCAGGCACGCCAGGCAGGGACCAGCCCCGGAATGGTCTTTGCTGCCACTGCAGCAGCGTGAAGGACGCCCGTCAGACTTGAGGATACCTCCTGGCCGTTAATGACTCCACCAGGAACTTGCTGCCCCATCAGCTATGTCTTACAATCATAACAAAGACACAACTCCGCTGACCAGCGTAACTCTTAAGCATCTTGGTCTTTCCTTTTGATTTAAGAAGGGACGTTAACATTTCACAGGAATTTCCTTCCCTGTGCTACCAATCTACTCAAAACCTGAACTCATTTACAGAGCCATGTTCGCTCCTCCACTGCAACAACGTGTACGTGGGGTTTTTGCACTGGAAAGTTAAGCCCCGTTGATCAGTCTGTATTTCTATTTCTTGTGCTGCAGGACTTGGATATGGCCCAAAAGAGAAAATTTAAATCCGAGTATCTTTTCTTACTCAAGTTGTTTTTCCTGCCACAAACACAGTTTGACATTAGGCTTTGAAAACATTTTATCTCAGATTTTTTTAAGACAGCATTTACTATAGTGCTATTAAATTTCAGGGGAACCAAAGTCTAACGCTTTAACCTGTGTCACAACATCACTTTTACGTATAAACCCCGGGTGAAGGCAGGTTTATTATCTTGCTGGAAGGGACAGCGGGAAGGTCAGACCATGGGAAGCGTGGAGACTGCGGGAGGAGCCTCAGCAGTAAGGCAGCAGCAGGCCGACCCCGTGTAGGGAACGCTCCTCTACCGGCTGCAGGATTGCCCCCTTCTAAAACACATTATTCAGTAACCACCGCTGTGAGACATGCAAAGCTTTCACGGTTTTATGTCGACCTGTAAGGAAGCGATTATTACACTGAGCCCCATTATTTCTAATGATTTCCTAACTACTTAATGCCCTCTTGCAAGCCTGTGGAGATTGTTCCATCAAGTTGCACCTAGTAGCTCATAGCATACGTTAAAATCAAAGACATGCAGTTAAAAGAATTTATTTTCTTAAAAAGAAATAGAACAAAAGTAGCCCAAGAAAAGTGCTGAGCCATTAAAATGTACCTAAGGCACTGAACAGAGTTGTAAACTTCCAGGTCATCACGCAAGACGCCTGCACTGTCCAATACAAGTCTGGAGCCACGGAGACCCTCGTGGTCACCGTACCTCCCACCCCGGGACAGCGACGCCAAGCAGGCGCGTTTCCTGCAGGACCACGCACCAAACAGCAGCTTCTTGCGCTTCCAGAGTGGACTCACAAGAGGCGTTTGCGGCACAGAAAACTGAACCCACGCACAACAGAGAACGCTTGTAAAATTCAAAGGGAGGAGCACGCTGGACCCACAGCCAGGGGCGGTGACTGCTTTGGGAAGTGCCGAGAGGAGCAATGGAACAGCCTTTCCCAGCGGCAGCAGGGTTAAAAGCCTGCGTGCGTGAAGGGCAGATCACAGCCTGCTGCTCCCTCCCCATCTCCCTCCCCCTCAGGCAGCCTTGTCAGCCTTGAAAACTACCCAGGTGTGAACAGAATCGATCCCATTATGCCAGCAAAACCTCTTTGCTCTTATTTGAGGCAAGACTGACTTTTTCAGTTTATTCTGTAACTATCAACATTCTTTAAATTGGATTATACTGGGGCATGTGTCTCAGACAGGAATGAATGTGTCTACCTGAGGATTCCACTGCTGGAACTTCTTTCATGTCTAGACAAGGCTTGAGTGAACAAGGAACGGACAGACCCTGCTCTCAGGGCTTGACTCCTCAGGGCACGCAGCTTGAACCCATTTTACACTGCATCCTGCAATTTAAAAAGAGGGCAGAAATTCCTCTCACAGCACAGGAGATGGAAGCAGGCAGGGCTGGGCTGCTGCCCCGCTCGGTGCCGATGTACACGTCAGCCCAGGGAAGGAGACGGTCCCCGTTACAGGGTCTGGGGTTGTAACGGGAGAAGCCAGCCCCTGTCCCTCCCCACGTACACACACACACAGCAGGGGGAACACGCGCAAGCTGGGGGCGGTTCCTGGGCTACAACCACCGCCAACGCCTGTGCAGCACGACGGAAAAATTGGGAGTAATTTCTGTGTGGGGTTGGGGTTTGGGGTTTTTTTGAGATTTCAGTTATAGATTAAAAAAATTGACTTTACTTCTAACAAATCCTCTTTGTCACTGGCTGGCCGAGCAGGGATGCGTCACTAGAAAGAGGGGTCACTGCTCCCCAGTAAATTTATGATGAGCAAACGGAGACCCGGATAACGCTGCAGCTCTTGCTAACTCCCACCCACTAATCCTGCTCCGGAGGATGCCGTGCTCTGCTGGACAGGGAAGGAAACGTTTCTGTTATGATGCGATTAAGTCTGCAACTCTCTTTTTCTTTATCATTACTAAATAAATCACCACCCGCTCCTTGGAAAAACACACTGCTGCTCTTCACAGGCGATTATTTCTGATCTTTACCAACAGCATGCCAGGTTCCCAGGCAAGGGGAGAGGGGGAGCAGTAGTATAGCCAAAGGGAGAGAAGAAAGGCAGGCTGAGGAGCCCAGCTCACAAAACAGCTGTCCCACCTATTTTGTTACTATTGCTTCATCTTAAAAAGGCCTTTGGATTAAAAGTGAATTCAGTGCTTTTCCATCAAAAAGATACATAGATCTGTTACCCGACCGAGATGCAGTATGGCCCCCCACCCGCCCTGAACAGCGACAACATGGGACTGGAGGTGATTAGTGAACCCGATGTTCTTGGTTTTGGAAGAGAAATAACACAGAAATCCTCGATGTGATGCGGACATGTTGCAATACACCAAAACGCAGATTGGCATGTGCTTCGTTAGCCAGCCTGTCGTCAGTTCTTGTTGAGAACAGAGTACCATTTTGTAACTGCTTTCATTTCGATTCACCAAAGCGAGTAACTTTTGGAAGGCTGAAAGCGAGGATGAGCATCCCCAGCTGTGTCCCACGCTCACGCAGGAGGGGTGCGGGGCAGCCCCGTCCCCAGCCCCAACACAACCCCGGACCCCAGCTGCGCACAACCCAAGCTGAGGCGAGCCTGATTGGGTATGGCAGAACACAGACACCCGCGGCGGGCTCACGGTGAGGCCCAACAAGACACTTGTTTGCCTTTCCCTACACTTAGCTAAATATAAAATCTTCTACAGAAATTCGAGAAGTCTGACTGTCGGGGAGGTCTGAACGAGCACAGTAAAAGCTTCCTAGAAAACAGCAGGACCGAGGGTGATGCTTAGTGCACTTCACTTGCATCACGGGCTCTCACGGCTGATGGTTCCTGACTGCGGGATGGCGCTTTCCAGCTCACTCGAAATGCCTAATAAACAAGCAGGTTTCTGCCGAGTCCTGACAGTCCAGAAATGAAATGCAGTTCAGCACGTATTTGTGATCTCTGCTTTAAATGGTTCCTGGGATTACCGATCATCACAGTTACTGAGTTGTTTTAGTGATTTAAATTCTTGAATCCTATGGTTAGTACAGTTGCCTTTTTCAGTATTTACCAGTAGCAAATCAAGACACTACCTTCCTTAAAACAAGGTTACTGCAACTGGCTCCTTGGAGAGGAGAGGATATGCAAATCAGAAACACCAACCAGTATTGCACAACCCAGTATGCCTTCTGGAAAGAGCCCGGTCACAAGTGAAAGGCAATTACTTGAAAGGCTGGTACAATGTTAACGCCTTCCAATTCTGAAAAATTCAGACTAAAACTCAGAGCAACAAAGTGAGCCCGTTCAGGGATTCCTGCTTCGGTGCTCTGGTCAGTCAGTACAAACGTTTAGTTTCTTGATTATCCAGTTCTTCTCTTTGTCAAGAGACAAAGAGAACAAGCTAAGGTTTTGCCGGGGGTTCGTTCCCCCATCTAGAGCAGAGCTCAGCAAACATGCTGGATAGCAGGCTGGGGTTAATGAAACTGCAGTACAAGTCAAACACTATCTCCTAAAAGACTGAAAAAATAGTTTTAAACAAAATAATGTGACATATTTACATTATTCCTTAAGTGCAAACTCTTGTCACAATTCACGTAGTCGAGCTCAATTTAGACTCACTGTACAAGAAGGTGCTCTTTCTTTAATGAAAGAAGAACTCTACTCTGTATTCCTGATTCAGTAACGTGTCTCTTGTGCAAGGCAGTAAATTTCCTGTTTCTTCCCATTGTACTTCTGAAAGCAAAACCAAAATCAAGCCATCCTCTTCCCCACTCCCCGTCCCGGTTACCGCACCACGAGGCAGGAGACACAGAGCTTAGAGGGGCCAATGCAGTCATCATGGCAGAAGGCACCACAGCCCTTGCACATGATCATGGCTTTCAACCTGCAGTAACATTTGGAAGGGGAATCCTCCATGCTGTTGTCTTCAGCGAAGGCTTGAACGGGGATGGTCTGACTGTGGTTGCCGGAGTTCATAGCTTGGCTGGTGGGAATGGTGGTTACAGTCACAGAAAAGGACATGACGTTCCCCATGCTACTAGACAACTGATTGCATTCAGACAGCCCGGTCATAAGAGACCCCTGGTTCACATCCGGGGAGGTGGAGACATTTATTGTCCCACTGTAACTGGGCCCAATGAGCTGTGCTGCAGCACTTCCAGATAGCTTTGGAGGCTGCGAAGGAGAGAGCAGTGGACGCTGCAGCTGCGCAGAGTCCGAGGACGGTACAGAAGTACTGAAAAGCTCCGGATTGCTGTGCGTTTTCCCCCTCATTGCATGTGCCATTTGCTCTTGAGCGGCTTGAATAAAATCTCGTGCTAACGTAGTTCCATCAAATGCCTGAACGTTCTCCTTGTTGCCTGCTGCCTGCTGAGATGTCGCTCCTTCTGTCTTTACACCCTTTTTAGCAAGGGTGCTGTAATCCAACGAATTTATGCTATGTGATATCTGTTCTTTTTCACACTGACCAGAAACCTGGGCAGCTTGGGGCTCCTCTTTTACACTGATATGTTCTCGTTCATCACCAGTACTCTCATCATCTGCATCTCCTTCATCGCTGCTGCTGCCGTGGCCAGCTATCTCCTCACATTCCCCAAATTCTGCTTTTGGAGCATCAGCAGGACTGCTCAGACACAGGCGGTTTTCAGGGTTCAAGGAGAAGCCTCTCCTCAAACTCTCTGAACCACGACCATAGGTGGAAATGTTGAGCAGATAATGACCAGACATAGCAGGCTTGGATGTCCTTCTGCCCATAAAACCCAGCATAAATCGTTGGCTGGTGGAGCTGTTTTCTAGCTGGAAACCTGAATGAGTGAGGTTCAGTTGTGAAGGCTGAAGGACTGGCAACAAATTCTGCCTCTGGACCCTCTTGATAAGAGTCTGAAGGATCTGCTCTTGGGTTGTTTTGCTGAGCGCCTCATGGCACTGGTGCTGATCAAGACCGGGGTCCTTCCCCGAGGGGAGCGGAAAGGTCCTTGGAATGTGAGGCAGAGGCCTGGTCTGGCAAAAGATCTTCCCAAGTTGTTGTGTGGGTAAACTCGATTGTCTTTCACCACCCTCGGCTCCAGTGCTGTTCCCTGCTACGCTCAGAGCACTGGATGCTGCTGCTTTTTCTTCATGAGAAGCTAATGGGACAGTTTTCATCTCTGCTTTGGTGAGAGGCTTCGGCAGGATTTGCTCCAGAGGGACATTCTTGCCTTGAAGAAGTTGGGTGACCAAAGGGTTGTTTGCAGGAATACTGGAGCTTGGTTTTGGGAGAGCCCCGCCTGAGCTTGAACTTGCGTGAGTTTTAAGGCTAGGCGCTGCTGAGGTGGTGTTAGAGGGGGGGACCGATGTAGCAGATGTGACCACACCTCCAGCCTGGGCTTCTGAGCTCATGGATGTCAGTGAAGACATCGGAGAGGAAGGAGATTTGCTTTTAGAAACATCTAAGCTGGTCCCTCCTAAGGGCGCAGGTGCTACCTTTGTGCTGGTATCTGCTGCGGACACGGTGACACAGACTGTTCCATCCCTGACAGCTGACGCCCCGCAGGCCTGGCTGGGACCTGCCGGAGCAGAAGGTGCTTTCTCTTCTTTGTCACTGCTGCCAGCATACGGGGAGCCTGAAACCTGACTTACGGTCATACTGGGGGGGCTCTGGTTTATTCTGTTGATTTTCTCTAAGGCCGATACCGCGGCTGAGGAGGAGCTGGTGCCTGTGTTGCTGGCTGGAGTTCTGGGTTGCAGTGTGGAAGTTTGCTGTAGTTGTGCTCTAGAAGGATCGTGAGGCGGTGCCTGGCCAGCGGCCTGGGTCTCCATTTGCCTGTGTGTCCCTGGACAATGGGGAAGAAACCTTCTCGAACTTCCCCCGCTTCCAGTTCCTGCCAGTTCCAGTGCATTTCCTCGAATTCCAGTTTCGGTGGTTCCGCTTGTGGCTGCGTTACTCTTCTCTCCTCCACCGCCCGGTGGGGCCCCGCCACCGCCCGGTCCCGGCCCCGGGACAGCCCCCCCCGCCGAGGCGGCAGCAGCAGCGGCAGCAGCGGCAGCGGCCGCTGCCCTCTGAGCCTTGGCTTGCTGGGCTTTTGCCTTGATGTCTGCCAAAGTTCTGGCCCCTGTTCTTCCCGGACTGGTAAGTGAGATGGGGAAACGTGCCCTGGGAGAGACCTGGCCCGCAGGAAATGGCATCGGGGAGATTCTGGAAACAGGAATCTGAAACAGCAGGAGAAAAGCACAGCTGAGACATTGGGAACATTTAACCCACGTATTTAAGAACTTCAGTGCTTATAGTTGTAGTCTTAGAGAAATAGTTGTAGTTTTGGAGAAATCCCTTTGGAGAAATCCCTTATCTCCCTCACTTGAGATAAACAGTAAAAGACACATATGATCTGATATCTGGCACACCTATTTTAAGTCTACTACAATCTTAGTGACTCAGAGTGGGAGCTCATCCCTTGCAGATGCAGGCTCGTACATCGCACACCATTGGTCAAAAGCCTACGAAGCTCCCTCAGCAAAAACTCTAAGGTTGTTCCAGAACTCAACACCTATTGTCCCTTATTCTAAGTTTCACGCTTTAGTCATAGGTCATTTGCATCCTTCTCAAGGTTTGTGTCAACATTCTGCTTGATGTTGCATCGCTCTGCTACCCCTGTGTATTTACACTTGTCTCCTCAGGGTCCTTATACGACGTAGTAATAATCCCTCTACTGTCTGTCTGTCTGTGGATAAAATGCCAGTACTTTAGTCCTTTCTTCTAAGATACATTCTCTATTCCCCTTATCATTCCAGTTTACTTTCTGTAAGTTTGTTCTTTCTAATGGAGGTGACGGGAACAGTGCGCTAATGTTAGTGCTCTTCTGTCTCCATTGCAAAGATTTAAGTGAGTATATTTTAAGGTTACATTTGGTTTCGTGTATCTGCAATAGCTCGCTGCCTCCCACTCATCTTCTCATTAACCAGCGCACCGCTTCTTTCTTTTCTGAGGAGTTGGTCCTGTTTTACCTCAAACCGGGACAGGAGTGACACGTCTTCTACCTCACAGGGGAAACTATTTGCAATCCCCCTTAAATTCACTCTAGTATTAAATGAAATCCCAAGTTTACTGCACTGGAAGGCCGACCATTCTTCCTGTATGATACTTCAAATCTCTTTTATCGACAGTTTCCCCCCAGTTTTCTGTCAGAAACAAATTTTATTAATGCTTTCGTACCTTTGTGCCATACTTATTAACACAGTCTGAATAATGAACCATTTAAAAAATTTTGGATTTGTATACTTCTTAGTATAAAAGAATCTTAACAGGAGAGTAGCATTCTTAGTTCATACAGAAATACAGTAATTAAGCGGTTTTCCATTTACAACTTCTGCCTAAGGCCCCAAGCCAGGGAGCTGAACAGAGCAAATTCTGGTAGAAAAAGCACAGGCTCTACCCTACAGAAACCAAAATTTTCTGTTCATACAGTCACACACGACTGTAAAAAAAGCCATTCACTATCTCCTGTTGAGCGTAACATCACCTAAGAGAGAATCAGTGATAGCTGTGCATGTGCAAACTTGTAATCATTTTCTGAAAGCGTATGAAATGTGTGCGTCGAGAGGGTTTATGACTTACCAAGGGGTGTTTCCTGGCAGTTTAGTAGGAGGTGTGTGGTCCTATGACCGGGATCTCAAGTGCAAGAGCACGGCATTGTCCAGGCCAAAGCCGGGGACATTCCTGTCACGCTTGCTGTCCATCTGCCTACGCTAGTGGTGACCGACTGCCTGTTTCCTTTCCTAGGCAGGTTCTTGCTGAGACTCAGCAGCTAAAGGGCTTTTGGAGTTGAGACGTTCCCTAAAACCGTCTTTCCCTGCTGCCCAGTCTGATGCTACACTGCATTCAGCTGGTATAAATGAGAACTGCATTACTTCTACAGGGCCATTTTTAAACACAGGTATGTAATTTGGTTTCTGGGCTTGACACAATAGAGGAAGCTGCTGAGAGCATTCTTTCTGGACCTGTTCATGTACTGCTGGGGATACTCGCATGGCTGCAAAGCTCTGTGCTCTCCTGCGCTACAACTTGCTTTGTTATTACAGTCTCGCGGTCTGCCCGCAGCTCCCCCCAGTTTCCAACGAGAACTGCAGTACTCTTGGGCTTTTGCACAATTCTTTGAGCTTCTGGCCCAAAAGATCTTTTAACACATGCATGTGTACAAGAGATGCTTAACTGAAGTTACGTTGATTAGCCACCCAGCAGATTCCCTTTAGCAAACATGACCTTTTACATTTTTGGATCAAATATTTCCATCGCTATAATAAGCAGGTAACATCATGTACATACATAACTAGAACTGAAGGGACAAAGCATTTCTGTGAGAGCCACCAGCTGAACTGACCCGTGTAAGGCCACTCTGGGGATCTGTCCTCATTTCTCTTTACCTTGAGTGGGGGCACCCGTGGCACCGGGGTCCCTGCTGCAGGAAAGGACTGGGGCTGGGCACGAAATGCCTGGTGGTGCTGACAGTTCTCCATCATGCGTGGCTTTTTTTCAGGAGTGGTCAGAGCTTCTTCGCGACTCTCTGACTTCCTCTTATGGGCTTCAACACTGACTTCCATTTCTTCATTTACAGGGGACTTCTTTTCTGGTGTTTCTGGCGTAATCACTGGACTTTTGACGTTTGCTACTACTTCACTTGTTTCGGGGCTCTTTGGTTTACTCGGGGCCAAAACTGAGGTACTGACAGTCTCTTTCACTAGCACTTCCTTTGATGCAGCGTGCTTTCTCTCTTCTTCGGCCTTTTGACTAACGGCAGTTTGTGGTTTCTCCGGAATGGATTCTCCTGGGACTCTCTCTTTTACAGGGGCAGAACGGTCGCTAGGTTTCACTGCACACCCATCCGGGGAAACCGAGGCCTCTGCAGGTTTGGCTGCTTTGGGCTGCATGTCCTCTCGTCTTTCCTCTCCTCCTTTTTTCATCGCTGGTGCTTCCTGGACTGCTTGTGCTTTAGGCTCTAAGGGAGAAGTAATCTCCTCTTTGAGTGGTGCCAGGGAGGCTGGCGTGCATTTTGGCTGTTCAGCTGATGGATTTTCAGTCTCGGTCTCGGCAGGGCTGGTGTTTGCCGTCAGTCTCTTGGACTCTTCAGGACTTAGTCCAGAACTGTCAATAAAACCAGAATTTTTATTTTGTAAAACATTCTTGCAAAAAGCATACTATCCCTACAAAAACAGAGAGGATTCTCTATGTACCACGCCCTAAATAAAAGTCTCGCACACTTAATTCTATGCCACAGTCTTTGAAAACCTTCTGTACTCTTAGTACTTCCACACGAAACAGAACTTAATAGCAAAGTTTAAAACCAACTAAATGAAATACGCGGAACGCAGGTTCGATCTAGTCCTCTGCCCAGATACAAATTTTCCAAGCTGCAAATCCAATGAATTCGGCCAACAGTAAATATTCCCTTTATTAGCCACCACAGGCATATCTCTGCAGCACGCGAACAGCCCCACACAGCTTGCATCTGACTTAAGCTCATATGGTGACATTTGCGGAAAGGGACACTGAAAAGCGTCCTACCATTTTTTCCAGAGGAACACGGCTAGTGCCAGAACCACTGACGCACCCTGAGCTTAGAACCGACATTGCTGCCTTTCTCCATCATCAAAAAGCTGAGACTACTTCCCTGTATTATTCCTCCATCTTTATTTGTGAAAGAAATGAATGAGCTGGGACTCTTAATTCCCAGAGTGACATCTGATTTAGGATTAACTTCATCCATCCCTCTTAATGAAATATCAAATCTGGTTTTTTGCCCAAACACGAACCCATAAAATCTGATGAAGCCAGTCCGATGAAGACTGCTCTGGGATTGATTTCTACTAGACAAGCTCTTAGCAGCTAGAGAGAGCTGAAGACCTGCTGTTGTGCAAGACACCTCCATGCTGTCCTGCTGTCCCTTGTCCCCCTAAGGCTTCAGGAATGTGGCTGTCACCTTTCCTCTTCCAGCACAGAGCTCCATGTGTGATAACATCCTGGTTTTCAATGCTGGGAGAACTGGATGAGTTAGCCGAGTACAGCTCTTTGCTAATGCCGCTAGATGACCTCTCAACCTGGTGTATTCCTTTACTCAGTACCGCAGCCTGCCACATGTACACGCACACACACCAGCCTCCTACTCACCCATGAGACCCCACACCATCAGACCACGGAATGATAAAAACAGGGCTTGCAATAATCCAAATGCTCCAGAGGGTTAAAACATCAGGGATGAATGGGAGGGAAAGTGGCTGACAGTCCAAGGACAACCATAAAAGCTTTCAAGATGCAGGAAACTCCTTATTAGTTATTTATATGTGTCTGTTCATTTTCAAGTTTCTTAGTATAGTTATTCGCACAGAAACCTGAGATCCTCTCCACAGCCCAAAAGGAGGGAAAAATGCTGAAGCAAAAAAACCACAGAATGAAAGACTTCAGACTTGGGAGTTTAACCAAATATGTGTCTGAGTGAAGATGTGGGGAAATACACAAGGGTTTATGTAGCAGGTGACTTGCTGCAAGGTAGAGTACACTCAACCGCACACCCCCGTGGATCTCCAGAATCCTGACACTAGAACAAGTGTGAGAGGGGAGTGTCTCAAAGTATCGTGGTGAGGAGTGGGAAAGGTTAAGATGTGAAGTCTAAGGACACGCTCGCCTAAGGAACACAGTACTACACTGGTTAAAGCATTAGAAATCCTGACAGCAAACATGTCGCTTCTGACCCAGATCACTCAGGCATCTTCGCAGTTCTGTGGCAGCTAGATCAAGCTAGAGACCTTTTCCAGGTTTCCGGACTAATGAAAAGAAGTGTTTATTGATGCACAGCACACTACAAACGCAGCAACAGGTACGGCTGGACAGGCGATGCGGGAGTAAAAAATACAGCTGAACATCTTACCTCTGACCATAGTAGCTCTCGAAAAAATGTTCCTTCCACAGCTCAACCTTCTTTTCCTTTTCTATTTCTTGCCGTATTCTCAGCTGCATTTCTGGTGTAAACTCACCTGCAAAACGCAGTAAAGGTTATCTTCAAAAAAAGCCGTGGATAAAATGAATCAGGATAACCACAGGAGCCTTCCCGCTTGCAGGTGAGAGTGCCATCTCACAGAAGACCCCTTCGCAGCCTGCGACACTGCAGCCCTGCGACGCTGCAGCCCTGCCTGTGGTACTTCAGCATTTCTCCCCAGCTGCAAGGTGTTTCTCTGCTGCCTGCTCCTTGCAGCCGATGGGCAACAGCTGTATGCCCAACGGTCACCACTCCTTTCCCTGCCAGCGTCCACTCTGGCTGCCAACAGATGCTTCATGTGAAATTAGCGCTTATTGCATGAATACAAATGGATACACAAAGGTATGTGGTATGCAGGCGTGCACGGCGTAACTGCCATTTTCTGAAGGATCTGAAGGTATTGCCTATGCAGATGGCAAAGCAACGTGGCACCTTGCACCGACAGTGGTGGACGGCTGCAGGGAAGTCTGCACGCAAGAACATCAAAGACTTCTTGCCCGGCACAAATAACAGAAAATATTTCCGGCAACACACACTGTTCTGGTGCAGGCAGGTGGGAAAATAAAAAACCCTCCCACGTATCTGAAGTGCACGTTTCACACATACATGTATTGCGGTTTGTAAGAAATGTTTCCTCATGCCAAGTCTGAACCCTCCCTGAAGCAGCTTTGAACTACTAAGGCTTGTGAGACCGTATGTTAATATTTTAAGGGTTCATCATTAGACAACAAGAAACCTTGTTTTTTTGACACAACTGCAGTGCTTTGGTGATAGACATGTGACCTTCAGCCTCAAGACTTCATTTATTCTCAAAGTTCATCTAGTTCACACATTTTGTTTGTGCTCTTTAGCACTGGAGGAAACAGTTACTAGAATCCAATTTTTTCCAATACTGCAGTTATCAGAGGGGATTCTGTAAAGATACTAACAGAAATTGGATACTTTCATCACTGCATGTTTGTTTCTCAACAATTTTACCTTCAAATAAGGGGATTGTAAGAAATTCTTGCTGAGTTTGTTCTTCATGCAGTTACCAAAATATGTCCAAAGGAAACTAAGAGTGTCCCTTTTTAGTACACTGTTATTTGTCAGTATTAAATCAGGACAGATCTTTTTACTGCAGCAAGTACAGAGGGCCCTAAATAGAATCTCTGGTACATCAACTTTCTTTCCTATTTTTGTATAAACTTGGTCAGGTAAATAAATACAGAAAGTCTGTTGCATCGGAAACAGTGGAATGCCTGCCTTTGCTTAGAGTAATTTAGCAACAGGGTACAAAATTCATTCATTTGAAATAATCTCCTGGATTTTCATTCTGTGGCTATGTCACCTTTCTCTCCCAGTTGGGAGATTTCAACTAAAAGCGTACGTCTGCATCAGCCTAGGCTTGCACTGAGCGCAAAGCACAGTGAAAACCTACGTGGTAGCTTGCAGTCAAGTGGAAGCAATTTACTTATCAATGTCTACCTGAGGGTTGATGGGGACCTCGGGAGGTCTCCAGTCCAACCTCCTGCTCAGAGCAGGGTCAGCTTGGCCTCCACCAGGTTGCTCAGGGCTCTGGCCAGTCAGGTCTTGGAAAATCTCCAAGGCTGGAGATGGCACAGCCTCTCTGGGCCCCCGCTCCACTGCTGGACTGTTCTCATGGGGATAAAATTTTTCGTTCTATCTTGGCTCACTCCTGCCTGTTTTTTCTTGTCCTCCTGCCATGCACCAGTGTGACAAGCCTGGCTTCATCTTCCTGCTGGTCTCCCAGGTCACCACTCCCCAGCCTGTATTGCTGCCAGGGGCAGGATCCTGTCTCCAGCCTGTCTTGGCCCCGCTGGACGGCAGCCCTGCCCTCCAGCATATTGACTGGCGCCCCCAGTTTGGTGTCCTCTGCAAACTCCCCCCGGGGTCATTGATAAAGAAGGCAAATAGGACAGGTTCCTGGACAGGCCCTGTGGTCTTCGCTTGTTACCAGCCTCCACGCGTGAACCATGACTCCAAGCTTGACTGTCTAAGCAGCTATTGACCCAGCTGGCTGTCCACCCATCTAGACCCCAGTGTCCCAGCATGGATACAAGAGTATTGTGGGAGACCATTACCAAATCAAGCTTAGGTTGAGGCAAACGATGCCCACTGCTCTCCCGTTGTTCACAAATTCAGTCATTGTTAATGCAGTCAAGCTCTTCAGGCATGATTTACCCTTGGTAAAACCATGCTGATGATTTCCAATCACCTTCTTCACGTGGCCAGAGATGTGCTCCAAGAGGGCTTGCTCCATCACTTTCCCAGTGAAGACAATGAGGCTGACCAGGACTGCATTTTCTCAAGATAAGGCCAACCAGGCCTGCATATCTTAAATAATACTGTGAATGACCCCAAACAGCATCGTTATGAATCGTCAGTACCTTGAGGAGTAGCTGAAGAAAGCCTACAGGACTGCTCTGGCCAGAGTGGCATCATGCTTTGATACTTGAGCAGAGATACAGTGCTCAACAAGAATGTCAGTGGAGGTCTCCAGACCTCACCCTGGTCCCTGCAAGCTTCACCACCGCAGCAGGTTCTACAGCAGTTTCACTCTGGTGAGAAAGTCTTTGTGTAAACGTAGCTGCACCCTCTAGATGTGTAGACATGAATGGACAAAAGGTCTTCTAAGAAGCATTAAAGGGAAAACACTAAAGGGCCAAACCCAGAGTGGGTTTAACAATTAAAAACATCAGATAGCCGAGTTCTATGCCTTCCTGTTTACTGGCATAGATACACCCAGAATCCGCAAAATACAAAGGCTTATTCATGCAGAATTGGATACATTTTCTATGGGAAAGCCACTTCAGAGTTAATCATCTGGGTATGAGTAAATGATATTCCCTTCTTCTTAAAATGATTGGTGCTACAGTCTTTATAAAAACTCTGGTTGAATTCTGTAGAGGAAACGGTCCCTGCCTACAACGAGTGCGTGCGCTTAACGGTCCCTGCCTACAACGAGTGCGTGCGCTTCTGATGATATGATTTAATTGAATCATGGAATTAAACACCTCTAAGTTCAAGATACAAATGACTGTTGAAGTTGCAGGAGTCCTGGAGATTAGTAAATGGCTGTCTTTATGTTATATAAAAAATTATGGCTCAAAGGACTGACCATACCAACTGTGGCTAGATGACAAAGTGCATTACTCTGGGAATATAATTTACCTTCTCTATTGATCTTAGCTACCACAGCTTGAGAATAACACAGCTCTACTGTCATTGCAACAAGATTTTAAACGCATTTTTCCTTCTTTTCTCATCTCTTCCAGAGACTTGTTCGTTTTTCCACATGTGAAATTCAAAAGAGAACTCCTTACTGCAGCGCCCTCTATGACCTTGAGATTAGACAGTTCTAGGCTTGCACTTGCTCTCATGAGCTGTATTGACTACAGCTGTCTTCACCGAGTCAGTCACTCCAGTGCTTCAGCTTCTCCATCAAATATCTTTTACACATTCCCCAAAACATTCACTAGCTGAAAGCCTTCTAGCGTTTTACTTCGTTGTCTGGGGAAGTTTTACCTTCTGACAACCGCTCCTTCCAGCCTTGGGCAGCTGAAGTGAAGAACTCGTTGTTGAGCGCAGAGCCACTCAGCTTCATCAAACCATCCGCCCCAACCTGGAACACACAACAAAGCAAACAGTATTAACTAGCTGGAAAGGCAAATGTCGCGTGTTGTCACATGGGATCTGAAAGCAGAGCAGGAGTCCCGACATTGCCACAAATCTCTCTGGAATCTGCCTTTAACTCAGAAGAAAATAATCAGCATTCTTAAGGCTGCGCTTAGCCAAGCCTGGGATCCAGGAGATTGTGGCAAGTTTTCCTCATCCTTGCTTCAGCCCAATCCCCTACAGTCCCGCTGCCGCACACACATACATAAGCAGCAGATGGTACAGGTGGCAGGGAGAGCACAAGGAAACAGCACAGCCTCTGAAAAGCTTCTTCAGATGCCCTTTCCCCTGCAAAATGAATGCACGATTTCGCCTGAACTACCATCCAAAGCAGCAGCTCTGCTGTCTGCTGGGCAACATAAAAAGTGCATGAAGAAAAAGCAAGGACGTAAAAGGTATTGCATAAAAGTAAGTTTGAAATTTGTATAGTAATAACCATGCATGATTCAGGAAAAACAGGGACAAATGAAGCTCAAAACCCATTCTGTCTTCAAAATATGGTTAATCGAATAGGGCAGTCAAGCTATAGAGTAGGACATAAATGAGAAAGCATGAGGCTAAGACTGGAACATAACACGGTGGGAAATTATAACCAGGGTAATAAAACATATATATTGCCTTTCTTTTTATCCCACAGAAGTAAATGTGGAATTTCTCTGCCAGAAACACAAAAATACAGGTATCATTAAGTTGCAAAAACTTGCCGTGGGCAAAACTGATGTGCTTCCATTTCTTGCATAAATAATAAATCAGAACGAACAAGCAAAATCCAACTGTCCAAACGTAGGATACGTCTGATTACACTGGGAGATCTGTGCAGCAAATGTTCAACTGTGCAGGATTTGATAGAGAGAAACACTACTTTTCCTGAGGCAGCATTTGTCATGCAGGTAATTCAAATGATGGAGGTGACCTAATAGAAGGTTTTTAGGTAAGATTTAGTTAGAAATTTTTAAGTTGTAAGTTAGGAGCCGCCATTATAGGGCTTTACAAAAGCAGAGATTTATTTTCTAGTCGAAATCTCTATTGATGGACTGCAGGGAGCAGAATTCACAAGACTACCCTCTAGCGCGTTTCTGGTGTTGGAGGACAGACAACTACCGCAGGGCTGACTGGGTCCTGCCTCAAAGTGCCCACTGTCTCTTCGACAGAAGCACCAGCTGTAACAGCTCAGACCGAGTCACTGCCAAGCAAAACACAACAGATATGTGACCTTTCACAACTGGCATGTCCAACGCCTTCACCTCCCCTCCTGTTTACTACAGCAAGCCTGACATTTTTTAAAGCACGCCTCACCACTTGATGTGGTGGGTGGCTCTAGGAGATTTACTACAGCGACATGTAAAATTTGTCCTCTCTGGAGCCAAGCAGCATTATTCAGTTAGTCAAAATTTGCTCTCAGTCAAATTCTAATTCAATTTAAGGACAATTACACTTAAAAGTCAGGACAGAAATGTCTTGCCATCTGCTGTGAGGTTCTTGCCAGTAAACTCCAGCTGCAATCTCCATGACATCATATTTTGACACATACCTAATTATTACAAAGGCCACAGGACTTATAAAACAATTCCTTCAAATATTTATTGGATCAGCCTTGGACTAACAAGTCCCTGATGAATGCTGATTGAAGATTAGAATTTATGAGACAACATAAAATGTTAGAACTCCCCCTAACTCCAAACGAACTCTGTTCAGCAAAGCATCCTCTGTAAAGCAGACCCCAGCGCAGCTGCCAGACCCATACACATTAACATTCTGTGAGAACCAAAAGAGCAGCGCAGCTGTGAAGATGGATGTAACTTCACTAAACATGGATGTCTGTGCTATACATGTCTACGTCTCAGCCGATGTCCCTTCACAGTTCATAGTGACTGAGTCAACCGAGTGTATGGAGGTGGGGACTCCGCTCATCTCGTCCTGAAGCAGACACCTGTACTCAGTCACAGGCTCTTGATTGTACCAACCGAATTTCCACTTTCTATAAAAGGAGCCCAGAGTAATCAGCTGAGACGTAGACTCCTGGGAGGTGGCTGTGTAAACATCTGCATCTCGTACTAATCTGAACACCACACAGAAAAGTATCTTCAAGGGACATGCAGATCTGAGACCGGACATACAGAAGATTTCCATCTGCAGTGGCAGCTTGAAGCCAGCTTTGATATCTAAGGAACAGTTAAAATGGCTCTAGACATATATATTAAGGCATCTGAACTAACACCTCTGCAAGTGAAGTGGAAGCACAGCGCAGAATCCCACTTTGCTCTGAAGCTCCCAGCCAGTTGGGGCAGGAATGCTGAAGACAAACATAACGTATGAATAAGGTAAAAGGAAGGAAACATCCTTGTTCTGTCTACAACTTTTCTGGTATTGAGCATGAACAGATTGAACTTCACTTCCTCAAGTCATTCTTTTTTCCTCCTTTTACATGCAAGTGCAACATTTGTTCTTTTCTCATCTCTTAGTAACATCCCTGCCTTCCACAAGCTACTGAAAACTGCTACAACGGTGAGGTTGCTTCAGACAGTTCTTTTATGTGCCCCTTAGGATGAAATTCATCAGATCCAGCTGAGCTGAAAATAACTGTCTTATCAAAAGAGTCTCTTAGCTGTTCTTCCAAGACTGAAGGCTGAGTTCTTACCCCCTTGTCGTCTTAATTGTTCCAATTATCACCAACTGTTTAGCCAAGAGCTCGGTGAAAACCTTCACTGTTTCTTCTGTGCCGCTCCCAGCGCAGATGAACCCATTCCTCCCCACTGAGTACCTTCCTGCTTTTTCACATCCCTCTCTTCACACACAAAGAGGTCTTAGACACACAATCCACAAAACTAAACTGCCTTCAAGGCTGACTTGGTACCTTTAATCTAGTGTGTGTTTCAGGGCAGGACACAAGCTCTTTGGAGCAGGTCAAGTCTACTCTGTGATCCGGACAGTGTGAATATGCACTAGAAAACTGTTTTCACTTTACTAAATTCAGAATCTGACAGCAGTAACACAAGGTAATGAGAAATGAGAATGGTGGAACTAAACGGCTGCATCTGTTTAGGTATTCTGGTGGAAGGCACCAGTCTAAAAGGCAGCAGGGTTAATCCTGTATTGAAGAGTCTGGGACAGGACAGGAGAGAGGAAGATGCTGAAACTGCTGCATTCCCATCACTCCTGGCTCTCTTCAAGTCCAGCGTAACAGAAACACTGCTCTCACTGTAGCTGGGAATATTATGGAGTTGATTAAACAGAATTAAGCCACTGGTTTATCAAACCTCGATTCTTTTTTTTCTGGCAGCAACGAATACGCAAACAAATCACTGAACAATCTTCCCATTTTTTTACACTGTGCACAGAAGAAAAAGTCTATCCCATTAGACATCCTTGGATGTCCAGTCTGAATTACTTCTGGAGAGGCTCCCTACTGACACCTAAGAGCCTAGCTTGTCTCCACAAAAGAAACCACGACATACCTGCCTGTCCACCTCCGGCAGCAGCAGCAGCAGGCGCTGCTGGCATTCTGTAGGCAGAACAGAGAACGTATGCTTGTTGATCAGTGCCCGCAGGTTTGTGTTCACAAGGATGGAGTCAGGAGTTTCCACATCAATTTCGGCACATTTTGTTCTCTTCAGCTGCCCTGCAACGAACCACAAAGACGTAACACCTTACCTAAGAGAGGATTAAAGGCTCTACTGTACCTGAGATTTTCAAAATGCCACCTTAGTAATGTATTTCATACCTTGACTTGAAATACATGTTTTACCTTTGCACATACAGTTAAAAACAAAATGTGGAAGGTCCTTTCCAGAACCGAAAATTTCCATACCTAATATATTGTAGCCTGCATCAGTTCACCTAACTTTTGTAGGAATCCTGGCTATCTGGAGACTGGCAAGGAGTCTTTTTCAGGAAGGTTTCTAGAACTGCTTTTAGCCACATCAATTTTCTATTTTAAGCCTCTAGTTAATGTCAGTTTGTTCCTCGGGATTTCTCCTTGGACTTTCCTACTTTGTTCTCAGCAAAAGCACTTCAGAAAAATTCATCAGCTCATTGTGCTTGCATAGAAACCACAACACTAGACAAAGCAGTAAAAATTAGTAACTATTCTCTTTCCTTTTCCACATTTGAAAGCCAGCAAGTTCAGCATTAACCCATACACTACAGCCAGCTTCATGGATGTGCTACAAATTCAGAAAAGAATAATGAAGAAAGCACTTCTTTGGATTCATCCGCTATTACTGGCAAACACCATGTGTTTTGAAGCTTAGATTAAAAGTACATTATTAGCAAAATGGGTAATATTAAGACAGACCCTGGCTCCCCCTGACTTCAGGGATGACAGTAATAATTTTTAAGGTAACAGTACCTAACAAAATAAATGCCACAGAGGCTTGTTTCGTAGGGGAGGTTTGCTCTGTTAGAAGTCATTCAGAAAATGGATCTGCAGATTTATAATCTACTGAAGTTGCAGAATTTCCTAATTATAGGGGACAAATGAAACACGTCCTGAAAAGTGCCTGGTTTCACCAGGGATAAAGGAAATCTAGGATGATTAGCGTAGATAGAGACCTCAGAATATCCTTAAGTTCACCGAGGTCAATTCCGTCATTGGTATATGTAAAAGAAACCACAAAAGGTCAACAGAGCTGCGAAAGACCAACTTCAATGAATGCGAAGGAAGCCAAGTAACAGTGGGGTCTGAAGTATAAAGATCAGGGAAGGGATTTCTTTTTTCTTTTTAATGTTATCAAAGTGTCTTAAGTACATTAAAAAGCCTGCTAAATAATGCAAGTCCTTTTTTGGTTCTCAAACAGCAAGCTGCAAATTCACAGGTAGAAACCCCTGATGATAAGAAATGAGTAAAGGCGTATTTGCATATGTAAGGTTTGAATTATTTATCATAATTCACACAACATCCTAGCAGCACCTTCCAGAGCTGTCCAGAAGTCACTTTAGCAATGGAATTAATTACACCTTTTACTCAATTTTTCTGTTTAGGCTTTTGTTCTGTCATCAGAGCGACCAAATCTCTGTAAGCAGAAAAATAAATATCTTACTTGCATGGAGCCTGTCAGATCTCTGGAATGGTTTCTTCCCCAGCCCTGGCAAGGAGTTATCAAGCTTAACAGAGGGAGAGGAACTGGAGGTGGAGTTCTGAGGGCTGCTCGACTGTCCATCTGATTGCTTGCCTTCCCAAGCTGCACAGGAAATTGAAACATTTAAACACCGGGATGTACCAAGAAATATTACATGAGACATCTGTTTGGACTGAAATAAGGATTCTTTAACGTGCGTACCCTAATCCCAGCAGCTCTGGGACAAGCACTTCTAGGACACTTATATTCCTTTTTTCTTGTAGCACTCAATTCCCAAGTAGCCGAAAGTAGGGGACCCCTTAGTAGCTATCAGACCATCACAAAAAACAAGAGACAGACAGCCATTTCATTTATGGTTTGAGTTCATTTCCCAGTTAGTCCCACCTTACTGCCTGTCTATATCCAAATCCAGTAATGATCTCGTTAAAACTTCCTTTCAGAGGCAGCTTTAGTTTATGTTAGAGTTCAGTTAGGAAAAATCTCTTCATACTTCATGTGTACTTTCTAAATTTTAACCTACTATTGTAGCTTTTGTTCTTTTAGACCACCCTCAGTAATTCCTCCTCCTCTTTCAAATACTCAAGAGGTATTTTCATGTCCTCCTCCAAAGTCACTACTTAGCCAAACTAGACAGATTTCACCACTATGATTCCTCCTTACAAATCATCGCCACCCACGTTCTCTTTTGTATAGCAGTATTTTTTCTGCCGGTGGGAAGAGCTTCTTCCCTAGATTCTCCCTGCCTTCCCTTCCCTCCTCTTCTTAAGTGAGATGAATTAAGAACACGAGCTGGTCTTCGCTCTGCTCTCTTTAGATTTACATGTAGTAACAGGTACTCACTCCAGTACGGGAAGGTACTGGAGTCCCATACCTCGAAACTCCACAATACACATGATTAAACAAATGCTGGCTCTGATTAATGACTTGCACTAATCAGTTCCTTTGCCCAGTCTGTGCCAGATTCGTTGCCCATCTGCCTCTCACTCTCCTCTCTGCCCGGTTCCTTTTCCCTTCCTTCTCTTCCTTACGGTAGCTGTTCCAGTTCCGACTAAATACAATCCTGCAATTGTGGAATCAGTGTGTTGCTCTCTATCAGAATATTGTTCTCTCTCCACTTGTATGCTTAATTTACTTCTCGATCTCAATATATCCTGCTGTCCCAGCTGTGAGCTATTTCTAATGTGCTATCACGTGGACAGGAGGGGAAAAAAGGACTCCATGGATGCTGATGAAAAACATACAAACGCCACTCATGTTGCAGTAACACTCAAAGGCTTTTACAGTAATCAATTTACAGTCTTACTGGGGACTGCATAAACACACCCTGTTCCCACCCTAAATCAGTCGAGTAAGGCCATAGCAAAAGCTGAGGAATACGCCTTTCCCGAGACCACATGTGAAATCAGTGCAACCCTTAACTTCTTTCGGTCCTTCACAATATTTAAGGTAGGAAACCTCACACGGCTGGATGCTGGCATGGATAGATACCAACTCTTCAGGAAAGACAGGCAAGGCATAGGAGTCAAGAAGGTTGTCTCTACCCATACAAGCCTATGGAACAACACAAGTTGAACCCAAGGGTCCTGGGGGAGCCCACCAGTGTCCTTAAAAGGCCTCTCCACCATCTTTGAAAAGAAATGAAGATGGCAGGAGATTCCCCATACTAAGAAAGGCAAATGTTGCACCTACTTTCAAAAAGGGCCAAATAGACAACCTGAGAAAATACAGACTGGTTAGCCTCACTTTTCTCCCTGGGAAAATCATGGAGTGACCCCTCTTGGGGCACATTTCTGATCACGCAAAGGAGACAATGATGACTGGAGATAGTCAGCGTGGACTTACCATGGGTAAATCATGCCTGACCAGCCTGATTGCCTTCTGTGATCAAATTACTAGATTTATGGATGAGGAAAGAGAGGTGGATGCCTTTTGCCTTGACATTTACACTGTGTCCCACAATACTCTATGCGAGCTGGGACATTAGGGTCTGGATGGGTGGACAACCAGATGGGTAAGCAGCGGGTGAAGTGGCCAGGCTTTGAGAGTCATGATCCATCCTCTGCCTGGAGGCTGGTAACGAGTGAGTGCCTCAGGGCACTGGTCCTGGTTCACACTTTTATTTGGGGAGGCAATGGAGCGCTTGCTCGGGTTTGCAGGTAACACCAAGTTTGTGGGGACCAGCCACTCTGCTCGAGGGCAGAGCTGCCACCAGCAGGACCGAGCCTGACTGGAGGAACAGACCAGCAGGAACCTCCCCAGGAAAAATGCAAAGTCCTGCTCCTGGGAAAGCAGAGCCCCTGGCAGTGATACAGGCTGGGGGCAGCTCTGCTGGAAGGGACATGAGGGTCCTGGCAGACACAAGCAGAACTTGTGCCCTGGCAGGCCGACAGCATCCTGGGCTGTAGGACCATGGGACCACAACCAGCAGATCAAGGGAAGCGATCATCCCCTCTGCTCGGCACTCATTAGATCACACCTCAATTCCATGTCCTGTCCTGGGGCCTCTAATACAAGGAAGACATCAAAACCAGGAGCAAGCTCAGCTGAGGGCCACCAAGATGCTCAGGGGACTGCAGCACTTGCCCTGTGAGGAGGCTGAGGGACCAGGGCTCGTTCAGGCTGGAGAAGAAAAAAGTTTGAGGAAGACCTGGTAGTTACCACCCTGTTCCTACCGGGAGGCCAGCAGGAAGATGAAGCCAGGCTTGTCACAGTGGTGCATGGCAGGAGGACAAGAAAAAACAGGCAGGAGTGAGCCAGGATATCAAGAAAAATTTTGTCCCCATGAGGACAGTCCAGCAGTGGAGTGGGGTCCCAGGGAGGCTGTGCCATCTCCAGCCTTGGAGATTTTCCAAGACCTGACTGGCCAGAGCCCTGACCAACCTGGTGGAGGCCAAGCTGACCCAGCTCCGAGCTGGAGGTTTGACTACAGGCCTCCTTGAGGTCCCTTCCAACATGTACGGTCCTATGATACTAACATATTTTCAGGGTAGTACTAGGAAAGCTGGATAAGTTGACACAGAATGTACGATACCTTGCAAGTGTAATGTAGCAGCAAAATAAGGGGAAGTCAGAGAGAGAGAGAAAAAAAAAAGAATTAAATAGAGATACTGGAAGAAAATAATTCACCCGTGATTAAAAGTGCATGTGGCAATAGTTTGGGAAGTCTGAAACCAAACTAAGGAGAGAAATTGATATGCCACGACCCCCTGCCCCAGAGTCCTGACATGCAGTGCCTGGGAAGGGCCAGAGAGCAGCCCTCCAGCAGCCCGATTCTGGCCATACCCAGGAAAAGCAAAAGCCTCATTAGAATCACAAAAAATAAAGACACCAAAAATACTTCAAGTACTCTAAGTAACATGAGTTTGGATTACTTACTCCATTAGTCTATTTTAATAATTACTCTATGTTAGCTAACAGTCTTACAAAATATCCTACCTGTTTCAGTCCCTCTTAGGTCTACCCTGTTCCTACTTCCCTAAGTGAAGATGCAATTCCTCCTGGGACAGGGAGCTCAGGAGATGGGGTCCTCCAGGAACGATATCTGCCTGTTGTGCTAATGAACCATTCAGGTTTAATCCTAGTCAGCAGAGAAATTGCAAAAGGCTTTTAAACTATCATTTTATGCTAAAGACTTCATACACCTGCCACTGCATTTTCTTAATACCATCATGGGAAATGTGTAATTTTCTACTGGATTAATTTTGGCATCCTTCTCAGGCCACACCAGCCTAGGTGTAAAGGGTACAAGCACAGCTTAGGACTGAATTTCAAACAAGCAAGATGATACTAACCCTTTCCCCTTACCCTTTTTGAAAGGTCCTGAACTACAAAGCTGCCTGGGAACAACAGGCAACCTCATCAACTGTTAAATACTTACTCTGCTATTAAATGATGCATGAAGTACAGCTGATAAATATGCTTGTTCCTTTCAATTGGATATATGGCGCATAGCTGCAACCTTGCATATGTCTGAACAGATGTTACAAGAAACATTCCAGCAGTATATAACCAGCAAGCCAGGACAGATTGGTCTAGTTTTGGTTTGGATTTGTTTAGAGCTATTTGGAAAGGGAGAATAAACAAACATACTAAAACACAGAAAGAATTTTATACTAAAGAAAATCAGCATGCGATGAGGAAACATCTCCAATTATGTAAAAAGCAGTAAGAAATCAAATAACCTGCACTCTGTGTCCATGGCAGACAGAACAGGAAATCTTGGGTTTGAACGCAAGGAAGCAAGAAAAGATTCTGATTAGAGGCTAAGAAAAACATTTTAAGGATAAAGTTCACAAAGGAGGAAGGGCAAGACTTGCTGGGAGTTTTTGGTCTTTGCATCAATGGCATCTCTCAGAACAGACTGAAGAAAACATCCATAGGAATGCATCATAGCTCCGGCCTGAGGAAAGGATGCGGACTACGTGAGCTCTCAAGGCTACTCCTAGGCCTAGTTTCTGATGGTTCTATGAAATTTCTTAACCTGACCAGTGAATTTCAGCTAAACATTCATGTAATTACACCAAGAATATCCAAGAGCAAAATGTTTTCCATGCTAATACCGTCTTATTGTTGTTGTCTAATCGTCTCTGGATACTTCTATACCAGTAGACAGAACGGTGACACTGGGCATTCCCCTGGTCCTAAGAACAACTGGCCGTGTTCACGTCCTTATGCTTTCTGTCTCCCCCAGGCAGGTTGGCCACGTTCCAACTGCCAGCAGGGAATGATGTTTGGCCTGTGCTGAACGCCAAGCTGTGCCAAGGATTGCCTAAGACGACTAACTTGACCTGAGCCAAAGCTATGTCAGGGAATTTATCACAACGGACGGACTGAGTTCCAGTTCCTATGCCCAGTACTTTGGCAGTGATTAACTGAGCAGCAGAGATGCAGCTCCTCTCTCTCCACATGCAGGTGTTTCTTGTTCAAAGCACAGGCTTGTTGGCTGAAGGACTGAGTGGTCGGAAGGGGAAGGAGTTGTGGGACTGGAAATAGATGCTGTAAGAAGAAAGGAGGCACACCTTTGTTCAAGGTAACGGTTTGGTATTACCCATGTTACCAGGCTTTACCAAAAAGTAAGACTGAAAATAGCTTAGGATTTGGGGTTGGAAATTTAATTTTGTTGTGATCTGATTGCTTGCCTTCCCTTTTTTTGGGCAAGCTTCATGACTGCCAGTATCAGCCACTTCATCTGTGAGAGAACATCTTTTAGAGTAAGCATTCTTGCTGCGCCTTCTTCAATGGTTACATTTTCATGATCATCATCTTTCTGAGATGAATCAGGACCAGTCAAGTAAATCAAGGGTGGAGGATGGAGAAACAGGGTAATTATTGAGGGGGAGGGAATTTCCATCTCACAGAAATGCCTGAGTTTGACAGATAGCACCACATTTAACCCATGATGATTAGTGTAACAGACGAGGTGCAAGGGTAGGGACGTCAGAAGTACACACGGCTTAAACAGACAGGGACTGTCTGTGTGTGTTGCAGAAGACGGTGAAGCAGGACTGGAATCAGCAGGACTGTGAAGCAGAGGAGGAGATCATTGCTTTTTGGAAGAGATCTCAGCCTCAAAAAGCCAGCCCTCTTTTCCTCTTGTACGCAATGCTGCTGATCCCGTTCCTGCCTCTCCTGGGTCCATACCATATGCACTAACCCTGTGCACCTAAATTCTGTTTATGTCTTAGGTCCCAACACCTCCCCTCCCCATTACAGCTGCAGAAGGACTTAATGACAACGAATAGCTGAGTGATAAAAGAACAGATATGATTCACTGTACAGAAACATGAAGTGAGGTACAAAAAGAACTCCCCTAACCTTACAAACATAGTGTTGGGTCCTAAAATAGAAAATGACAACTCAGGAAAGAGTCTCAGAATCTCAACAGTTCTAGGAAAATGCCTGCTCTTGGCAGGGTCAAAAAAGGTAAATTGCGTGCTAGGAATTGTTAAGAAAAGATGAACAAAATATAGAATACCAAAATGATGCTATACAAATTGAGAATCCATCTTGCATCCTGAATACTATGTACAGTTTTCATTCTCTGTTGCAAAAAGCGTATAGCCTGCCATATGAGCAATGAGGTAACACAGTAGGACTCTTCAGATTGAAAAAGAGATGTCTACAGAAGTCATGAGTGGCAAGAAGTTGTCGAATAAACAACAGTTGTTCATTTCCTGTTTGATAATTAGAAGGAATCAAATAAAAGTATAAGGACCCTGGCTCAAAACAAACAAAACCGAGTACTTTTTACAGTGTGGTGTTTGCCACAAGGCATTTACAAAGTCAACATTCCCACCCCTCAGGTTAGGCAAATCCACTGAAGAAAATCCCACCAAGTCTGTGAAATACAAAGACACCTCCTCTTGCTTTGGAGGTCCCTGAGCACACCACACCTAATTCTGGGAGAGCACTATACATGCCTACCCTGCTTTTACACACTTCGTGCACGTGCCATGAGCAACGTTGCACACAGGTCACCAGGCCAAACGCGTTTGATTTGATATGATAGGCCCACTGTTCTGATTTCTGCCGTAAGTATGAAGAGAAGCAAATTGATGCTCGGTGATGTGGGAGATGGTACAGAACCGCTACTGGTAATGTTTACAGATGACTTGACAAATTGTGGACTGATAAAATAATGACAGCGTTAGTCTACAAAGTCATTTATTTGTACAACATGAAAATCAGTCTATACAAACAAAGAGGCATTTCTTGCATCTAAAAGAAAACAACTTGAGTCATGCTCACAGAACCAGGAGCTTATAATGGAAATCAGTTGCACTGAAAGAATTTAGAGAAAACTAGCTAGAAGTAACTACCAAGAATTTATGATAACTACTGAAATGCTGCTGGTGGTAAGGGAGCTAGTGCACTGTTGAATGAACAAGAGAGAGCAGTGATCTCATTAATTTCTACTGCAGCACAAATCCTGGAAACCACTTGGGGATCTTTCAGATCAGAACGTTCTTTGGAACAAGACATGAAAGCCACACCACAGAATGAGAAGCCACTTTGGAAAGAAATTAATGCTAAGAGAAACACCACCTAATTTGCTTAGCCATGAGAATTACCTGACCACAGCGTACAGGCAACTATAGGGGAAAACATTTATCACAGAAAGAAGCTTTTTAACCAGACAATGGCACAATAAGATCTATTAAAGATCTATTCTTAACTGAATGCATTCCTGATAAAATCAAAGCCAGGAGAATAGAAGCTAGACTATTTCAGAAACAAAAAGAAAGCCATATGAAAAGAGCACCTTCTTCTCTCATCCCCTAAGAAGAAGAAAAAGCAAGTTAGAGAGACATGACAGTAAAAGAACACATAGGAGTGTCACTGCCACGTACCAGATTTTGCTGATGTGGAGTCACCGGCTGCCTTGACAGCCTTCAGAAGGACGTGCTGATTAGAGGACACGGGCATGCCTGCTCTGCATTGCTGCTGCTGTTGCTTTTGCTGCTGCTGTTTCAAGGCCTGGGGAAGAGGACAGAAGAACATGACCACAGAGAAATTCAAAGTATTCTTAGAAATTATTAGCACACAGTACAAACTGCTTGTTTTATAGCAACCGATATTTGGATTCCAATTCTACCTACATCAAAAGTTCAAAACAACTTCCGAAACACATTCAGTTCGCGTGGGACACTGATACTGTCTATTTAAATTCATTGCTACAAGCAGGCAGATTTCCTACCTTTGCATCTAAAGCAAAAAGTTAATGGTTGCAGAATATCTTAAGTTGTGTTGTTTCATGAAAAAAAAAGATCTCTAGAGAATGCAAAGAGAAAGGATTCCAAATCCGGAGTTGGTTCAAGAAGTAATTATGTAAGTAACTTCAAAGTACCATAATGTAACTCATTTCCGTCTCCTGGAGAAGGCAAGTAGCAACTTACTAAAAAGCCTTCAACAGAGATGCTACTCATTAGGAAGGACTTTTTTAATTAGGAGAGTAACAACAATTAAAACACTAAAGGGAAGAAAATAAACTCCCTTGTTTCAGAAAAGACTGTTAAAGGAACCATGAGACAGCCTACAAGGCACAAATGACTAAGACAAGAAAGTAAGAAGGCATTTGGTTAAACTGCAGCATTTACCCAAACCAAAGTGTCTGTTTTCAAAAAATGAAATCCAAACCCAATAAATTTAACAGCAGAATAAGTTACGACAGATCAAGCATATAGTGGAATTTCAAAACAGGAGGTAACGGGAAATATAATGCTGCATATATACAAATAAATGGGACTGTGTAACTAGAGATCACCACCATCTTAAATAACAACAACAACAACAATAATACAGTTACAACTAGGAGAGAGACTAAAAATATGCAGAAACTGGCAGAATCTACCCCATGAGGAAAACAGAAGACAGACAGACTTTCAGTTTGCAAAGACAGAAATGAGGGAGGCTGACAACAAAAGGATACAGATAACAAGGATACAGATAGCAAACCGATGTTAGCTTCCTATTTTCCAATTTATCAAATAGTTCCTATTTAGCCACATCTACCACAGGTTAAAAAAAAAACATTCAGCCAAACTGAAACACAGCAAAATTGAAAATCAGTAAGAGGAAGTATCTTCTGCAATGCACAATTAACCTCCTGTTATTGAGGTCAAAAACTTTAAAAAACCCAGAAAGATAAAAGAGAGACCTAGCATTCATATGAGTAACAAATGTCCATAAACAAGTTCAAGAAAGCTTTTACAAATTCTTCTTCAGTTTGAAGATGAACCGCAGGGAACAGGGAACGTCCAGAAAGTGCTAGACTATGAAGACTGCTAGTATGTTCACAGGGTTGTGTGAATCCCATACTTCCATTATGCAAATCACTTCAAACTTTTAAGGGTTTACATATTCAATTCACCCATTCTGTATGCCATTTAATTGCTGCATTTTTCTCAGCTTAGGTAAAAGAATTCTGCTTTTGTTCATTGTGTCACCTCAGTTCTCCATTATGCAGCACCTGAGGTGCCCATGCCAAGGGTGGAAGAGGAAGAAGCAATTATTCCTAGATACCTGTTTTTAAATTCCATGTCAGCTTTGCACTTACATTCTCAGTTATAAATATTTGGGGGCTTCTTTAATATATCTAATTTATATTGAGTCTTGTAATGATCACAGAGTAATTCTGGTGGGAAAGGACCTCGGGAGGCCTCCAGTCCAACCTCCCGCTCAGGGCAGCATCCGCTTGGCCTCCACCAGGGCTCAGGGCTCGGGCCAGCTGGGTCTTGAAAACCTCCAAGGCTGGAGACGGCACAACCTCTCTGGGCCCCCATTCCACTGCTTGAGCGTCCTCATGGGGAAAACGCTTTTCCTTTGTCCTGTTTTCCCTTATACCTTTCAGCTTATGCTCGTTGTTTCTCACCATCCCACTTCCTTCACCATATTGTGATGAGCCTGGCTCTGTCTTCTCAATAACCTCCCTGTAAGTACTGGGGAAAGGCCCAGCTCCTCCATAACACCTCACACCAGGCCCAGCATCCCTCAGCTCCTCCATAACACCCACACCAGGCCCAGCTCCCCCAAGGAAGCTGTGGCTGCCCCATCCCTGGAGGTGTTCAAGGCCAGGTTGGACGGGGCTTGGAGCAACCTGGTCTGGTGGGAGGTGTCCCTGCCCATGGCAGGGGGTTGGACTGGATGGTCTTTAAGGTCCCTTCCAACCCAAACCATTCCATGATTCTATAATACCTCACACCAGGCCCAGCTCCCCTCCGCTCCAGCCACGCAAGGCCCCACTCTGACAGCTCGCCTCTCTCAGGAACCAGCCAATCGGGAATGCGCTAACTACCCTGTACCCACCAATCAGGCGGCAGCTTGCAGGCATCATGGCTGTGGAAGCCTCAGCAGAGGGTCTCACAGAGGGTCTCTCTCAGGGGGTGTCTCAGAGGGTCTCTCTCTCTCTCCAGGTGGCTCTCTCAGGGGGTCTCTCTCTCTCTCAAGGGGTCTCTCAGGAGGTCTCTCTCTCTCTCAAGGGGTCTCTCAGGGGGTCTCTCTCTCTCTCAAGGGGTCTCTCAGGGGGTCTCTCTCTCTCAGGGGGTCTCTCTCCAGAGCCCCGGGAGCACAGCAAACCACTCCACCAGCGCCAGCCCATGACTGTCCTCTAACCCCGACCTGCCTGCGTGGGTACTCCCTCTGTGCCTATGTGCAGGGGCATATAGGTTTTGTTTGCCTTTAAGCTGTCCTTTGTTCTCGCTGGGTGCCCTCAATGGAGGGCAGATGTTCCTCAGCGCACAGGTGCGTTTGCACAAAGGGCAGCTCTGAGGTAAAACCCGCTGTTGAGGGCGGAAACCACCACTTTATGGAGTTGAAAAAGAGCGTAATTCAAAATGGTGCCATTCAGTCGGTATCATCAGCGCCTCCTTTGATTGTAATTTAAACAAAGACCTTATGTCAGCAGCATGCTCCTCCCTGTCAGCTCCACTGTGGGTGACAAGGGTGACGGCAGCAGGACCAGGAGCTGGTCCCTTAGCACCCACCTCTTGCTCTGCACCTGCCGACAGTCTCTGGTAAGGATGGTAAAAACCCACAGGGATGCACTTAATGGGGAAAAATCTGTATTGTACAGCTCCCTTCTTCACACAAAAGGTGACAAAGCGACCATTCACCGACCGGAGGGCTTTCGCCCAACCTAGTCCCTGGCCTTACGCTTTCCATGTATGTGGCAACAAATAGACATGTAATGGCTAATGATGAAAGCCAACTGTATAAATCTTATCAGAGCAGAGGGTGTAATTTCTAATCTTAAAACACCATGATGAGATCTGGATGGAGGGATGGGATCCCTCCCTCTGCTCAGCACTGGTGAGGCCACCCTGGGAGCGGTGGGTCCAGTGCTGGGCTCCCCAGTACAGGAGGGACATGGACAGAGTGGAGAGAGCCCAGCGAGGGGCCACCAGGATGCTGAGGAATTGGAGCATCTCCACTGTTGGGAGAGGCTGAGGGAGCTGGGACTGCTCAGCCTGGAGCAGAGCAGGTCAGGGGCTGGAATCCATGGAGGGAGGGAATGAAGAAGAGGGAGCCAGGCTCTGCCAGTCGTGCCCAGTGCCAGGACCAGAGGCAACGGGCACAAACTGAGAAATTCCATCTGAATACAAAATACACTTTTACTGTGAGGGTGCCCGAGTGCCAGCACAGGTTGCTCAGAGAAGTTGTGGAGCCTCCCTCCTTGGAGATACTCAGAAGCTGTCTGGACACGGTCCTGCGCAACTGGCTCTGGGTGACCCTGCTTGAGCAGGGGTTGGACCAGAGGGACCCCAGAAGTCCCTTCCAACCTCAACCAGTGTGGGTTTCTGTGATTCTGTGAATACTGATGGCACTGGGATGGCCGCTCAGGCTAGGTAGGGATGAGATGAGGTCAG
>VFFE01007800.1:0-36846 GCA_008921705.1 Burhinus oedicnemus
GCTCCTCCCCGCAGGTGTGACCCCTCTACGCTTTTCCGCTTCTGACCCTCCAACGGGGCAAGTAACAAAGTTGGCTGTCCTTGGTTGCCATAGCAATAAGTATAAGCCAGAGCCTCTCTGCATACCGTTCCTTGGCATCAGCCATAAACATGGGTCTTATCACTCTGAGAACGAACGGTTTCCTGCACAACATGCTGTTAATTTCAGCAGTTAGAAGAGGCCCAGCTAACAAGCAAAGGTACTGAACCAAATTGGTCCTGCTTTACCTCAAACCAGGACAACCTTCCCGTATGAAGCCACAGCTCCAGCAGGAAATAACTGGGGTCAAACTGTCGAAGTCAATGAGTGTCATCCCATGGACAGCAAAGAGCTTTGGGTGAAGCTGTTAAGGAGCAAGCGTGTGAGCACAGGAGCATGATGTGCTTCTCACTAGAAAACACCACTTACATAGAGCTCTACCAACTTCAGATATTAAAAAGGAGATTTTTATTTTTTTTTTTTTTAACAGATACTGAGTTATTTGCCTTTCCACTGTAGCAGGAATTCATCGTGAGGGAAGCGGGTCACCTAGCAGAGTGACCAAACTTTTTCTGGAGATCAGACAGGCAAACAAACTCAGCAAAAACCAGCTTTTTATACAGAAAACTTAATCTAAATCTTTAAATGTCATTTTAAAATGAGCTTGGAAAACAACAGTCATGACAGGTTGGCGATATTAATATTACTGGTTAATGACGAGAAAAAGCAGGGCTGAAACAGCAAATATGTTAGACAAAGAGCTCCCTCTAGCTAATTAAATAGTGTTCAGTAGCACAAAACTCTTTCTTGCACCACAGAACAACACTGCGCATACGCAAGTTGTACTTTATAGAAAGTATTGCAGTACAGTGTATACGCAGTACGAACGTCGACTTCTCATCAGCCCACACATTAGAGAACAGCAATAAATATGAAAAAGTAAGCCACTAAGTTCGGCTTCCTGAGATGTCACTTCCGAGGTTTTTTCCTTAATGTTAAATCCAATCTGGCTTAAAAGAGTTTTGCCACTTCTTGTAACTCTCTCGACATCTTACACAAAAAAAAAATCGCAGCTCTCAATATGGTTATGTCAATCTGTGTAATGCAGCTGATGTGTTCTCTCCCAGTTCACCAGGAGGAGACAGCTAAGCAGAAATTGTTCAATTACCTCTAAAATGCAGTGATTTTGGGGAGGCGAAGCAGGATCTCTTCAAACGCATCTGGCAGCACTAGTCAAAGGATGGTTCCCATTTTTAGAAAGCAAACGTGGAGAATGAGCATTCTCCCAGCTACCAATACACTGGAAAGAGATCAATTGTGATACACAGCTACTTACTGGCCAGGAGAAAGGACCCAGTACTCCTCCAGTAAAATAGACTCCTGGGAACCTAATGAGGACAGTGCTCACACACTGCAGCTGTGCCAACTAGCATCATTCTGCACTCCCAAAAAGGCTGATTCCATCTATTCAAAAATCCCTCTGAATGCTGACAAATTCAGGGTTGACTCCTGGTCCGTGAGCCAACCTGCTGCCCAACCTGCTGCCTTGTCCCCAGCAGAGATGGGGCACAGGTCTTCAAGCACCTTGACTGCCCTACCACCCCTTCCTGAGCCTGCACAGACTCAACACGGGTCTGAGTTATATCTCTCTGCTTCTTGAACACCCACGTGCCCAGCAGCAGCATCCCCGCACTGTGTGTTAGGCAGCAGCAGCAACCATCCCACCCTGCCTCGCTTTCCTCTCCCCATCCTCAGGTACAAGATGGGTACCAAAAAGTGGTCACAGTGGCTGCTTGGAGGGGCAGGTGAGGTGGGAGAGGAGATGAAAACAGTCTGTTTTCCAGAGGGCAAAGAAGGTTACATCCCTGGAGAGAGAGATCATGGAGATGGGGTCCCACTCCCCAAATCTAGCACTTGCAAAGGTTGGACCATGCTGCAGCACTACAGGCTTGAGGAAGAGTGGCTGGAAAACTGCTCAGCAGAAAAGGACCTGGGGGTGTTGGTTGACAGCCAGCTGAATACGAGCCAGCAGTGTGGCCAGGTGGCCAAGAAGGCCAACAGCATCCTGGCTTCTATCAGCAACAGTGTGGCCAGCAGGACTACAGAAGCGATCATCTCCCTGTACTCGGCACTGGTGAGGCCCCACCTCGAATACAGTGTTCAGGTTTGGGCCCCTCCCTACAAGAAAGACATTGAGGTGCTGGAGCGAGTCCAAAGACTGTCAACGGAACTGGTGAGGGGCCTAGAGACCAAGTCTTATGAGGAGCAGCTGAGGGAACTGGGGTTGTTGAGTCTGGAGAAAAGGAGGCTGAGGGGAGACCTCATTGCTCTCTACAACTACCTGAAAAGAGGTTGTAGCCAGGTAGGGGTCGGTCTCTTCTCTCAAGTAACAAGCGATAGGACAAGAGGAAATGGCCTTAAGTTGTGCCAGGGGAGGTTTAGGATGGATATTAGGAAAAATTTTGTCACTGAAAGGGTTATCAAACATTGGAGCAGGCTGCCCGGGGAAGTGGTGGAATCGCCATCCCTAGAGGTATTTAAAAGACGAGTAGACGTGGTGCTGAGGGACATGGTTGAGTGGTGGTTTTGGCAGTGTTAGGTTGATGGTTGGACTCAATGATCTTAAAGGTCCCTTCCAACCCAGACAATTCTGATTTTGTGATTCTAAATGAGGACTCATGTCGTGTTTTAATCCTCTGCTGAGGACCTCAGTACAGGTTATGAGGAAAATAAAGTACAGCTGCCCTATATTGCCTTATTGAGCAATAGAGAAACTTGTTTCTCAGTCAGCTGCATCTGCCTGGGAGTGATGTCTGAACAGAGAGCTGGGTCTGGATCTCTATCAGAGCTGGATAGAGCTGTGATAAAGGCTGGGGAGGGTCCTACATTGGGAGCAGGCAGCCTCTTCCTTCTTCTGCACCACAGAGCACAGGTAGCACGTGTGAGGCCATGACAGAGATGGCCAGGGGTCTGTAACACCATAAATCTACACCTAGACAGTGCCAGGTACTTCAATCTCTGCCGTTTTTCACCCTTTGTTGAGTTTCCCCAAATACACACACTGTTTCTCAGAAGTCATCATGGTTGTTCTTCTTGATTTATGAGCCATGAAGGAAGAACAGATAAAGTAAGTAAACAGAAGTAGGGCTTGGAGTAAAACAACATCTTGAGACAGATCTGTGTCTGCCTCCTCCCAACCCCCTCATCAGACTCAATTCAGTATTTCTCTTCATTAGGGCAACACCTAACCAAGTAATCAGAATCACCATAAGACATTAGCTTACAGCTTTATATAACTTTCATTGAGAAATCAGTCCTACCTGAAGAGAAGAAAGCCAGGAAGGGAAAAGTTAAATCTATTAATGATTCCAAGCTGTATCAAGACACTTATTTTTAGTTAAAGCTCATCCTCTGTATGAACGTGCACAGGGCTCAGACTCAAGCTTGCATGTTTCCTTGCCTCAAAACAAAATCCAGGTTAAATACCTACTCCTAGTCACAGAGGGCTTTACGTACAGAATAGCAGTTGGACTTCAGAGATTAACTGCAAAGAAGTTTCCTTCATCTAAACTTAATTAATGTGCATCCTTATCAGGTTTTAGAAAATTGCTGAGAAATCTCAAACACAGTACAAAAAAGTTTCTAGAAGTATAAAGGTCTAGGATTTCTTTTCTGGTAGAAAAAAGATAAAAATTTGTGTTCCTGTATACTCTATTAGTCTAATAAACTGCAACTATCTGATTTTCTGTTAAAGGCCAAAAGGAAAGAATTCAAATAGAAATGTCTTCTATCACTATGTTCTGTATAGTATGCATATATTCTGTATAGATGCAATAAGAAAGTTAATTGGTTTCATGTTGCTTGGAGTGCACAGGGAAGAAAATTAAGAGAACCCAATTGCTATCTCTAATTAGAATTTCTGAGGAACAACATTGTAGAGACGGATTGTCAGCTTCCTCAGGCATTTCCTACTCGTGCCAGTCAAATTTATGCACCCCGTTTCCAATTAGTACCTGAATTGCCTTTCCATAACTAACAAACTAGTGCTGGCTGCTAGGTCATTTTCATTCACAGAGAGTCACAGGGATGTTAACACCTATCTACCAATGAGCAGGCGGCCAGCTGGGTAAATCACTGCGTTGCAGTGACGTCCAAACACTGCTACATGGTGTATTTCTATTACGAAGTTAAACCTGTTATGATCATCACCTAGGAGGCCAGGGTACTTCTGGTTAGAGGAGAAAAGTAGGTGAAAAATAGCAAAAACGTTTTGCAAGGAATATGTCTGTTGTAAAACATTCAGATACACAAGACGGCTTTCATAAATACCTCTGCTTCACTCTTAGGGTCCTTTGGCAATTTGGGCTAGGTGTGGTTACCAAATACAGTCTCCTTTTACTGCATTGAATCCAAACAGGAGGCTGCCAAACCAAGCATAGCGCAAGCTGGGCAGAAGGGACAGCCGAAGGATGGGATAAGATGACGTGAAATCTTACCCCTGCCAGGCTGTACTTCACATACACTTTCCTGCTTGTTTTCAGACAGACCAAGAACTAAAGTTTCTTCATTATTCCATGATAAGAAGCTTCGACTTTAAATCACCATCCAGCATAATTTCCAACCGTATCCTGGGCTGCGTCAAAAGCAGCATGGCCAGCAGGTCAAGGGAGGTGATTCTGCCCCTCTACTCCATTCTCGTGAGACCCCACCTGCAGTGCTGCGTCCAGCTCTGGGGTCCCCGACATAAGAAGGACGTGGACCTGTTGGAGTGAGTCTAGAGGAGGGCCACAAAAATGATCAGAGGGCTGGAGCACCTCTCCTGTGAAGAAAGGCTGAAAAAGTTGGGATTGTTCAGCCTGGAGAAGAGAAGGCTCCGGGGAGACCTTATAGTGGCCTTCCAGGACTTAGAAGGGGCTGATATGAAAGATGTGGACAAACTTTTTAGCAGGGCCTGTTGCGATAGGACAAGGGGTAATGGTTTTAAACTAAAAGAGGGTAGATTTTTCAGTTTAACTCACTGCTGAACATTATATTCTCTATTTGATCTCCAACGGGACAGCGAGCACCAGACGGTGCTAGGTGGAATCATTACTGAGAGTTGGAGATTCTGCTAAGACTGATGAGAGACACTTTTTGACTATATAAAGGGCACATAAAAAAGGCAAAATCTGTCCATCAGGTTCCCAATTATTAAAATTGCCTGAACGCTCTCCTCTGCTGATTCCCACTCACTTCTGAAATGAAGGAAGCAAATCAAGTCCAGGCTCTTGAGCTGCCTCCACACTTCCATCAAGTGCCCCAGTTAAATTTCAGCAAAGGGCACCGAGGTGAATGGCAGATTTTTTTACTATCCTCAAAATCCTTGAAGAAGCATCCCTTTTAATACCTGGCCATTTCACTATTCTGAAAAGGATAACTCAGGTACACTTTCAAAAGAAACTGTCACAGCACACAGGGATTCTTAATTCAGCTCAGCTGTAGCAGAATTAAGCAGTATGATACATTAAATAGAAATGACCTTGAAAAAAAAATGGTTGGCAATATACCAGAAGTACTTTACCTACACAGAAATCAGAGTAACGAAGGAATTTGCTGCCCAATAGCTATGGCTTTGCACCTTGTAGGCTAACCACAGTGGGGCAATTTAGTTTTGCTTATACAAATGTTAGCTGAAGAGTAAAAGGTTTGCACCAGTTAAAACTCCACGCAACGAACTGGCCAGAAGGTTGGATTTTTTTTTTTGTTTAATTATCAAGTGTAATGGCTGGATCTTAACACTACAAGAAGGATTTAAAACTGTCTAGAAAGCTGACAGGTTAATGGACACTGTTCAAGACAGTGGTAGTGGATGGTATTTGGGAAATTTTTCACACAAGCTTTTTTCATGAAAATTAAGAAAACCAAATGTTTTCAAATTCTTATTCAAGTTAAGCACAACAACAAATTGGCAAAGCTAAACCAGCTTTTTAAATGCATTTGAACTTTTAGCAACTTCCCTAGAGAAAATTACAGAACAATAAATGTACTTTCCCTAGTGATCGCACGGGATACATCAGTGTATCTTCTCCCACATTATGAACCTGCACAGCAACTCAGGTTCTTGCTTAGGACTATCAGAAGAACTGCGGTCATCAGCAGGACAAAATGCAATGCTACGACAAACCTAGCAATCTCCAAAAGAAGCTGGATACAGAATTTCACCCAGCAGGTACACGTACCTGTGGAGTAAAGGCATGCAGAGAAAACAGCATCAGGCGCCCACCGGCTTTACACTAAATGTCAGCACAACCCCCCTCCCTGTCTCTCTGTGCCCCACGACTCCTTGTGTTCAAATGTCAACACAATCCAGAGTAATGCAGCCATTTGAGTGAGTTAACACTATTTTGGACTCCCTGAGGAAGCTCTTACAGTTATGCCTGACTTACCAAAACAGCTTGACAGAATTGTGCTGTGCTCCCAAGCAAGAGGGTAAACTGAAGACCCCTTCCCCAGTACCAGTGAGCAACAGGAGATCCTGTTTTCAGCCACTGTCGTTCTTCTATTTTTAGCCTGGAAAAAACAACAGTTGCTTGATCCTGGCTGCTACCTTCTCCCCAGTGTGTGCTTTCTATAGGCGACTCCTTCCCAAGCACCCCAGAGCTCCACCTTGCTGCCAGAAACATCTATGGTCAAGATCCTTCCTAGCCAAGGAGGTAAGAGACATTTGCCCCTGCGTGCATGCTCGTGTCTCACAAACTTTGCTCTAAAGCTGCCAACAAATATCCAAATAAATGAACACTATTCAGGAACATTCACCCATGAAATACTGGTCTGCTACAACCACCGACATCCCATAGCCATAGTAGGCTTTCAAAAGACACTATTACAGCACAAAGGAAATCCACGTGATGGATTTCCAGCTGTCCAGATGAAGAAACAAGTGTTGTCCTGAAGAGCACCAATACAGACGACAAGGACCAACATTTGAGCTGCTTGTGTTGCTTCTGTCAGTCCTTCAGAAAGAGCGAGCATGGGCTGAGCTGCCGCACTTCCCCTGCTGCATTCACAGGGAAAATTTTCCTGCAAAGAACCTAAAAGCCCCGTGATGTGGTTGGCACTCCCGACCAATGCAGCTGAAAGACCTCCTTTAATGCAACACCCTCCACCCTCAGGAAATCCAGTTTTATTAAGACACTGTGTGGGTAGTCCAGCAAATCATCCATCTGTAAACAATTTAATTAGAAGCCTATCCTCAGAGTAACCTGCTAGTACAACGGCAGCCCACAGCAGGAGAATATTAATAGCCCTGTGCGTAAGCAGGGAAAACACTCCGGTCTGGGCTCAGAGAGGAACCTTTGATAGTTCAGCTCTGTTTTCACCACTGCCACCGATCCTTTGTACGCTCTACAGAAAGTCATTTACTGTCCTCCGCCTTTTTTCCTCCACCTGTAAAGAGGCCATAAAAATGTTTAGTCACCTTGTACAATTCTTGACTTGCGAAAAGAAAACCCCCATGTAAGCGGAGGATGTTATTCCTGTAACACGGAATATATTCTCTGTTATGAGCACACCCCTTCTAACCATACAATTCACCATGTGGTTTGAAGAGCAGGTATAACGGTACAAATAGGTGTAGGTAACAGCACATGCCTTTTGCTTCTTCGGAGTCATTCTTAATGGATTAACTTACCTTCACCATTTCAATCATGTTGTGACGAGGAACTTGGGATGCACCTCAAAGCACAGGGGTGGTTGACTTACAGCAGTCTGATGTCAACGGCAATTGCTGTTGTTCACTACACAACGTAAGTGGATCAGACCGACCTCGTAAGGTAACGACCTTACGAGAAGCAAACATGGCTGAAACAACAGGACCCCTGGCAGTAATTTTCTGTGCAAGACAAATAGCTGGATATTGTGCAGCTGAGGAGCTTGAATGATAGATGGCCACTGTATAATAACAAACATGATACGGCAGCTGAGAGCGGGGAATGGAAACACTGCATTCAGTTTTATAGCAACAGTGAAAACATGACCCAGCTGTAGTTGCTCAATTGTCCTGAAAGGCAAGTGCTAAGCCAACCACAGGTGATGCTTCAGACTGGCAACAAGTGATTTTTGAACTGTTGGCCAATGAATTTGGCACTAGTCATTTATTTGTTTAAAATTTATGTGAAGGAAATACTTGGGACTTCCAAGTTGTTCTTTACTTTTGCTTGTGCCACACCAACAGCTAAGAGATGGCACAGGGACTTTAGCAGACACCACAGGAACCAGAGCACAGCTTTTTTACCAAGATCTTCAGCACCATATCACTGGCTTTGTGGAAGAAGACGAGAAGGACCACTGAGCTGGGTATTATCATTCAAAGCCCTGTCAATATTGGTCACGTTCTTCATCCGTACCATAGGCAATCAGAGATGTCAAAAAGAGCAGGCCAGCTGTGGATAAGGCCACAGGCAGCAAAGCCATGGCATGGCTGTCTCAGGACTAATAATTCCCATTGTCCTGGTCTGAGGTAAAACAGGACCAATCTCATTCGGTAACTTTACTTTTTAGCTAGGCCTCTTCTAACTGCCGAAATTACCAGAACACTGTGCAGAAAATCTTCGCTCTCAGAGTGATGAGACCCATGTTTATAGTTGATGCCAAGGAATGGCATGCAGAGAGGCTCTTGCTTATCCTTATTGCTATCACACCCAAGGGCAGCCAACTTTGTTACTTGCCGCGTTGGAGGGTTGGAGGTGGAAAAGCGTAGAGGGGTCACCCCTGCGGGGAGGAGCAGACAGGACAGGTGACCCCAAACTGACCCACAGGGTGTTCCATCCCATCTGCCTCAGTATAAAAGCTGAGGGATCAACGGGTCAGCCCTCTTTCTTCAATGGCCGGTGTCCGCGGAGGACTCTGTCTGTTCATCTGCCTTTGATCCCAATCCTGAATCTAGATCTGGAATCCAGCTCCCGTCCATCACTGAGTCCAGTCTGGGACTTCCTCAGTGCCTGCTCGTGACATGATTGTCATCCTGGGAGCTTGATAAGGTTTTGTATATATGTCATTATTTTATTTTTATTATTTTATTATTGATATTTCATTAAAGTAGTTTAGTTCCTTCTAAACTCATAAGTGTCTCTCTCTCTCTCTCCTGTCTCTGTAGAGAGGTGGGGGAGAGCATCTGTCATCCACGTCGGTGGCCAATCCAGCCCAAACCACACCACCATCAAGGTTAAAATAAAAGCAAAAGATCAGGCTCAAGGTAACAGTGCCCCTTCAACCCTCTGGCACCTTCCATCTTAGCATCCATTTAGCAAACAAGCACTGATAAAACAGGCTCCGCTGGAGAGCTGGCTGCCCTCCTTCCCCCACGGGGCTGCTCAGGCTTTTAGTCCCCATCTTTTTTCAGTGTGCACGTGTTTAACACCTTGCTCTCCTCCTCCTCTTCTGCCCGTTTTAGAAAAGGTTAAAGCAATCCCAAATGATACAAAATGAATTCATAAAGCTGTTTAGGAGTTTGGTCTTTGCCTTCAGTGGCAACAGACACAGACCAAGGAATGGGAATTACAGTCACTAATGAACTAACAGCTGCCTTCAGGATAGTAAGAAAGAATCCCGTAATCAGAACTCCCTATTATTGAACTACAAAGCTATAACAAATGCCTTAGCTGGTGTCCCTAGCACTTGATAAATCACAGTACAGCAACTCATTGCAGCGTTGCTTGCTAGAAGGAAGAGATGTTGATAGCTCAGTGAAGATAAGAAGAAAAATAACATTAAAAGCAGAATCATGCAACACAAACAAGGAAGGACCCAAGAACAGCTACAGTCCAGGAGTAAGATGATTTCAAAGATGTCAAAATAAGATCTTTAAACATAAGCAGTGCTGTCATAAACAGCAGCAATGTGAAATGAACCTTTGCAGCTCTGACACTGCACATCAACCTGGCGCCTTTGAAAATACATAATATTCAGACTCAAATTACACCAGGCAGCTAAAATACAGCATCACGAGGTACAACTGAATAATGTCGAAAGGATGCATGGAAAGAAGAAACACTCACAGTTTACCTGATCGTGACCGTTACACTCAATTTAGTGCTACTGTCAGCTGGTAATTAGTAAATGGATGTCTGAATCGACTCAAATTCAGCACAACATGAAAACATTACCAGAAATTTCATTAAGAAATGCAGGGTCTTTCCCTGCTTCTAGGAGTAAACAGGTTTTCTCAGCCTTTCAGAGGTTTTAGTCCTAACCTGATGCTCTCAGACTCAGAAAAAAACCAATGTTTCTGAAGAAGGGTTAGCAAATATCTGTTCTTATCAGAGACCAGAAAATTTGAGTCCAAGTTTCTGACACAGATTTGAGTTTCCAGGAAGAAAACTCCTCTCACCTAAGTTCAGCTGTGTATTTTGATCTAAGTTCATGAAAAGTCATTCATGTGACCTAGTTTAGACCTGTGTGAATTGCACGCACGGGCACATACTTCTCTCCTTGGATTATAAAGCCAGTCAAAACTGATGAGCTCAGATTTAGGTATCTTTGAGAATCATAAAGTAGAACAGATGAATTCTGTCCTGAAAAAATAGCACCTCCTCTCAGGATTATAACCCCGTTTTCTCAGCACACAACAGCGAGTTACTTGAATATCCACTAAGGAATCAAGAATGTCAAGCCTGAGGACTGTTTTCCTCACATGAAAGCTGACACCTGCAGGAAAAATAATGGTTGTAAAGTAACAAGATTTTCATAATACCGCTCCTTCCAGGTGGATTTGCTCACATGTGGCTCCACTCTGCTGCCCTTCGCAGAGCTGCCCAGAGAGCTGAAAACCCGTGACAGCACGGCTGACAAGACAAGAAAATGGAGACACCTAGAGCAAGAGATGCTGGCGTTGACCAGGCATGCCAGGCTGCCAGATGTTTGCCTTCCTAGTCAGCGCTCACCATTCCCATGACAATATCAGAGATCATCTGGATTGAAAAGAATTAGAATTTGCTGTTAATTATTGCTGTGAAAGTCTGGTAGTACGGTGAACACATGTCCGAAAGTACGCAAAAATTGGTCAAAATACTAGGTTTATTGGAGTTTTGCCCACAAAACCAAAAGAGCACTTTGATCAAACTCTTTTTAGAGGATCTCTCAAATGAAATAAAAACTACTTCTCCAAAAAAACAAAACCAACAAAACAGAACAAAACAAATGGTGAGAAATCCTGGAAGCATTTGCCTGCAGTCCCAAAGGAAAGGTAAACCCCAACCAGAGCCAATCTGTAGCAAAAGCGTAGCTTAACAGCGGCACCTGATTTATACTCCTTATGTTCGCATGGTTTGGAAAAGAACAGTTTCAGTTTGGGGATTGAAATGCTTTATCTTCCACACATACAAAAAAAAAAAAAGGCTCCTTTCATTAAAAAGTGCTTAATCCAAAACGTTTTTTGGACTAACCTAATCTGGCTGAGAAAACACCAAGCAGCCCATCATGAACCCTCCTTAAGTCTTGTTCACTGAGCTGGTACCACTTTGGGACAGCCAAAGCTAACGGGGTTCTGCTCAAGCACCATGACTTTCCCATGGTCTAATTGACCCCAGCTCATCTCCCAGTTGTGCCAATCCAGAAATCATCCTCATAGCTGATGCTGCTCGGATAGGTTGTTGGGAATCTCAGCAGAGCCCAGAATGGGGTGAATGAGGAAAATGGATTCTCCTAATTTATTTTAAACTTGCCTCACTTAAAGAAAGGTGGCTTTTACTTTGATGTCCACACCGTACGTGTGCTCTTGCCTATGTTCATTCTCCAGCTCGCGAGTGCTGTGCCTTATTACACTTCTGCCTGATCATAACATACAGTAACCAAGCCATTTTCAATGCCTTTTTTTTTTTTTTCTCCCACTTCAGCCAGCCCTTTTCTTTTCTAACATGCATTTTAAAAAAAAAAAAACCCTAAGTGCTTAATTCAGGGAATCTCGCTTCAAGCGACTGCTGCTTCGAGAAGCTACGGAACTATCCCTCTGAAGGCAGCAGAGCCAAAACACAACCCTGACAAAGGCAACCTGCGCGCACCGACCCACAGGACATGGCCAGAACATACCTGAAGGATCTCCCTGGGCTGCTGATCTGCCTGGTGACGTCTGGTGGTGGCTGGAGCAGACAAAAAGTAGCTGCAAAGAGGCAGATCTACTTCCACACAATTTATTATTCAAGTGTAAAAGTTTAATGTACCTATTTGAACAATTAAAGTGTGTTCTCTGGAGCGTAATTGTCTTCTTGCTTCTGAAGACAAAAGGGCTCATGAATCACTAAGTGCTACGGCCAGGACCCCAACATGCATTTAATCATGAGTTGCTTGTTTCTCTGTACACACCCAGGAGGAAGAAATAGCTTTAATAATAGACACCATTAAAGAAAGATTTTAAGAAAATTAGGAACCTCACACAAAACCCACTGGGCTTCCGGGACAGATTTGCTCACAGCTGGAAGCCTAATATGTTTAAGGGTGGCTGATCCTACTCTAATACAATTTTTATAAGATTTTTGCAGTCCTGCTATAAAAGCCCGTAGCACAAATCAAGATTGGAACAAGCAGACCTTCCCTTGGGAAAGAACTGAGTTGGCTTTGCTGCAATTTACTTCTTGTAATTTTTTGGATATTTATATCTGTACAGTCTAACTGATGATAGTACTGATCTGTTGCCTGATTACATTTAGCCCCAGAAGAGGAAAGGGGAATGAATTTCAGTGTTATCTTCAGTTATTAAGACTTTGGAGTACTCATGACCCAGTGTCTCTAACTCACAAGATAGATTTAAATTACTATTCTGTGAAAGATTTGCTTTCTTTGGTTTTTATTAGGAGCGTACAGCCTAGCCCATGCAAAAGAAAGCAATGCTTGGCTTTGAAAAACATGACACCACTAAACTTGTCATCTGCTGATATTAACAATTTATTTTTCAGTGTTATTCTGCTGCTATGCAAACCGCTATGGCAACTGCATCTAGCAGCATATTTAATTCTGCTTTACAATTTCATTAATTTTGACCCATTTGGGAACGCACGGGTTCAAAAGACTGCATCTTGCCAAATACTGGGAATTGTATTCCTTGTTCTGAAAAATGACTATGCAAAGAAACTATTTCTAGCACAGTTGACCAAAAAGTCTTCCCCTTTTCACTGAAAAGTGCCATTTTGTCAGAGACAATTTTTTTTTGTCAATTTAATCATTTCATCAAAACATCCATGCAAGTCCCTGAGATCCAAGATGGATGGGGCAGGGGGAACAGGGAAAACATCATACAGACATGAAAAGGAGAAAGAAGAATTTTGACATAATTTCAAAGCAGCTTCTGCTTGAAGAGAAAAACACATAAGAGCTTTAATGTTCATGCAATGCACATAGCAGGCTAGTTCCAGCTGCCAGGCTTTATTTGTGGCACTACTCCAGAACAAATTGTTCGATTTATAGTTCCGTAAAGCCAGCCGGAGAAATCTAAAAGTCAAGCTGGGTTCTTTCTCCTTCTCGCATGCTCCCATCAGGAGAAAAGATTCTCAAAGACAAATTAGATGCTAGATACATGGCTGTAATGAGACCCTTACTGAGGTTAAATGATGGTAACTCATGCAAAATAGTGAAATGAGAAGGAAAAAATCTTCTTAACTGTGAAAAACTACAAACCCCAGCACCCCATACTACAGAAAGTTAAGAGTATAAGCTGACCTGTACTCTTACATATTTACAACTTGTATATTTAAATATTATTCTGACATTAAGAACCATAACACTAGCTTAAAAATTACAATATTTTTTCAAAACAAACCGGAGACTCTTTATTTGCCATTGTTATCTGACAGCCCAAGGTTCACATTTCTTCAGCAACTATAGTGGAAGCATTCTCCTAGAACATAACTCAGGTTCATGTTAAAAAACAGCATGACAAAGATCTGGAGCCTTAAGAAAATAAAATAGTCTGCTATTTGAAATATTTCACATCACTCTGCCACTGAAAATACACAGGTTCAATTTATGCTGGTAAATTAAACAGTGCCAAGGAACATTCCCAGGCACTGGAGGGCCATCAACTACGCTGTTAAATTGTAAGCACGGTCCATAGCATCATTTTTGGCCATGGCCAATTGTCACTGAGCCAACTAATGGCAGAGCACAGCTCAGGAATTAACACAGTCCAGAGACCAGCCCAAAAACCAGTCCACATGTGGTCACTTCAGGGGAGTTTAGTACAAACGGGCTGTTTCAAGCAAGCGGGTCTCAGTGTCAGGGAAGGGGTTTGGGCGCGTTTAGTTTCCAAGCGTTGCTACAACCACTCAGAACTGACATGGGAAGCAAGACGTTGCATTTGAAAGTTAATATAAGGTTTGAGACTACCCTTAAAGAGAGTCGTCCGAGTTCACAGAAAATTAAGTGGCATTTAGTTTACTTGTTGTATTTTGGCAAAAAGAAGCCTAAGTTTCTCATTTGGGGATTCAACTAACAGTTCAGCGCTATTTTGCTCCTTTAAAGATGATCCTGAGTTACATTCTCACCCATTTTAAATAGCATCAACATTGGTTTATCTTCATTACAAGTAAACAACTGCAGTTCTTCAGAGAAGCATCGATTGCAGAGGTTCTTAGAGTAAATAATTTTCAGATATACAGAAATAAAAAAGTTTAAATCCTACTACTTGTGTAACAAGTAACAATATAACATGAAGGCTGCCATCCCCATTCCACGGGGACAGAGAATCCAGAGCATCCAGCTGAGATGTCTCTTGTGCTCTTCGCTCATGCCAAACGGGAGCAAGTTTAACAGCGTAAGGCCGTCTACTGAAGCTTGTCTGTTTTCACGTCCGTAATACTCCAATTTAAGGGTTGTCTACTCAAGACCTGAGCTACCCTGACTAGTCACCGCATGATAAACTCCGGGTGTGGGAAGGAAACAGGCATAATTTAACGCAACAACATTCCACCGGACAGTATCCTTTAATAACATTTCCCATGAGAGGTCACTAGCTCCTTAAAGCCAGCGAATTGTAAACTGCATATCCACGAACTGCATGTTACAGGAAAACAGTTTGTAATCCCCCTATTAATCCTTGGCATCAGGGCACGCACAGTATAATTATAGACTGCGGCAGAATAATTTGAAAACTTTATTCCACAGGGCCATAATTATATCCTAGCTGTAATCCTTTAATTGCCAATATCATCTAATGCATTATAGACATACCATATGACTAGCTGAACAAACGTACTAAAACATTCTGCAAGCAAGCCACAGTAAAAGCGACAGCAGAGCCAGCGATGCAGGCTATTAAACAAGAAGCACGATTAACAGGCATCAGAACACACAGCCTAGAAAACATGAGGATTTCCAGTCTCACTTTGCATATTTGTTGCACCAATAGTTGGTTTTCTAGAGCAGCTTACTGGATGCACAAATTAAAAGTACTCAAAGAAATCTGTCATAAATTGCCACTTAAGTCAATCAACCCTCAAGCAAAGGGCAGAAAAAGATTTCTAGCAATTCTTTGGAATGAAATTATGAGGATTTAAACTGCAGTAGATGCTGATCCAGTCCAAAATGGAATGAGATGATCTCCAGAGGCCCCTTCCAACCCCTGTGATTCTGTGGAACCACAACAGACCATACATCCAAGTGCTACTGAGGACCACTCTTCTGGTCATCTCTTTATATTCTCCACACTAACATTGTCAACATTTTGTTTTTACTTTGAAAATAAAATCCAAGGAAGCTGAAAGAGTTTGCTAAAACCTTTTGCTTATCAAGCATTTACAGCATATGGGACCAGAAAGAAAAAGCTTAGAAGGAAATATAATTTGGAACTTAGCCATTATTCTCAGATAAGTAATGCGGTGTTCAAGAATCTCTTTACTGATCCAAGAGTTACTTGTATTTTCAACCAATAATTACTACTACAAATGCCTAAACAGTTCAAATATAGAATCCAGAACTCGCCCACTCCGCTCCCGGATGCTAGATCCAGCCTCTCACATCCTCTCCTGGTGCAAGAGACTTCAAAAGTAGAAGAGACTACTTCAACCTGATGAGGAGGTTTCCTCAGCGGCTGTTCCCACCACAAGGTTGGTACCTTAGAGGCAGGCATCACCTGCCACGTTAAAAAGGCTGAGCCCTGCCAAGTTAGTGAACTCTGAAGGAGGGTAATCCCTCCCAAAAATGCCTCCTGTTTCTGATCCAAAGTGTCCCAAAAGCACTTGGATGCTCCAGAGAAACCATTCTATGATTCTATGACACAGTCATGCCTAGTATTTCCTAGGGGCTGGCTGTGTCCCTGCTCATAAACTAACTCCAGGCACCCTAAAGTGACTAGTCCAGCTCAGGGGACCCTTATTACCCAGCTGCCAATTCTGGAGCTACTCTGTGGGACAGGTAGGTGCCCATCACCTCAGCAACATATCTTTTATTTTATTTTGAATACATCCTTATTGGAACTGACCTAAAGCACGCGTCTCCTGTACCAAACTGCAAATTACCAGTAGAAATAGGATTAGGAGCAATACAGGTTTGCATTTAAAAAAAAAAAAAAAAATCTCTCTTTCATATACAGTATCTACCACCTGTCAAAGGCAGCGAAAAATTTTCGCTTTGTAAAAGTGGTCGCAACTCTTGTAATTACCCCACAGTGCGCCAGAAAAACAACAGCACAGCAAACTGCTGAAAAATTGCTTGAGATGAATGCAGCCTCCCAGTTAAACCACACTGCTCCTTTCTTCACTGATGTACAACAGACGTAATAGGGCAGCACTGCTTAAAGTGCAGATGCACAGGATTGCACAGGCATCACAAACGCAAGACGCGCATGATGGCTAACTCAAGATGCGCGGTGGCCATCAGCCTTCTATCACCCTCTTTTCTGCCTTTTCAAATCCACGTCAGCTCATTGCTTCCCAGGTGGTCAAAGGGTTAAACACCTCCCATTACTGGCAGCTCTGTCACTCCCCTGCCCTAATTACAGAGGAAGATGAATTGAAAAGGAGGAAAAAATTCCTTCATGATTTTCCATATATTCATTTATAACACAAGGTGCTGCGTTTGTTGGGGAATGTAAAATCTTCAATTTTAGAGCAGCTGATGTAACTGGGAAGATGTAACAGGCCCCCGGGACCACAAGCAAAGCAGCACCAAACTTCCAACTAGACATAGGTAAGATGCAATGACTAATAACATAACCTAGTTATGTTCATCAGCTGAACTCAAGAGAACTTAAAGGGAAATAGCACTAGAGAAGCAGGAGACGCAACAGGGAGTCTGTTTAATTACTTACAGGTACGAACCCCATGCCTCTTCCCAGTACGACACCTAGCTTTTATTGTAACGTACTGGCAAAAAACCAAAAGTCTCATTTAAATCCCTAAGGAATTACAAAGTGCTCCCTCTTCTTCCCAATTCCACCAGAGGGAAAGTTGAAAAATAACCCAAATGTCCCGATTTAGCTTGACCTCTACTTTGACAATAGCTGAAGGCAGCAGACATTCTTAGGCTGGCTCCGGAGCCTTTCATCTGCCCGGCAGGAGAGTGCTGCAAGACAGGAACGCCACTGAAACTGCGCTGTATGTGGAGTGGACAAAATTTCCTTCTTGAGCAACGTGACAAGAACTGGTGTGCACGAGAAAGGCCACTACCTCACAGGAGCTCTGTGCAAACACAGCACGGTGGCCGCAAGACACTTGGTTGTGCCAGCAGACCCTTCCCTTCCACGTGAACAAGCTGCAGTTTACAGGAGTCACTCTTAAACCATTCACTGAAATAGGTAGAAAGTGTAACTAACACATGACAGGTCAGCACAGTTAGAGTAAAGCTGTGAACATACAAGCAGAAGCACAGAGGTTGTTCATTTAAATAAGGACAAGGTAAAAAAAAACAACTCATTTGGAAGCTAAAGCAGCATAGCACTCATCCTCCACCACTTGTCACGGGCGTACTGCAGTGAACTGCATCAGCCCCCCTCCTCCACCAGCCTGCTCCCTCACCACACTGCTTTGGCGTGTACCGTCTGTACTGCCCAGGGACCAACATCAGGGTGGGATTTCTTTTTCCTCTGTGAGCCTGGAAGAATTAGATGCAACATCTCTGCTAGACATCCTAGACTTTTATAGCCAACCGAATGGAGAAAGCACCGCCAAAGGATGAGTCAACCAACCTGTTTTAGATGCATATCCTAGGATGAGATGACTTGCCCTCAGGGTATAATTATGCTACTCTCTTTGAAGCCAAAGCCACCGTGTCAGACACCTGCACCTAACGATTTGACAGTTAGGTCAGAGCAGCCAAATGCTAAGGTGTTGTCTACGAGGCAGTCGCTAGGAAAAGATCAGGAAAAAGCATACAGAAATGAAGTGACTTGCCCAAAATGATGTAGCATGGTCAAGACTGACATGGTAGATGGTAGTAAGAAATGGAACCTAGAACACTGCAGGATCAAGAATGCCAAAGAGAAGTCTTCTCCACTGACTCCGGGTCAGGCCCTGAAGTGTTTACAGGAGAATCATTAGATCTGAAACAGTAAGAACAAAAGTGGCCACAGAAGCAAGCTGTGAATACGTACAGTTCTGCCTCTTTCTCCCATCACGTACATCCAGCTTACAGAAAAGAAACCTAAGAAGTTGAAAAATTATATAGACACTCCACTACTTTCTTTCCTTGTTTTTTTTCCTTTACTTTTTGCAAAGACCAGCATATGAGGATGAAGGAACTGGCTACTCCTTTGCCATAGTTTCACCTGAGCTTTCATTCTGTAACTATCTGACAGCCGCCACACAGCACTTCTTAATATTATGCAATGCACTTTTCAATTAAGCAGGAGGCTGCATATCTCTGCCCAGTATCCCTGGTGGTTTCAAATAAGCTTTTCACTTGTTCCATCTCCAACACTTGTTTGGCACAACAGTAATTTTTCCAGATGAGAGAGAACCCAGTGATCACACAGAATGAATTATTTACAGAAAGATTAGTACTCCAGTTCACGTCAAGACTTCGCTAGTTGTATTTAACTGGAAGTACCACACTGAACATATGCACAATGCTCTTCAGGTTCATAAAAGCCTTAAGTGCTTTTAAATACTACTGAAAAAAACGAAAACGCTCAGAGGATCAGTAGCAGGAAACAATACCTTGCACTTTCAGAGCATTGACTCAAATCAAGTCTAAGTTAATCAAGGCTAAAACACAGCATTTGCTAATTGGTTGATGAGGACAGGTAATCCCCTTTTCTAATGGGCATATGGTACCATAAACCCTCAACAAAGAAGTCCCAATTATAACTATGTGCATCAGACTGAACTTCTTGATGCAATTTAGCTTACCTACACTCTGTTTCCATGCAGGCCCACCGCTGAAGCAATGCTGTTGACCTAGATCTTTACAGTGCTTTTCAATAGATGTAAGGCATTTTACAAGCCAATAAAAAATAGAACAAAACAGAGGAACTGACTTCACAAGACTCATTAAGCAACCAGCAGCAAAGCTCAAGACCAGTTTAGGTCCAGGTTCACTGCTCTATTCAGTAAACCTGCGGTTTCACCAAACACGGTAAGCCAATCTAACAGATCATTGCATGCAAGAAAACAAGAGTGGGGAGAGTTTTCTGCCAGGTTAGCGTGTCAATCATCTCACAGAAGCGTCCTGTGATTGCCAGAGCCTGCTCCAGGGACAAAGCACTACAACTCCTTCAGCAACAGCAAGTTATTAGAGCAGCAAACTTACCCTCACCGGGCTCCAGAAATCTACCCTGATGTATTGGGTATAAAGAGAGCACTCCTTAAGAAATCAGGCTTTGCAGAAGGGTACTAGTAAGTGCTGGTGTGTAAGTGCCGGCCCTTCTGGCTTTAAGTCTTGGGTTCAGTTCCTTCCTCTGTCCAAGAGGATTCAAAAACAATGCACCTGCTCCTTCTCAGGTGAGCGCCCAAAGCAGCGGGTTAGGGAACCAATTTTCAACTTGCTGTTCATAGGTCCTTGTGGTTGTTCATTAACTACTTGCAAGGAATCCATAAAATGTAACTGAAAAGGCAAGTTTACTTGCCAACATTCTTAAATTAGCCCAACAGTAGCCAGCAAGACACAAGAAAAGGGGCTGACAACTCACATTTGCATTTGTCTTCTGTCACATCTCATCCTGAATTTTTTTCCACTCAATGACTGTTTTAAACTCATGCGGTCTGTAGTGTGTGATAGGTAGGGTCTGTCTTCCCAAAAGTTGAAGAACAGGGGAACTCAGCTACAGGATATTTGAACATCGATTAGTTTTCTTACTATTGGTGTGGATTTTTTTATGGAGAGTGAAGATGAACACATTTCCTCATTTGTTTTCAAAGTGAGTCTTCCTTGCTTTTTGAAAGAAGTTTCTTTCCCCCCAAAAAATGAGTGCCGATGCTTTATGTCAGAATTGTGGAACAAAAAAGGCCACCTCCCGCTAACTCTAAGATATCTCAGTGCCTGGCTAAACCTGATTGCAGGCCACATGGAACTATGCCACATCCCCAGCATTCCCTATTTTGTAGCACCAAGTGAGCGTGCCAGCGGTTCAGCCCACATTTGCTCAGTGCTCTAAACATGTATATCTTCCTCTGAAGCCTGACTCCAGCCACGCTGAGCCCATGGGTCTGGATTCTGCGGTACAGGCCAAAAACCCAAGCAGCCAGTAACACAGTGACAAACTTGAAACACAGATTTAAACATAGACGAGCTGATGTAACACTGGAAATAGCTGAAACAATACACATTATATTAGATTTCCCGTTTCTCTTCTTAGTGAGAGGATTGAGCAAAGTAAGCTTCAACGTGTTTCTCCTGAGAGCTGAGCTTTAAGTTCAAAAGCATTCAAAACTAGGCTTGAGTCAGAGTCCCATTTTGTTTAATTTCTAATTGCTGCTGAACAAATAATTGCTTGGTCTCAGTTCCTCCAAGCCAGTTAAAACCAAATTGATGTATCTTGCAAAATTCTTATTGGGCTACAAAAACTGTTACAAAAACCTCTGCTGCCAGAGATCAGATAAATATCAGCACACAGAATCAGTAGGATTTCATACCCTATTTAGATTGAAAACATAGAAGAACAAACACTGTGTCCACAACAAGAACATGTACCCATAATGGGGCAGTTAAGCTCTGGAACAGGTTGCCCGGAGATGTTAAGGAACCTGCATTCACAAAGATCCTTGAAACTTGACTGGAGCAACCAGATCTGACTTTGAAGTGAGCCCTGCACTAAGCAGAAGTCTGTACCAGAAATCTCCAGAGGTCCCTTCCAACTTCAGTGTTACTATGATTCCACGAACGTTGACATATAAATGGAAAGCTAACCGTGTGAGATAAAGTGGAGGAGTAAGTAAATCAGGACTACCACAAACATTCATAAAGATGTTAACAGCTTTTATTTCACTGGTGCAAGGCCCGTGTGTCATCCACCACTCACCAACATCAAAACAAAACATCATCTTCTATAAAACAGTTTCAGAAAATTCAAAACAAATTAACAGTGGCTATAATAAACTTCATACAATACTGTAAATCACTTAGTTTGTGTCATCCAAACAAGAACAAATCAGTTTCTAGCATACATGGCTTCCCCCCCACCCCAAAAAAAAAAACACCAGCACAACTCCAATACATGCCTCACACCTGGAAATGCGTAACATCACTCCATGACACTGATAGCTGTTCGTGCTTAGAACTAGTCATCAATTCACCCTACCAATATCATAAAATACAAAATGATATGAAAAACCTACATTTACAAAGTACAGTCCCAATCCTGCAATCTAATCTGTTTGGGCAGGTACCTGCATCCATTCCAACTCCCCTGAAGGCAATGTGGTATTTAGTGCTCCATTGCTAGAGATTTGATTGCAGAATCAGGGCACAAGCAGTAAAACACTGCCTCATTCTTCTAGATTCAGTTTCAGTAGTATTTGCACAACCTCCTAAATAGAGACTTACCTATTTTCAATTACCTCACATTTAGGAAGAAAGAAGGATAGGCTTTAAAGTAGTCAGCAGAGAAATGGCTTTTACTGAAATGACTCAGGGCTGTGCCTTAGTGCACGGCGGTGATCGAAATGCTTCCAAGAGATAACCACATCTTGCTTCAGTTTTTACAGCATCTGCTGCCTTCCTCTGCTTTACATGAGTTTCTTCAGCAGCAAGACATCAGAGGTCTTGTTCCCATTGGACAAGCATTATGACATGACTCCAAAAACAGGATTATGACGACAAATACTAGGACCATACTCTTCATAGTCTTTCTTGGTGTGACATACTTGGAAAAACTCTGGCTATGAAAATATAAAACAAATCCCCTCAAAAGCATAAGAATATATCAAGTAGAAAAACAGACAAACCAATATCTTAACATTTTTGTAGACTGCAGCTTTATAACGTGGTATTACATTTTGAAATAGAATAAAACTGGAAATATTAGGATATGAATACAATTAATCAAGCAAAGTTTGTCTGGACAGAAGATTGCTTTTAAATACAGCAGTAAAAAAACCCACTTTGGAGACAGGAATTGCTCCCGTTTTCCTGTATTTGCTTCTCTCTTATGTTTAAGACCATTGATTCGAATCTTATGTTCCTGAAGTCCTAACTAATCTCTAGTGCTCGCGTCAAGAATAAAGGAACTATACTGCAACTACCATATAAGAACTACCTCAGAATTTTGTCAAATCATGATATCCTTACTCAAATAAATCTCCCACCTGCCCTGTACAAATTTTACTGAGATAAAAGTTGGGTAAGGATTCCCAAATGTGACACAGTTTAGCCTGTCACAATGAAAAGGTTTAAAACTTAGTACTCAGATCAAATATAGCCAGAAGACAATATGCAATTAAAAAACCTTCAGAACAATTTTGATAAAGACTTACTGTTGAAGCCAGCATGGAACCACCGAACCAAACTGCGTAACGCTGCATGTGATGTGTTATCACTTGAACTTCAACTGGTTTGGGCTAAGAAAAAACAATTTGTATTTAGTTGGTTTACATTTTGTGGCAAAATCCTTACAAACTAAAAAATGCTCAGACCCAGACATCTTCACCCCTCCGTTCACATCACTATCTCACACTTATTACTCAGTCTGCCATGCTCCCTAGGAGACCAAGTCATAAAACTCCTCATGACTGGTATGCTGAAGGACACAGCAGTTAAACCCCTCTTGCCTACTGCTAAGATCATGTATCCCCTAGAAGGGAAACCAGAAATGCCCTTAGAGGCTGCTCACAGTAACTTTAAGATTCCTGTAAAGACATGTTATTGCAAGGCTACCAACACGTTTAACAACACATACATACACACTACTCATTTTACAACACTGCATTTTCACTAGTGAGGTGAAAATTCTTAACTTTATTTCTTCTACTACTCATGTAATTAATATACCTGAAATTCTTACTTACTTTTATCCGACCACCACTGAGTTCCTCACTAAGTCGCAATCTTGCATCCACTACTCTTTTCAAATCCCTTTGCAGTCGTCGTCCAAAGTCCCTGAACATTGTGGATCCTCCTGAGAGAACCACATTCTGTGCAGAAAACAGACACATTCTTTATATCCATTTTCAAGCAAGTTTCCCAAAAGCCAACACTGCAGAGGTGACTATTTGGATCTTATCATTAGGGAGCTGACAAGCTACACAGAACACCTTAAGCATCGCTCAATTTCCACAGCAGGTCCACAGTTCCCTACTTTCTTTTCTTCCCTTTAAAGAAGGGTTTTATGTAGAATATCTTATTACAAAAGAGAAGGACTCCTTTAAAATGGTGAATTAGTACCCTACACGTGCACGGCAGCAGAGAGAAGACACAACAACAAAAAGTTTCCCAGGGATGCTGACAGGAAGCAGTTTTAGCCCTGATGCCAAATAAGGCTCTAGCCTTGTTACACTACTGTTAGTGACTTTCCAGAAGCTGTAAAGTTATCCAGAATTCAATTTTTTTTTATTTTAAGAGTTAAACTCCTAAACATAGCAAAACAAGCAAGTCCAATAATTCTTGAAAAATGTACCACACCTCCAAAGAGGACTGCAGGACAGAGAAACGTACAATGCCTTTCACTTTTCTTGTGTACACCTGCTTGCCTGGTATTAGTTTTCAGAGCAGAACCAAAAGCCTCTTAGCCTGGACTTGTACTTGGATTTTGAATAGGAATTTTAGAATGTCACGTCCTTAATTCTGATAATGTTGCAGGGTCATAGACTAACAGGGGAGTAATTTTAAAGGTGCGGGGATTCAAAACAAGAACCCTAGAACACAACATTGGTGGCAGCAAAAATGTATTTCATAATCAGAAAAATGAACTCTATGTGACAAAACTGCATGTGTGCCCTTGCATACTGCTGCAACTGCAAACCAAAGTGCTAATTAGTGCTTACTAAAACCACTCATGTGCCTTAGACACACGTTCACAAGGAACTCAACTGAGATCAAGAGTTCATTACACACAGGTCAAAGGATTACCTCTCAGTAATAGTTTTTGACACTGCAGACCAAGACTCTGCATGTGATGAAAGAAACCCTGAACCACTGTTTTCAGCCAGGAAGCCTGCACACAGATCTGAAGAGTCAAAGATGTGCATAATACGCATTCGCACTTGCAGGGTGCAGAAGTAACTGCTTGGATTTTAAGCAACAGATAACAAGGAAAATCTTGTTTGTAACTTGTAAAGTGAGAAGAAAGCTGTTTGTTTATTCATGGAAAAAAAAAACAAACCTCTGCATATCATAGAAACCATTACAGTAGGAAAAACTCATTTCTTCACAGCTTCAGATTACCTACAGTATAAAAGAGTGATAACAAGGCAGGTGTACTTAAAAGAAAAGCACACATCCCCATAACATTACTGAAACATTTCCCAAAAGAAAGAGGACAGAGGAGAGGAAAGAAGCCGTATGTATAAGCAGGAGCCAGAAACCACAGTTGGTCATAAAATTAAAGCAGGAGGTAGACTCCCCTGCTCCCCCCAAACACAAGAACATCTCTTCCTCTGCCTCAAAGTGGTTACGCACTCCACACGGGAAAAGAAAACTGCTAATGGCGGGGGGGGGAAGACAACAACCAACCTGAATGATGAAATAGCAATTAAAAAGATGCCATCAGAAAATATTACCTGGAGATAATGAAGTTGGCGAAGACTGTGAAAGCAATAATTCTATTCAGAGCAAATTAAACTTCAAGTATACTCCATGAAGTGGACAACACTACCACTAAAAATGGATTTCAGAATACATCCGAGAATAATTGTTTAAATACATCTGAGACCAACTCATGCAACTACAGAATTAGCAGTAACATTGGGAGGATCTTTTATCATTCCAGGGTTAGAAGCTAAGAGGTTACATCTTCCTCAGGTTATGATTATTCAAGTACTTCTACACACTGAAAGAAGTTTAACAATAATACTGGTCATGGAGAACAGAAGCACTAGGATATACTTGTTGCAAAGGTGAGTCACCTCGTTATCACATATCTGAACAAGCCAGGCCAAGTAGAATTTTGGATGTAAGTATCTAGGTGACACCAAACGCCATTAGAAGATGGTTAATTCTGTGACAAGTGATGTTCCCAGGGGTCAGTACTGGGTCCAGTCCTGTTCAACATATTCATCAATGACCTGGATGAAGGGATAGAGTGTACCATCAGCAAGTTTGCTGATGACACAAAACTGGGAGGGTGGCTGACGCACCGGAAGGTTGTGCTGCCATTCCAGCATGACCTGGACAGGCTGGACAGTTGGGCAGAGAGAAACCTCATGAAGTTCAACAAGGGCAAGTGTAAGGTACTGCACTTGGGGAAGAATAACCCCATGCACCAGGACAGGTTAGGGGCTGACCTGCTGGAAAGCAGCTCTGTGGAAAGGGACCTGGGAGTCCTGGTGGACAACAGGATGACCATGAGCCACCAATATGCCCTTGTGGCCAAGAAGGCCAGTGGCATCCTGGCGTGCATCAAGAGGTATGTGGCAAGCAGGTCGCAGGAGCTTATCCTCTCCCTCTACTCTGCCCTGGTGAGGCCGCACCTGGAGTACTGTGTCCAGTTCTGGGCTCCCCAGTTCAAGAAGGACAGGGAACTGCTGGAGAGGGTCCAGCAGAGGGCTACAAAGATCATTAGGGGACTGGAACATCTTTCTGATGAGGAGAGGCTGAGGGACTTGGGTCTTTTTAGTCTGGAGAAGAGAAGACTGAGGGGGGATCTCATCAATGCTTATAAATACTTAAAGGGAGGGTGCCAGGAGGATGGCACCAGTCTTTTTGCAATGGTGTCCAGTGACAGGACAAGAGGTAATGGGTACAAATTTGAACGTAGGAAGCTCCATCTAAACATGAGGAGAAACTTCTTTCCTTTGAGGGTGGCAGAGCACTGGAACAGGCTGCCCAGAGAGGTGGTGGCGTCTCCGACTCTGGAGACCTTCAAAACCCGCCTGGACACCATCCTGTACAACCTAGTCTAGGTGACCCTGCTCTGGCAGGGGGGTTGGACTAGATCTCCAGAGGTCCCTTCCAACCCCTGCGATTTTGTAATTATACAGTTACAGTTCCCCTGCTCCCTGCACTTCTTGTCAGCACCAGGTCAAATCTGTGCTAACTCTTCAGTAGAAGACTGCTCACGTATGGGCTCCATTAAGTTATGACAACTCAGCAGGTCAGTCTTCTGCAAGGAGGTCAGCAGCCAGGCAGTCCTCACTCACAATGAAAGCAGAATCCTTTCACATTCCCCACCACCCACCACTTACAAAGGACCCAACGAAGGTGGGAAAAGACTGCCAGATCAAATAGGAAAAAAAAAACCAAACCATAAACAAAAACCACCAAGAAACCACCCCCCACAGCAAATACCTTCTGTGGAATAACTAAGTGTAACACAACACGGTAATTCCAGTAACTACACCACAAAAAACGTAACAATGAAGCACACTAAAGACATCTGTGGATAAAGCTTACTAGTGATGTTTGCATTTTCAGTCTGCCTGGGAATTCTCTGGCCTCCCAGAAAAAGACATCAAGGAAGTTAGGATTTAAGTATCTGTTTCCAGCTGATTCCTTTAAACAAGATTTCTTCTGATCTTACTCTGCTCAAAGACACTTCGGCTGGTTTAACAGCTCTAGGCAGACCACAGGTTTCACAGCTAACGCTGATTATCATACCATCTGACAGAAAGAAGTTCCAGCTGATTTTTACTTTTATAGCTAACTGTTTGAAAATTTAAGTTGTTTCAAAAGAATGCATTCCCTTAGAAGAGAGGGTTCAATACCTTCCATGCACCTGATAAAGCGAACCACAAGTAAATAATGAAAGTAGGCCATTTCTGGAAGGAAACTGGGGGGTGAACACCAATCACCTCAGAGGGCTGGCAAGAAACTTCTCACTTCTCATCCATACCCTTTGCTTCTCTTATGAACTCTAGGATATTGAGTTTCTCTCCATACCATTTGCGGTATTATTCCTGTACAGTGTAATGCTGCAGAGATGTGAAGCTACCTAACAAAATAACCCAGTTACTGTAACAGAAATCTCTATCTAAATAAAGTTTACATTAAAATTCAAAAAGGTTAAATTAGCCTCTGCAGAACTCAACGCTACCAAACACAAGGTGGTGAACTGGTTTGTGCATCTTCCCGCTGCACCTTGTAACACGGTGTAAGTGCACTCTCAGCTGGACACTTCAGACTTTGCAGCACCAAACTGAGAATCATCCACTGCTTTTCTGCTAAATATGAACTTCAACAACACGTCTCAGTTTCCCCTCGTTCCAAATAATAGCCTACATTAAAGTTGTTTAACATGAGACAACCACACCACCAGAGGCATGTAATGAGAGCAGTATGACTGCTAATAGAAATTATTATAGACAAAAACTAGAAGGTTCACAAGCTGAAGCCAAGCACTTCATGAGCAAGTGAATTAATTAAGCTACGTGCTTCCTAATTTAGTTAAAACAGGGCAATATTTGCCAACAGTGTATTGAAAGTATAAGGAGAAATATATGTATCAAACAACAAATATATTACAAAGGAAATGTATTGTAAGAAACACTATTTTTTAAAATAAGTTTAACTTCTAATGATGAAGAAACAATTTCTGTTTCTTTAAAATCATGATTTTTAATGGTCATGTAACAGTGAGTAATAGCAAAAGATTTCAGTATGACTTATGGTCATGCTGTTCCGCAGAAATATGCCTGCACTCAGACACAAAGGTAAGCACAAAATACTGCAGATGTATTGAGCTACTGTTAAACCAGCTAGCATGGGTAATGTTATAAATTTAATTACAGCTGTGATAGGGATAAACAGGGCTTCTCCTCAGTATTCCTGTGCTACGCAGTTAATCACTTGGGGCTTCCACGTGAAGTAGCAGGAATACCTTTCCTTTCCCAGTCTTATCATCGGTGCCAATATGACGCACATCTAAAGGCCTGGCAGTCTCTCCACAGAGCCTCCCTGCTCTGTACTCAGTAATTAATAGCAACATTGTCATTTTGCTTGAGGCACAGATAAGCAAAAAGTCAGTTGAACCTTATCCAGTCTTCTGCTTGAGGGTACCTAAAATTTCAGGGAGGAAAGGCAAGAACAGGGTTGATACGGCAAATAAGCTGGGCACCATCACAGACTGTATCTCTCTCCGCAGCTCGCAGATGTCCAGCCGGACGCTGCGCAGCAGTCCGACACCGCACAGCAGTCCGACAGCGCCATCTACACACCACGCAGCGCATGCGAAGCTGTTTTCAAAGTACTTGCCAGCAATTCAAGTCAGAAGTGATGTTAGGGGGATGTTTACCACCCCTTTAGCCTCCCGCACCCCAGAACTCTCTCCAGGCTTTGAGGATGGTTTGTTATGAGCTGGGCAGTCAACATTTTAACCTTCCGAGAGAACGCTGATACAAGTGTAGTCCAAACCTTAATTGTATCTGCAAGCTCAAGTTCACTACTGTCCACAACAGCTGCACACCCAGCTAAAAAGTCATCTTCTCTAAGGAAAAGAGCCAATATCGTTAAAATCCTGTCTCCATGCAACTGCATTTCCACTGAAAACCTGGATGATTTATCCACAGTAAAACACCGTACTTGCCAATACACTACAGTCCCCCACCTCATGCAGCGTTTTCAGCTTGAGAAGCTAGCTTAAAAGTTTGAGGTCAAGGATATTACAGCTTGATCCATCATGATTTGAATTGTGACTATGTAAACATGCTTGGCTCGGATCTTTCAGAGATGTTTCTGACAGAATTTACCTGGGTTTGGAGGTCACTTATCTTAAATTCTTTCATCCATATATTTGTGCCAAAAACACAGCAGAGAAAAGTTGAAAGAAATCAATTGTGGGGACAACCAATGACCCCACACTTATATCCTTTCTGCTGGGAGAAGGCTCAGACCTCAGAACTGTCAACACTATTCTCATCTCCCGTTACCATCTAAACTCTGGAAGTATGTGGGGAGAGACTGGATGGGGAAAAAAGGAAGATTAAGTAGAATGTGGCATAAGAGTCACAGTTTCTGAAACTGTTGCCAACAAAAAATACCACTTATTAGAATATCAAGCAGTTTTTAGAACCTTTGAAAGCCCTTTGTCGACCTTTAAAGTTATTATAACTATATTCACTAGGCAACTGTTAAATTCAGCTACTCTTTTTTGACACTAAGTCCCAAAACTCATGCTCTAACTGACAAGTGTTAGGACAAGTTTCAGAGCATTTCCGAGCTGAAAAGAGGTTTTTAAGTAGCAAGTAGTATTGAAAACATCCAACGCTAACATCTGTTGTGGCCATACCATAGAGCAGACGTTTCCCACTGACATAAGCTGGGTCTGCATTACACTGTGTTTAGCAGTACTCATAGTAACCTGAAAGCTGGGGGAAGGACGTTTTTCTGCAGACCATAGTCCCCACCATGCTACTGCTCTCACCCTTTAATTTCTCTGCATTTCTGTTATATCAGTTATACTATATGTTTATATAAACATGAGGTAAGTACAAGGAAAGGTTGTGGAACAATATTTTAATAAAAAAAGGAAGCTAAAGAGTTCTCAAAAAATAGAACTAGGTGAACTATACACCATTCTTCCCAAAGAATACCAAGGGTGATGCAATGCCTCCCTGATCTCCACAGAAGCACAATCGCATTTCTGGCTGCGTGCAGGATGGGTCATTTTTCAGTGGAATCCAACACACAGGAACAACCAACATAGCAAGGATGCCAGATTACTTCAGTCATGTGGTAAGATCCAAAATTACTCCTCCGTGATTTCACCTGAGCACTCACTTTAAATTTCATTCTACTTTCTGAAGATTTGCTTTTTTAAAAAAAACAAACAAAAAACCACCACAAGTAAATCCACCTTATTTCTTCAAGTTTCCAGCAGCCTACCTATCTTCTTCCAATTTAGCAGAAAGCAGCTCATGTCAAGCAATTCAGAATTCTCAACTCTGTGTTAGAGACGCAGAGAGAGACAGAGTAAGAACATAAATCAATTCTTCCAAGCAATCACATTAAAATGGTGTAATCACGGAAGTTAAAAGAGTGCATTGCTGGCAACCATTATACAATTAAAAAAGCTTGATCACATGTGAAAGAATCATAGAATGCTTTAGGTTGGAAGGGACCTTAAAGATCATCTAGTTCCAACCCCCTTGCCATGGGCAAGGACACCTCCTACTAGACCAGATTGCTCACAGCCCCATCCAACCTGGCCTTGATAGAGTGGGGCCTCCACAACTTCCCTGAGCAACCTGTTCCAGTGCCTCACCACCCTCAGAGTGAAAAATGTTTTCCTGAGATCTAATCTAAACCTCCCCTCTTCCAGTTTGAAGCCATCACCCCTTGTCCTATCACTACATGCCCTTGTAAAAAGCCCCTCTCCAGCTTTCTTGTTTGTGCTTGGTATTGAACAGCTACAAGGTATGGGATCTGGCTGAAGAAGTCAGTCTTATGAAGGTCCTGCTGGTCCAAACATCAACATAAGGTAAGATAACTGGGCTCATAAGAGAGATGTTGATCAGACTGGGAAACAGAGAAACTGGCAATAAAACTAAAAAAGAGAAACATCATAGAACTTCAAAAGATGGGTTGTGAAACAATGCTTCAAAGGCTACATACCACATATAACCTGCAAGAAGGGTACTTGCAGATATTTTCTGCACAAACACTGAGGAAGAATCCAGATACATTTGATGGAAACCCAGCTCCCAAGCACAGGGCCTTGGCCGGCCACCACGCAACACTGTGGGCAAGCAAAACTGATAAACCACAGAAACTAAGAGAAAGTCTGAGGGGATTTCTGCAGCTATACACCGTTTTAAACAATGAGAACGGAGATGCTTGTCCCTTTCCAGTGACTTTGCTTAAAGAAATAACAACTATTAGTGTTAATAACTACTGACATCTATCATTACATTCAATAGGTAATTAGGTAACATTGTTTTAATTAAGCAAGTATAATGAAAAACAGAAAATGGAAAAACAAAGTCTCAATCAGTGGCAAGCCAAGGAAAAGTTATTTGCCTGCTGCTTATGGTGAGGACAGAGTAACTTAACCTCAGTTTTTAAATACCACTTTCCGGAAATCAGTGCTAATCCCTGCCTTACCAAGCAATGAAGCTATTGATCTATGGCAGCTTTGGTCTTTTGGGAAGAAAGCACAGATCCTAAGCACAACCAGACACTAAGAGTTTCCTAAAACTTTCTGCGACATACCTAAGCTTGAAGTCATTGAAGACGTCTGCTGCAAAATTCACTCTGCATATGAGCTTAAGTAGTTTAAATTCCCATTTTAACCTGCTCCACGGATTTGCTCTGAAGCACTACATCTCATTCTAGGTTACAGAGTATGTTTACTAGACAAGTAAAACAGACTGCAAATTTTTCAGTTATGAATTACCCTGAGATATGACTTAGTCGGAACTTAATGCTCATTCTAATAGGTGAGGAAAACTACCACTTTTTATATGAGCAAGCAAACCTCTCCATGCTATTACTTTATGCTGTTATTTCCAAAAGGGCACTGCTGTTGCACAAGCAGAAAACAACCAGGAAGCACAGGATGTGCTGCCAATACAGAGAGCACTTGCCATTGGCTATGCCTCTCAGTACCTTCCTTTTCATTTCTTAAAGAATCAGTGACTGAGAGCACTCTCTGGACTACACCCTGGGCAAGTTCAAGCAGGCCTAATTATTGCCTCCTAACATATTTTAAGTCTTCAGGTACTTTAATACTGGGTTCAATACCTGGTTAAAACTGCAGACAGTGGGCAGATACAAGTCAAGGCTATAAAAAACCCCCCCTATGTATTTGAAACCACTGCTTAATAAAGTGGTGGGTGGAGGGATGCAAGATCACGACATAACACTTAAAATGGGCAAAAGCCAAAGGCCTTCATGGACAAGAATTCACATTACAAATGTCAGACACAAGTAACTTCCCTCTGCCTCAGCTCCTCAGGGACAATACTTACCTATTTATCAACCCACTGTTGTAGATAACCCTTCCTTCAAAAATAAAAAGCTGCAAGTATCAAGTACTCTTCGTTCAGAAGTGACACTTTGTTTAACTTGACATTTATTTCTATTCAAAGTTCACATTTCTCATAGCAGGGGAAGTGGTAGCTACGTATATGCTTCACGATGATGATGTTGATATTTATCTTCAAATAAATTAAGTTAATCTTGCAACAGAAAGACGATACCTTATATAATGGACGCCGGACATCAATGGGACAGTTCTGTATAACTTCATCAACTACATCCGAAATGGATTCCATAAAATCCGGATTAGCAAACTAAAATGAAATAGAACAAGCATTAATTTTTTTGTCCCAAGAATGCAGAAACAAAAAGGCAGAAGTGAGACTGTAAAGAGATTTTGTAATAGCATTTTTAAAGGGGGCGGGTGGGAATCAAAGTCAGTATTACTCCTGCACACCACTTATTCTATATTATAACAAACCCACTTCTGTACAAGGGAAGTGAGAATTCCTTTTTCTGCTGAGAAATTCAAATTCTCTTCCTTGGTCATAAACTCACTGTTTAAAATTTATGCACCATGGACTTCACGTGACATGAGTTTGAGTTCTCCTGCAACACGAAACATACTCTTACTGTGCCACGTGGTCCTGTCTTTCCTTTTAAGTGAAATCAAAAATATCAGCGTGCAAATGTTCCTCTGTAAAAAACTTTCAACCCTACTAAAATACCTATGTTAAATTCCCACTAAAGAGTCAGATTTTGTTCCAAGCACACAAACCCTCTAATGTTTAAAAAGGCATAAATACTGTAAAGTCTCGAGTGGAAGTCCCCGTCAATACAAACATCAATACAGTGCTAATGTAAATTTCTGCATTTATAAATACTCGAGAGTCAGAGTTGCTAATGCTAGTAAACATTCTTGGACTAATAGCAGTTTTCCACTTAAAACTTAACATGAGTTTTCAAACAGTTCATAGTCTAGGTTTTGCCCTTTCAGAGACTAAACTTTGAGAAATTAAATGAATTATGAATATATAATAATATATTATTATATAACTTTATAACTTTCCCAAAGGTGTAGAAACTATTTGGCATTTACATCCTAAACAAGATGAGGTATCTAACTGGATGAATAACAAAGGCCAAAACACAACAAGTACACATTGAACTGAAAGAGAAATTAGCAAAAGGAGGTTGGCCTGGAGATCAGAAGCCATACAAATGATGTGAAAAATCCCCAAGAATTCAAGCTAATTTCCACAGTAAGAATTAATCATGCAAGAAACTAAAACATGAAGCCACATAAATTAAGAGAAGAAAGGAGCAGCGTTGCTTCATAAGGAGAGTTCTCATCTGAATGAGCCACAGCCTGAAAACTTCTCCCGAGATCTCCATAAAGATATTGATAAAAGAGCAGCGCAAAAGGAATAAGTAGAAATGAGACTAATGGCATCCAAAGCAGAGTATAACACGCTCCCAGAACAGGGACAAGAGAACTGAGATGTGAAATTGCAGTCTGCTAGCAAATACCATATAGTTGGACAATAGCAAGTAAAATACCTTATTTAAAAAGTGGAGAAGTAATCTGGATAACTACAACCCCCAAAGCCTAACGTCAAGAGTATTAAAGATTTCAGAACAAATTCTGTAAACTGAAAATAGGAAAAGATTACAAGACAGCTTTACCAAAGGCAGCTTTTACCTAGCTAACTCGACACCCTTTGAAGTGAGGAGTTAATGAAGTCCAGCGAGAAATTCTCTTTGGATGCAGTACGTATCATCTAGTGCGTTTTTCTTGTTTAGAAAGTCAGTTCATTTTTTACTTTTTTTTTTTTCAATACAGAGCCAAGAAACTATCAAGAAATGAAGAAAATGGAAATTAGTCCTTTATCCTGTTCCTAACAGTCTTTGAAGGGACTATGGAAAGAGGAGCTATTAAAATGATGTCTGACATGGGATTCAATGCCTCTCTGTAATATCACATGGGTAAACAGCAGGGAGGACAAACTATTTAGCCCAGAGGTTTAATACTGGCACAAGATGAGATGGCTATAAACTGACCACACAGACATTAAGGCTGGAATTTAGACAAAAGGTGGGAGAATGAGGTATTTTTTTTCTTCCAATAGGAGAAGGGTAAATAAAGGGAAACTTCACCAGTGTTAATGTGGATTTTGATTAAATTTTTTAACAGTATTACAGGCTATGGGTGCCTGTAATAAACTCAGTGGAGTGCACAGGAATGAAGAGGAGCTCCTCTGCTACGCTGTAACATATTAAAATTTGACTCCTTCCTCTCCACGATATCACAATATCCTGAAACTCGCTCAAACTGAACTACCAAAAACCACACAGACTAGGTATTGTAATGTTTCCCAGAACTGTACACGTTACTTAGGACCACACCAACAGAGATTTCAAAGGACTTCCCTCAAAGACAAATTTAGCATCCATGCTTTATAAATCAAAAGTATCAAAAGTCAGTAACCAATGCTGAAAGAAGGAAGGAAGATACTATATAAAATCTCTAAGTTCAAACAATTTCTTCTCGATTTTTAGATTGCCTTGAAAGAAACAGAATAAGATGTTTTAGATGTTACACAGGACACAAGAAAAATAATTATCTGCTGTGCTCACGTTTTTCTGTGCTTAAGTTATCTGAGACTGTACATGGCTTGCAGTTAGGACTTACTGATATCTTACTTCCACGTGATGGCGCACTGGCACCAAAAATGATAGTACCTCCCTCCCCCACCTCTCTTCACTCACACTGTAAAGTTTCTGTAACTTAATATTGCTAGTCCCTATTCTTACCTCAGGATGAAAGAAAATTTCAGGTCCAAGGAACCTTTCATAACCGACATCTATAACAAACTTGGTTTTGTTGATTGCATTGATGCCAGTATACTGTTTGATCCATTTTCGAGGATCTCCATCATACTTGGCAAATTCTTTCACTATGTCAGGGCAAATGTAACAGTATTTCTCCTGTTAAGAAATATCATGCATTAAAAAAATTGCCAAATTATTCCATCATTGAATTAAAGTATAATACAATCAAAAAATAAAAAAATATGTGAGCATTCTTACAGATGGGGCTGTTCAACAGATGTTCTTACTCAAATGACTACTGAAGACTCAACCCTACAAGTCGATGCACATGGCTTATTTATTTCAATAAATTTGTACACTGACTCATCTAGATTAGTCTCTCTCAAAATGAAAACATCACAACCATTAGGTCTGTGACAATAAAGTTCAACAGCGAGCTCTCATTGCAAGATCAGACCCACACAATCACCCTACTGACATTACACATATTTATTTTTCATTAAATTAAAAAGCAAATTTTAAACAAATCTAGAGCTTAAAATGCTGATTTAATCTGCAGAACGTACTCACTCCAAACAGTCTAGCATGAATATTTTCTTCCTCTTTCTCCTTCCCCCGCACTTGATTGGATAAACCACCAGAAGCTTGTGTAATTACAATACACTGCCTACATTTGAATTTTTGAGAGAGCCACCGGCAACTCGTTAAAGCCAAAAGAGTAGCTCAAAGAGTTTTGTTTATTTATTAAGAGATAAAGAAGGGTGTACTGTACCTTTATGGCTTTTGCTGTCTCCAGAGATTGTTCAGGAGGAATTCCCACCTCCCTTTCCCTTAGGAGTTGTTGAATAAAGTAAGTAATATCTCTACCCGCAATAGGAATATGTTTGATGCAACTTCCAATTACATAGCCTTCTGCCTATGTAGGAGGAGAGGAAAAAAATATTTAGGGAAAAACCTGCTGTGTATCAATAACTAACAGCAAAACTAACATTAATTTTTATAATACTTTATTTTGATTTTTAATTAAAAGTAAAATCTTGACATTGTAAAATTACTATAAAAATGTGCAACTCACTCTAAAGTGGATATTATTTTTCTTTACAAGACCTTGATTACCACATATAAACTGATACTGATTATCTAGTAGATACAACAAGTGACAGACAAAAAAAACCTTGCACACATAAGATGACAAAGTCTGGTCAGATGGTTCCTTTTAGGCATGATCTGAAAAGCAAACGTAATATAAATAGACCACTCGTGTCCTGTTTTGAGAGTGAAAAACCAACAGGGAAAAAGTATAAAATTTATTAAAATTCTCAGACAAGAAAAATCAAATGAAGTAGTATCTAACAATAAGCAAAAACAAGAAATCTATTTGCTGAATTTTTTTCAGGATGCATTTACTGGGAACACTGGTATTGCTGAGCCAATACTATTTTTTCCCTGGCAGTTTTTTTTGGTTTTGGGTTGGTTTTTTTTTGTTGTTTTGGGTTTTTGGTTTTTTTTTTTTTTTTTTTTTACACTTTTCAG
>VFFE01007800.1:36866-125915 GCA_008921705.1 Burhinus oedicnemus
TTTTTACACTTTTCAGAGTTTCATATGGTAAATGCTGATTTATCCCAGAATTTCCCATATGAAGAAAATACTGAGAAGACAAGGTTAATACCAAAATGAAAAATGAAATTAAAGGGAATCAAATTTTCATTCTAAAATAACTGATCATTCAAGCATACTATATGCTTCAGAAATACACAAACTGACAGAACAGATGCCAGTATGCACAGATAATTCTTTTTTTTTGCATCCTAAAATAATTAAGCAGTTTGAGACCGACCATGCATATGAATATGCATTTATACAAGCTTGTAGCTGTTTCCACACAAGTAGAGTTCACTAACTTCTAAAATACAATAAAATCATATAAAAAGCACACATTTTCACTTGTATTAACAATCAAAATGCAGGACATCAAATAAGTTAGGACATTTCTTGTCAGATATTGATGGCATGCAGGAGATTCAAAACTGCGATAAGCATTAACATTAAACAGAACTAGGCATCACGGTATTGGAAGACAAAGGTTTACAGAGAAATAGCCTTTAGAAGATGGCCTGATGATTGCTTACTGTGACCTTCCTAGTCTGCAAAGTAAATTATTTGCATAAATACGTTCATGTAATAAAATACATACTTTTCATAACAATCCTAAGGAAGGGAAAAATCCAAAACACCGAAGTAACACTGAAAATTTAAAGTTTCATTTGAAACTTCTTATTTAAACCTATTGTAAACAAACCCTGTACTTGTCCAAACCACTGATAATTTCAAATGGCACCCTGCTACATACATACCACAGGAATTACGTGGGTCACTCCATCACCACTATCAATGACAATTCCAGTCAAAGTACGTTCTCCAACCTGCCGTGATGTCCAAGAGGCAGCTAAGGCCAACACTGCCTACATGAGAAAGAGTTTATATTTAGAAGCAGGCAGCATGTGCTAATTTCCCATCTCAGAAAACACTGTTTCAAACATTTTAGACATGTGCATAGAGAAGACTATACATACTGCAGCTATACTGTACTTTAGAAGTATATATTCACTTTGTTCACCTGAACAGCAATGTAAAGTCCTGGTATGTTAAACGATTCGAACATGATTTCTGCAAGATACTCTCTGTTTTCTGGTGTGTTCAGTGGAGGCTCTGTCTGAAGAAGAAGAAAAAAAAGTTTTGAAAAAGCACTTCAAGAGAGTCCTAACGCTTCATGCATTGATTAGCTCAGTACAGTAATCAAATTTTTAAAATTCTCAATGCACCCAAAATAGAAAACTTCAAACTGAATTTAGTTTAAACACAGTGGTTGAAGCTTTTCAAAAACAAAATCTAGCCTGCATCGCAAAATGAACAGAATATAGTTATAATGCAGCTTTACAGATTACTTTCCTCTTCCCTCTCCTCCCACCACTCCCCTCCCGCTCCGGTTACTGAAGAAATAAGACAAAAACAGAGAAAAATCCTCCAACAGAGCTACTTGTGCTTGTAACTTTAGTTTTCCCTTTAAAAAAAAAAAAATTCTTACCCAGTCTCATTAACTCACCATTAAAAAATAGTGATCCTCAGGTTCAGCTCGTAGGTATTTAAAAATTACCTGCTCCATGAACCTCTCCATGAGGTCCCAGTCTTCAACAATACCATGTCGTATAGGCCACTGAAGCAAGAAAACTTGTCAACACTCTAGACTATACAAGGATAAAAAAACCCCAGAAATAGGAACCACCTAAGTCCTCGCAGCCTTGCACCTTCTGCAAGAATCAAAACACCTCATCTCATGGTTACCTTATCAAATCCTTCATTCTAATTTTAATTTAGAGGCACTATTTGAAGTTACCTCTCGCTCCCAGGTACTTCAAATGGCGATTCTATCTTGCAGGACTACAAGCCAGAATCCAGACTCTATTCCTAATACTGCTATTGATCTATTGCCACACTCAGTTTTAATCTCTTCTTGTATAAATTTTATCATTTATAAAGTTGGGAATCATACTTGGCTTCAATATGCCTTCCAATCTATAAAAATAAAGACCATATAGGCTATGTATTTTTCAACGAAAATTCTGGCAGGGATGATGTTTACATTTTGTTCAACGTTAAGAACACAGCTGACATTTAAGTAATACAGTAGGATGTATAAAATGATTTTTTCCACATAATTCATAAGCCGGTAACATATTGTAAGTACAAGAAGTCCTTTACTAGGCTATGGAAACTATGATTCACAGAAGAGCTGCATTGAAGACAGCCCTTCACAAAACAATTGTGACATTCCCTGAAGCAAAAGTATCCACACATTCCCCAGTTCATATGCCATGTTAAGAGGATACACTTTCAGCAAGAATTTAAATATTCAGTTTTTATGACTATTTTAATAGCTAATAATTTTGAAAACTGAACAGCTGCACTGCATCAATGGATATTTACACAAGGGTTCAAGCACCGATCACATAGGACAGCAGTAGTAAAACAGACATTTAAAAAAAGGTAAAGCCATGAACCAAATCATGCAGTTTTTAAAAAGCAACAAAAATACTTTACAAAAAAGAAAATGTATGTTTTAAATGGCTATCTAAAAGTTCTAGAACATTATATAATAAAAATGTGAAACTTTGGAAAGACTTCTTAAAAATACTCAATGCTTACCTTTGTAGCATAGGTAGGTTTATCTATGGCTTCATCTCCTATGAAAAAGTCCAGATCATCAACGCCTTTCATTACTCTCCTCTGAGCCTGGTCACCTACTTTGGCTGATTCTCGGATTGCAATACCTTAAAATAGAACCCAAGCAAATCAAAACAAAATTAAAACAGCTGAATACCAAGTAATTCATATTTATTTACTTAAGGATTCTTTTCCAGAAATAAAAATTGGGATATAGAAAGCATAGTTTCCAGAAAGTAGAAATTATGTAAGCGATCTATGGACAAGCCAATATAGCAGAGTTCATTCTCACCGCATCACACAGGATTCTGGTCACCCATTCCTCATTAATGTAAATAATAACTCAGAAAAAAATCTTAAAAGTGTGATGTGTTACACACAATAGCAGTCACTAAACCTGCGCAAGTACAGCATTCCACTGGAGATACTCTTTAAGCCAGTAAGCAACATGATTTTCTGAGTTTCAACTCCAGAATTAAGAGAAAAAGCACAGGAGGAGAAGAAAATAAACGATGTACTTCAGAAATAAGTATTGGAGTCATTATCCCGGTTGGTGAGAAGGAGTAAGGGGGGAGGGGAGAAATCAATTTGCAGTGCTACACAGAAATCTTTGGAGACACTTATGCTTCCCATTAGCAGGCTGCAACTATCACTAAAATTATTAGATGATTGCTGCTATAGGCAAGAAGATGAGACAGCAAAAAAACAAATCTGGGGCAAGCTATAAATAAAAATGGAATAAAGTATTCTTAAAACATAACCTTATCTACATACAGTTTTCTTTTAATAGGTTATAATCAGGCTTTAAATAACGTACAGTAGAAAATGCAGAGTAGACAGGCATCATCCACAAACGCGCCAAATACTATCAGCACCAAAAATTACTGACAGGCAAACAATTCTTTTGGAAACACATCTAAGCCCTAACAAGTTTAGAGTTTTATAAAGCAGGATTTGAACAAATTCACAGGAAACTTCTGCTATCCCACTTCTTTAACATAAGACATTTAAATCTAACAGCAGCTCAGGTTTGAATTTTTTACAATACTTAAAATAATAAGACTATAACCAGCACTGCAGCTATATCTGGTAAATAACATGTTCCCCTCCACCTCTTTGGCCCCCGATTACCTTTATTATTTCTTTATCTTTATACCTTCTACTGCGAATAGCTACAAGGCAGTCTAGATACATTAATAAGTAGTTAATTGAGGAAGTTCACAACAAGTAAGAGGCAATGTTTAACATAGTCGGAGATAACCATGAGATAACAGAAGCCATTATAGACATAAATACTTAGTGCTATTATTTATAAACATATATAGCATTTGAAACTATTAAGACAACAATTAAAATCTAGAATACCAAAAAGGCATAACATTTTAAACAACTTTAACAGACAAAAAAAAATAAGAGCAAATCTGCTCAACAAAAGCATGTTAAATGGGCAAAGCCATTTTAATTGGTAAACACACACCCAAAAAGAACATTTTCTACTAGGAACAACTTTTTTGACTATTAAACTGTCTACAGTCCCAGACAATGTAAATAAGGCAGACACCACCTGCACTTTAGTACTTAATTTGATTGGAAGTCTTCCCCAGATTACCCGGGCAGTAACCATGGTGTCAGGTAGACAGGAGGTAAATTGCATTCTGTCTACTCAAGAGTCCTGGCAGAAAAATAATGGAGATAAAAAGGAAATTGGACTGGAGTTCTCCTCATCTTTGTCATAGCAACCAAGAGCTGATTTAATGAGCAACAGTCCTAGCTAACTGCAAACATGGAGTTCTGTTTAGCTCCACTCTAGCCAAAGACGCTAACGCAATGAGTATCACTTCCCAGATGGACAAGAGGCTACAAAGGCTGCGTTGGGAGTTGGAAAGCACGTCATTTACTCATTAAACTGCTCAGTGATAGCGGTGTATATTAGAATTTGGAGGGACAAAAAATTACTCACATGATGGGATAATGAACTGAGGTTCTGTATTTCCTGCATAGCCAAGTTTCGTATACCTAGAAAAAGAACGATCATGAGGTCATTAGATGCACTTAGATGTGAAAAAAGAAACAAAAAAAACTTTTAACTCGCTACACTTCTTAAAGCGAAGGCCAAACAACTGCATATCACATCTACATTTTCTGGGTTATGCTTTCACATGTCATCCTGCTGAGAAGAAAACTCAGAAGTGGTAAATATTTCAGGTGTTATTTATTTTTCAGACACTTCCAGCTTACAAATTTTGGTAGTGTTTTTTTCTAAACTATGAAATGTGAAAACTCAGCTCTTATTTTCTCCATCTTGTTGGCCAGCTATGACAGAAGACAGGCAGGCCTCATTCCACCCTCTGGCAAAAAAGGGCTTACCTTTCAGACAGCTACCATGACCAAAGATGTCATTAGACTTTGTATCTTTGTTTAATATTGTCAAATACAGAAAAATAATTAGTGTGTCTTAATTACAAACCACAGTTCAGAACTCTAGTTGCAATCCCATTACAATCTCCTTTCATTCCTTGCACAATCACTCACGTTGTCACAGGCAGAGTATCTATGTGTGCTAATATATACATCCTACACCGAAGTAAGCATGCATTGATAAAATGTTTTAGAAATGGGCAGCAGATGGCATGAAGCATTGTCTGTCTCTTTGAATACATGCATAATATCTATTTTAAAAGTAAAAGGTCAAGGGAAAAAAAAACCCACAACAAGTAACTTGGGGAAGAAAAACAAAAGAAGAGGAAAAACCTACAATCTCTGCATGGTGTTACTGGCTGCAAGCTAGTTCAGGTCTTTAGCAGCTAGAAATAATTAACATCGTAGACTATGAAAAACAGTTCTAACTCCTAGGGAGGGGGGGAACCCAAACAATTCAGAAGCAGTTTCCAAAAAAAGGAAAAAACCCAACAAAACTAATTGAATGGTTGCAGAGATTGAAGTCTTCCTCCAATAACGTCACTAGATTTGAAGAGAAGTACAATAGCATGACTTGAAGGAAATTAGCATTAGTCATATCCATTTTTACTATGAAAACCCAAAGCCATGACATTCTTAAATAAGACCAATCACAATCTGGGTCCTAAAGTGAATTTAGGGTCTTTGCCTACATTCTACTCTCAATATTTGCAAACAATATCATGCCATCGCTAAAGCAGAGGATTGCTTCTTCATTAACAGCCTTAACAGTAAGTTCCCCTTTATGGAGTATCTGGTATGAAAACACTCATTAAGAGTCAGTTTGCTTAGATAAAGGAATTAAAACTGAATTAGCAATGACCTTGGAATTTAAATACTATATTTTCAACATCTCTTCAAAGCTATAGCTTCAATAGACTTCAAATCTTTAAAAAAGCCACTTTCCCCAAGGCTAAAAAGGACTGTGTTTTGGGGGCAAGGGTTTGTTGTATTTTTAATCATCATTATGTGGGCATATGCTTTCAGTCTAATCCAAAATGTTTATGCATACTTTCTGTGACTCTCAAAAGATACAATCAGGACATTAAACTAGACTGATTTGTAAAGAAGGCCATTACTAGTAAATTCTTTTTTATGATTATTATTGCATAGTTTCTTCACATTTTAGAATGAGGCCTACCTAGGGAATATTGCTAAAATATAACAAGTAACAGCAGGGGTTACACTGGGATTTAAGACACATCACAGGATACTTTCTCTTCGTTTCTCTCTCTGAAATGGGTTTTGGTCAAATGCACATAGTGAGGACCAAGGAAACACTTTTTGGATTCAAGAGACCTAGTTCTAAGACTTAGGAATGGCAACCAGGCAGAAACCTCATGAAAACAGCCCTTCAAGCCCCAGTGACAAACCCCAAAGTCGATATATACATATACATGCATATCTAAGCATCTAACTATGTATACATACCTTTTATACAATTTTATATATGTGTGCATATATATATATATAAAAACAATTCAAAGGTTCCTGCAATATAACCAGAACTCATTTCTTAACCTAAACTCTGGCCGAGAGGCGAGTTCAATTTGCCATCTTTTCCCCCTCTACACACATGCTAAACTCGCACCCACCCATAGTATTAAAGAGAAAACGCCCTCTAAAGTCAACTTGGGCTATCAGTCTGCAATAGCTTTACCTTCCCTCTCAAGTAGGGATCAGATCCCCTTATTACAATAACTCTTAAAGTTACCAAAAGCCAATGGCTCAATATTTTACAGACTTCTTGTTTCACTAGGTGAATTAACTCCAGTTAAAACTGGAGGATAAGCTTATTTCTCAGAATCAGTGAAAAATAGATCCCTTCAAAGAACACATCTCACAGAAGATAGCTTCTGGCAAGATTTCTTTTGCATCCCATTAATCCATGAAGGATTAATACTAGCATTAGGAGAATAACTAAATTCTCAGTTCAATGTTGAAGCACGGAAGCGGACAGACTTGAACAAGCGGCCATATTTCAGGTGTTTTGACAAAACCAAATGGAAGGGAAACTCAAACTACTCTCAAAACCACTGAGGAAGAGAAGGAAAGGAAATGATGTGGCTGCACTGCCCTTTCTTATCCAGTAGTCTACTCACTTGGTCCCAGATTTTTCTTCCGCCCAGCAGGACCTGAACACATTCCGCCCACCAGAGCCATACCCAAGAGTACATTAAAGTGTTTGGGTGACCCACTTCCAGGACCTCCTACAGAGATTGTTCCCTTTTACACAAGATATTTAAATATTCATTGACCTGAAAGGCTCTGGACTTAAACAGTTAGAGAGGTTACGTGGTCTCCAGTCCCTTCCCCAATGAATATTTAAGCATGTAAAACGTGGTTTTCTTTCTCCTGGGTTACAGCCTAGCAGACTAATGGTAATGCAACGTCTTGTGATCTGTAAATTACAGACACAGCTGTAGGGAACGTGTGGATAATCAGTATTCCAACTTAATTTCATTAAAAGTAGCAGATTTATTGCCAGTGAGATAGGAACCTACTGGAAACTCTCCAGAATATAGGATACTGAAGACTGCAATAAGATTAGCAGAAAAACGATCCAATAGACTAAGGCTATTTTATGCAAGGGGATTTGAAGGGACTACTCATTAAAAAAAAAAAGCATCTGAAAATTATACATTGTTCAAACAAGCAGTTTCTAAAAATAAAGATCATTCTCTAGTACATCCTAGTTTTCCCAGGTGATTAGTTAGTACACAAATCAGTTTCACTAGCTTTTGCTCAAGGAATGATAAGTCCTAACCCCCTTATTTTCTGAGGTCTTACCAAGAAAAAACAGTAAAATTTACATAGAAAAATGACGGCAAAGATATGCAAATGGACTGAACTTGGAAGCAGATACTCCACTCAACCATTTTAAAGAGAGGGGAATGTATTTTGGGAAATTCTTACTAAAGCATGAGAACTATATATTTTAGGCATATAAAATCACAAACTCAGGCAGTTGCCTTATCCATCTCAAAATACAAGACACCCAATTATTTCTCTGGACAAATATGCAATAAGACCAAAGCCCAGCTGCGAACATTTTAGTATTTCCCCAATTTCTACTGTTTTTTGTCCCAAATCCCAAAAACAAAATCAAACCTCCAAAAAAAAAAAAAAAAAAAAAAAAAAAAGCTCTGAAGAGATACACATGAAGTGACTGAAAAAAGCAAAATGCTTTAAGGAAGTCCTGTAAACAAACAAAAAATAACCTCTGTAAAAAGAACCCTTTCTCTGACAGCTAAGATGCTAAATAACTAACAGCTATTACTGCCAGAACACCTGTGATGTGACTGCCATAAACAGACTGTATTATCATTATTACAAATATGCCTGAGAAACTTGGAACACAAGGTCTTCATAAAGACGTGAAAAGGCACTTTTGAAATTAAGGAGGCCGTGATGAAGGAATGGGAATGAAGAGAGAAGGGATGAAGGAAGAAATATCAAACCAAAAACCACCCTATTATGTCAGCTCAATTCACCCAAGAGCACCAGCGGCCACTAAAGGAATAAAGCGTGCATTAGAGCCATAGCTTTTTTTGAGAGCCCAGCACTTTACAGGACAGAAGCTTGTGATTATAAAGAACAGTTAATTAACCCAGGCTCCTTAGACCCAGAACAGCAATTACAATAACGCTAGTTCACAAGTCTCACGTGTAAAGAGCAAAGGTAATACTTGGCTAAAGCACCTCATTTAACAGCAGAAATATAAGAAGGTTAAAACGTAACATGTTCAGAGGTTCCAGGTACCTTTAATAGCCCAGCAACAACAACAAAAAAACACCCCAAGCTTTAAGTTTTAAGACAAGTCCAGCTCACTTCTCCCAGAAATCAAGTATTTACCTCCAAGCTCACCAGTAAGACTTATGCCGAAGTAATTTTTCTTTACTAAAAGAAAAATTGAGTGACTTCAGTAAAATACACCCAAAATAGAAGTGTCTGCAAATACCTACACTGAAGAGGAGAGAGGTATTTTAAGGCATCTTTGTTTCGCACACCCACCTACTAGCGTTCTGATGTCCCACAGCTAAATGCCAGTTAATAAAACTAGTTAGGAAGTTTAAAGCTACTTAAAACAGCGACACCAAAAAGGCCTGGTAGTCCTAAGAGACTAAAAATAGCATGCCCTTCTCCACAAACAGACCAAGAGCAATGTTTAAACTGATCACGAGGAAAGCCTCACGCAAATGAAAATTAAGATGTAGTGCATCAACACTGAAGTAGGACAAGTCATTTGCAAATCCTAATGAAAAAGATGATAGCAAATTATCGCTTTCTGCAAAATTTGTGAATAAAGAGTGAACAGTTCACGACAAAGAAAGTTCAAGTCATCTATCCAATAGAGAAAAAGAATGTTATCCTGTCCTGCTCTGACGATATGTTTCTCACTAAAGCTCTGTACCTATTGTCTACACACCTGTTGTTGCTTAAATTTTTTTGAGAAATTCCAGCGTTTTACCCGACTGAGGCCTATGGATGCAAACAACAGTAAATTAAACCAGGCTCCCTACACACAAAACAACAACAACAAAAACAAAGAGAGTCTTTTCACAAACTTCTTAAATCCCCTTAAATCCAAAAAGAAGAGGGATTAGTGCCTGGACAAAGCACCTCATTCAGTACCAGAGATGTAAGTAGAAAAGTGTATTTTATATACGTAATGTTCCACAGGGCATGTCTGCATATACCTTTTCCTTTCCACTATGCTCTTCCAAGTTTTTCATCTGAAAGCCCTTTCATGAATAATTTGAATGAATTGTTTGAAGCTTGTAATCTAAAGTAGATTCATTCTAACAATAAGAAGGTTTTCAGCCCACACAGAGGAAAATTCCAGAGACTGTGTATCAATGAGTCAAGCTACTTCTTCTGGTTGCTTTGTTTCAGACTCTTATTTTTTTCTTGAATTCTGTAAGATAACTTATTTCAAATTCAATAATCTCATTGCTGAAAAGTCTTCCATATACGAGTGCCCTGCAACAAAGTCGAGCAGAAGTCCCATCAGCAGAGACATCATGGTGTCTCATATGAATTGAGATCATTTGGAGGCATGGAAATGCAAAGTCGCATCACTTGGGGACTATCCGAACCCTTCCTGAAACAAACTGATCTACGCACACAAACTCCATCAGTTTTACGCACGCAAGTACTAAACAGACTCAGAGTAATAATATTTAAGTAGAATTTCTAAGAAGGACACAATAAACTGTTTTCTATCCTTATTTATTTTGTACGACTGTTGGTCAGCAATATCTATTGCTAGTGCAACACTGGAATCGCTCCACAAACTGAGAGTAAAGGAGGTCTCCTGCAAAAGACAGACATTGCATTTAATGCGTTCTGTAGCTTATACTGCAGCCTTTTTAAAGGATCCACCTAGAGCTCCCATTTCTCTCCTTGAAAAACTCTTCAAAACTGTCAAGTAATACTCCTCTAACACCAACGGTTCTGTGGAGAACAGATATCTAAAATATCTTCAGCAAATAAATAGAAGGAACCTGGGAAACTACCAAGGAGCATCTAATGCACAGGCAGAATTACATGCAAAACAGAACCCAGTCTCTATTCTACTCCCAGAGTTTCCAGCTGTGGACACCAGTATTCCCCATTGCGGGAGCCGAGCTGATTTCTGGTAAGATAAGGAATAAACAGAAACACGACAAGAGACTTCTAAAAGTTTTGTGACAGTTTAATACAGACGTATTTCAAAATATGTAGCACTTTTTCAGGAGAAGGCACTGTGCCACCACATCATTGGGAATTGCTTCCTCTGGTTATCTGAGGGGTTGGGGTTTTGTGTTTGGTTGGTTTGGTTTTGGGTTTGTTTTTTTCAAGATGGCTCAGTTTTGGAAATTTTAAAGGTAACTTTCCAAGCATTAAAGAAATGGAAACAGTGCTTTAAATTCCCTGCAGAGGAAAGGCCTATTATTGCAACAAATGAATGCGATCAGTGACACTGAGGCACAGCCTGACAAGTAAAGTTACTGGCTGAATAGTTACTTATGGACTGGTGTCTCCTCTCCTCAGAGCTGTCCGTAACTGTCAGGCCAAAGATATTAGCAAAAGCACACCACGTATTCCGTATCACCTTCATTACAGCTCCCTCTGACACTTCCCACTCCTGAGGCACAGCAGAACTGGTCTACAGGATGACGAATGGGTCATCTCTAGCCACAGACAGGTAGGAAAGACCTGCTCCTGAAACATCTCCCGAGCACAGCCTCTGCAATTTAGATTAATTTTAGTCCTCAAAGACTTCAGTTACAAAACTTGTGGTTTGGCTAAACGTGGAATAAATCTCACACCGATTTGACAAAGGTGAAGACAGGATGACCTAATGACCAAGAAATACCACTAGTGTAAGACAGCCAGCTCTCATCTCATTGCTGGCCGGAGGTAATACCTGGAAAGGTTCAAGAAGATGTATGCAGCTTTTAGAGGTAGAGCCAGATGCAATCCAGCTGTGGTCCCAGAGCTGCGTGTGCATGAAGGAGTCACCGCAGCCCATGAGCACACCTCACCTGCCTCCGGACCACCGTCAGTGCCGGTTCGCAGCTCCCAGGCAAAGTGAACCTGTGTCCCTCTCTCTCCAGGCAGTCATTTGAAACAAGCCATCCCCAGTTTTCACGTTTTAATCATGCAGTAGCTTAAAGTCAGAGAACACGAACAAAAGTTGGACCCAAGAGGAGAAAAGGGCACACAGAAACGCACCGTGCCCGGAGGCGCACGGCCTGCCCGGGGCACAGGGCCGGGGCACGGCAGGACTGCCCTGCTCCCAACGGGGAAGCAGGAGGAGGAGGAAGAGGAGGAGGAGGAGGAGGAGGGTACTCGGTGGAGGGCGGTGGGCAGCAGCGGCCGCCCCGGCGGCAGAAGGGCCCGGAGAAGAGACAGACCCTCCACCCCAGGGGCGACAGGCCGACAGAGGACCGGGACACACAGCAGGAGCCCGGGCCCGTGAGAGGGGAAGGAACTCCCCGCTGAGGGCCCTCGCCGGCAGCTGGAGGCGGCTGAGGGCCGCCGGCACGGCGGAGACACCCCCCCCCGCTCCCCAGAAAGGGGACTGGCAGCGCCGCCCCTCCTCCCCCCGCACTCACCCGGTGCCTCCGTCTATCACGCAGGGGGGCAGGTAGCTCGCCATGCTGGGGAGCCGGCAATGCGGGCCCTACGCCACCATCCAGGCGGCCGCCGCCGGCTCCCCCGGCGCGGCGCGGCCTCACTGCATCGGCGGCGAAGGGGCGGCGGGCACCATGCAGCCGCCTGTCAGCGCCGCCCCCAGGGCGCATGCGCCGCCCGCCGCCGCCGCCACGTGATGCGGCCTCTGAGCGCCGACCGCCCCCGCCGCTCGGTGCCCGCCATCTTGGGTCAGGGCGGCGCGGGGCTGAGGGTGCTCCGGCCCTCTCTCACGGGCTCCAGAGGCGGGTGGAGAAGCTTGTCAGAGGACATCGAGAGTCAACAGGGTCATAGCCCTGTTCTGGGCTGGATGCTGTACTTGCCTTCCTGGTTTCTAAGGGGCGCTCCTTCATCCGGGCCAGTGCCTGGGGCCTGTCAGCCAGGGCTGGTCCCAGCAAGGACACACGGGCCAAGATGGATTTCATCAGCTTAAAAGCTTCATTCAAGCCACGTATGACCACAGAGGATGCAGCACGGAGGGGAAGAAAGGGTTCACCACCCCCCAGCAAACACTGCAGATGCGGTTGCCATTCAGAGCAAGACTTGCCTCACAGTTCACGTTTCAGTGAAGGTGGGGTTTGCCCCCGGAAAAAACACCAACATTGAATCAGTCAATTGTAAAAAACACCAAGCTGTGTTTCTCTGAGTGCAGGTGGCCACGCTACAGCCCACAAATCCTCTGGGTTGGCTGTAAACAGGCCCAGCATACAACATATTAGTACCATTAAACCACTTAAAAAAAAAGGCTGCAACAAACATCACCTGCAAAGTTGTTGATGCCTAATTTACATACAGGATAATGATGTCTCATATGTGACTCAGCCCTGGTCATACTGTGAGTACGTGGTAATGCCAGAAATAGACCCTCCAGATGCCTGGGCCCAAGCCCGAACCACCAGAACAAGCATGTTTCCCATGAGGGTGGAGTTCCCTGTCACCCCCTCCCAGTTTCGCATCGCTACACCAGAAGCTTGTGCAGACCCAGGGCTTGTGTAAGAAAATTAATGAGATGTATCCTCTGGTCCTCGTACCTGATGTTGGTGTGGTGGTTATAGACTCTGTGCATGCCCTGAGGGGGTTGTTCAGCCGTTTACTGCAAACTGAGCACACTTGCTCAACATATTTGTTCACGCCGTTCCCCTCGGAGATTTTGGAAGATACAGAGTACGGTGGAAGGCAGCCCAATTTGTTTGTTGGAAGGACTCCCTTATCAGTGGGTTGAAACAGCTAACACTCAGACCCTAAGAAGTAGGCTCCAGGACTGGAGACTGAAGCTTGATAGGAATTGTCTATCCTCCTCTTCAGGCCAGCCAAATCAAAACGGCACGTGAAAGGCACTGTGTTAGCATCCAACAGATAAAAGAAAGAATATGCTTTGACTTCGCTGGCCAAAATTTCCCCTCTCCCATGCTGTTGCACAATATGCTGTGCTGGGCTCAGAGGATATGTGCTCGTATGCTATATGGGCACATTACTGTAAACTTTCTTATGATTCTCAACTCCTTTTTATTTTTTTTATTTATTTATTTAAGAAGTCACTAGCTGTTACGGCTGAGAAGAATGCCTCATCTGGAAACAGAGGTACTGCCGTAGCTCACATGCAGCCTACAGGCTCTGTGTAGACAGTCAATTTGCAAACAGCTGCAGAGGTTTGAAACATTTGTGCCCTGCCCTTCTCTTCTCAAGCTGTTTATCAGGGTCCCTGGGGCATTGATAACTATCCCCCGTAGCTCTCCCAGCTGTTTGTGTGAGTGCTCCCTAACCCACTTCAAGTAGAATCAGCTGAGATAGTTCAAACAGTTTAAATAGGAGCTATGCGCTAACTCAGTTGATTGTGCCTGAAGTGGGTTAGGGAGCACTCAAACAAGTTGCTTTGTTAGCAGAAGGGAGGGGAGGGGTAGGGTAAAGCACAGTAACATCTTAAGCTGTTCCAGCTGGATCCAGAAGAGGACATCTGTCCATTGTCTAAGTAACAGACAGAAGTCCATGGAGAACCTGGAACAAAAATTGTGCTGTGAAACTGATAGCATACATCAGCTGATGGTCTTACAGCAATGAGAAATGTGAAAACTCACTCATCCTGGTAATATACTAGAAATCAAATATCTAATGATTATTTAAATGACAATAATGTTAACTAGTTCCTCAGGTAGAAGAGGGAGGATCCTGGTCTATACATCTTAGATTGTTCTGGTATTGTCATCATGCAGCACTTGGAGGACGTCATGGCCTCTCTCTCAGAACACAGCCATTATTATTGTTGTTTCATGCTGTAAGCCCACAGGGATCACTATGTCCTTCTGCTCTGAGCACTGTATAGGCCACAACAGTTAGCCAAGTTTAAGCGATACTGAAAAGGAAATAGACACCCAAGAAGTGTACGTGGTCTCAGTTTGACTATCTGTAGAGCTTGCCATGAGTTACATGACTGAAGCTATGCTGTTTTACACTGGTTTGTCTACACCCCTTTTCATCACAGCATCCAAATGCCTTCCAGGAATATGTTAAGTGATGTGGCTAATATCTGCCATTCTTTCATTTCAGTCTCAAAGAAAGAACTGTGTAGGCAGGAGAGGATTGGGTTTTTTACTTTTTATTTTAGAGTTTTTATCTTTAAGTGTTGATGCTCCTGTATGTTTACAATAAAGAAGGTAATCTAAAGAAGTAGAAGGTGTTGAAGTTTTGATAACCCTTTACTCCTGTGAGAATTTATGCAGCAGTAACAGAGCAGCCCCCAAGAAGCTCTTAGATAACTTTGAAAAAGCGAGCCTGCACTTAGCTGTGAGAAGCCAGTATACGAGAAGAGGGTGCTTTTGATGCATTTATGCTAGCTTTGTGTTATTAAGATGAGCTGCACGTTGTGTTCTAGATCATGCATCTTAAAAGCTGATAGTGTCATACCCAGATATAGCACGTTGCTATTTCAGAGTAGGGGTAATGGAAACCCAGCTTTGGTTACATGTGTAATCTGCCAGGAGGAGACGGGGGTTCCTAAACAAAATGCATGCAAAAGCTTAGTGACAGCTCAGAGTCCAGGGACATCACCAAATTAATTAGCAAGTTAACCAATTGTGTTTGCGTACCCTCAAAGAAATGAGACAATGAAAAAGGTTTTCTTTGTTTACATAACCTCTGCCCTGCTTGTGATCAGCTTCAGTCAGCTCTTCCTCATTGCTGAGCTGATCTGGAAAAGCACGAGGCTATCTTAGTGGTACTGATAAGACCTAAGATCTGTTGAAGGACTGTACTGCTGGTGCTTAGGTTCACGTTGCCCGAACAGCTTACCTGCAGGCCACATGTTCATGATGAATTCTAGTTAAAGGGATAGTTGTAGTGGTACATTCTTCCAGCACTCCTTATTTAGTGGGCACCTTTACAGAGGCCCTGAGAACATTGACCTGCGCCTCTGTCTCCTCGCAGAGAAGTCCAGTGTCTTGAATCGAGTAACATGAGGGTGAAAGAGCACTGTCACACATCCCCTGAAATTTCTGTTCTGTCCAGTTATCATCCTCCATCCAAAATAATTTCAGCTATATATTTTTTAAAAAATTATTTTCAAATCTAAAATTTCAGTCTCTAGGTAAGTGGCTGGTCAGCACTCTTCCTTTAAACCTTGATTTTTGGCAAGTAGTGGAGAACTGCTATCAGATCACATTCAATTAATTACTTTTGAGTTAGATAAACTACACCATCTGATTTTGGTCATCTGACCAGCCAAAAACCATGCCTGCATCTTGGTCACAAGTACATGATTGTAGTCTCAACTTGTGTTCTAACTAGCAAAACTGATGACAATGTAAAAAAGACTCAATTCAGAAGTTCAAAAAGTAGCAGCATGAGAGACAGGTTTTTAATCCCTTGATCATCTCAAACATGAGGCTAGGTTAAGGGCAGCTGTTACGCAGTTGTCATCAAAGAATCACTAGGAAAGGTCACCAAGTAATGGTGTTCACAAGCTAGCAATCACAGAGTATTACTCAATCACTGGAAAGTAAATTGCTGGAGAAGCTAAGCTTTCCCCTTGGCTGCAGATGAAACAAAGCCAAAAAAATGCAGCAACGCAGTGCAAACTGTTCATACAAAGACATATCTGTAGAGCACATATTAACCTACTGTAAATTCTTTGTATCTACATAGACCTGTACATGGCTGTTTCTAAGACCATTCTTCAGCAGGGTACTTCAGTCCACCTGTAACTTAAAGCACGTGAATAGTCCCATTGAAAACAACAGAATTATCCATGTCCCTAAAGTTTCATGTCCTTTAAATAAGTCTGCAAATTGGGGTCTAAACAAGCATTAATTCCTACCAAACAGTTGACCTTGATATATTGTGGCAGAAGACTACAAGCTGTGTATGCAAACAGACTAAAAAGTACTTGCTGTCTTTAAATTATATTGGGGTCTTATGTTACATGACAAGTTAACGAGACAAGTTAAAGAGGGTTTGGTTGAAGGGGGACGGAGATACGTCTTTTGCAGAACAGGTGATTTATTTCTGAGTGTCTTTTCTAGTTGTGTATCCCGCTGCTGTGGGATCCTTATTTGCTTCGTAGGTACATGGGAGAACGTTGTCATTTCTAGCACCTGTCTGTTCAAAAGAGGGTTTTGTCTCCCAGGTAAAAATCTTCCTGTGCTTCTCAAGTTCTGTGCTTCAACATCTCCTGTGTCTGCTTTTTCTGTGCTAGAGTTGAACAGAATCAGAATACAATACTCCTGTTCGTGTTGTATTACCAGCCATGATATTATCAACTGCTTCCTACCTTCCTCTTTCTATAAACCACTCTAGATTTACTACTGGTGTATATTTTCTTACATTTTGCACAGTGACTTCCTACCTGTCTTTCCTTAAGGGCCACTGTTAATTTAGTTCTACTCAGAAACAATTTGGATTCTGTCTAATCCGTTTTCTATTTATACCACATTCATCACCATGGTAGCTGAATGCCTTCGAAAGTATCTTTGAGGTAGAGGCTATGCAAAGTTTATTTTAAACCACTCTGAGTCTTTGCCTTTAAAATGTGAATTCTAACAACTTCATCTTACCCCAGCTGAGAAATTACCCTTTTGCACTTTGCAAATAACAGTGTGAAATTTGAAGCCAGTCCAGCATGACCTGGGGCCCAGTTTTAGCTGAGAAGATCAACAGCAGTAACTCTGATACCTATGTAAATAATACACTTTTATTTTGATAGTTCTCTTACTCTAAGAGAAATGTAATGATATAGAACATTCATAACTAATCAAAGCACCAGTTCCTCAAACTCGAGCAAAGCCAGCAGACTTGCAGTAAACTCTCATGCTCGCTTTCACCTATGTTAACACTCCTGTCTGCCTTGAAATCTGGTTATTATTAACTATACGTAAAACTCTGCATCTCTGTGTGTATATGTGTACATACAATGACATGACTGCATTACATGGCTTTAAAACAGAACACAAAATGCTGTTCCATCTACTCAGTTCTGTGTACTTTGTGATGCTGCAGCATGGAATTTGCCAAACATTACACCTCTAATTTTGGAAATAATACACCAGAAACTATGTTTTTACATCAGGGGATTTTACCCCTGCACTTCTGAAGAAACCTGGAAAACAACATAAGGTCTAGCTAGTACCTAGGGAAGGTCTGAACTACTTTGTTTAACCCCTATCTCCCTAAACAATAACAGCAATACACTTAGGAATTGTAAATTTAAGGAAAAAGAAAGAAGGGCGCCCATATCAAACATGGGAATAGCATGAAGTCAGCTATATTTGTCAAGTTTTTATATTAATTGTAGTATTCACTTTCAAATTCAGCCTTTGGGTTTCCAGTTTGATATTCTTAGGAAAAAAGCTTGTATTATCTGACAGTTTCTTCCCTCCCTCCAACTTGAACTCACTGAGCAACTTCAACCACGCTTGAGTAGAGGGTAGAGGCCTGAAAGATGTAAACATTTCCAGTAGTTGTGTAAAGAAAATAGCCGAGACGCTTGCAGAGAAAGGTCAATATCGCCCTCACAGAGAGATTGCGGCATCAGCACAGCTATGTTATTAAACAACAACAAATTAATATGGCAGAAACAACTTCCCAGGTGCCACTGTCTAGAGGACCTTTTGCTTAATTTTCCAAAAACAGCTACAGAAAGCCAGCAGAACAGCACAGAATGCAGCAATATAGTGATGAATTTGTCCTTGTTGGAGCACGTGTGGCCACCCAAATCTTTATCTGCTTGGAAACATGCTTTACAGCCAGTTCCAAAAATGGCAATTCAGGCTGTTTATACGCACCAAAAAGAGAGAGATTTAAGTTCCTCAAGGGTTACTCCAGGATGGAAACAATAACCCTGCTACACACTATATAGAACCACCCCCGCTATGAGAAGTGCGTCATTCAAAAGCAACTGCACACATATGTATGTGCAGAACCTCCTATCCAATGGTTTCCATCCTTAAATAAAATTGCCTGCAGATTGAAGTAACCCTCCATTAGTCTAGCTTGGAAACGGCACATCTGGTCTCCTGTGCACTGAATGGGGTATTTTCTTCTATTACAGGCTGAGTCATTAAAATACCATTGAAATAACTTTTATGCAATGTAGTTTTTATCAATATCAAACATGCTCAAGTTGCATGGTTTGGTAAGTTTCCCATAACATGCTGTTCATAAAGCATAGATCTGTTTGTCACAACGATGCCATATGAAACCCCATCGGAGGCCCAGAAGAGTTGATGGTAACACAGAACTGATTTCTTCATACAGACCGTGAAGCAAACAAGAGATCACAATAATCTGATGAGAGACGATCTTGACATCCTCCAGCCCAGCCTACCTCTGCAGATATGTCAGCTAGACTCGTTTGGACAAGCAAATCAGTTTGTTGTTTGTTTTCTTTTAAAATACATCAAATGAGTCAACACATCAACAAAGCAGCAACATATTTTTCCAGTTACTAAATGCATTTGTTAATCAGCCAAACCAGAGATATCAAGAAACCTCTTTGTGGAGATGAAGTCTTTGGTTCTCTGAGTCGCCACAAGCACTGTCACACACAACACAAACATCATTTTGATCTAATCAGGCTTTAAGAAAACATTTATCCTAGCTGAATACAGCTGTCCAAAATCACAGACATCTAAACTGCACGTGACAGGACCAACCCCAGAGGCACAAAGAGGGGTCTGACCAACCCTTGCCGCAGGAGGAGGACACTAGCTGCTCTGAAGCACCATTAAAAGCAATGTGCCATTCCTCATCTCCTAAACCCCTGCCGTTTACACCAAGTATCTTTCCACGTCTGTGTTTAACTTTCTCAAGCAGCAGAACTGTTTTTAAAAAAGGCTTTTGAGCAAAATCTTGTGAATATTTCAGGTTGCAACAAGTCACACACCAGAAGGGCTCTGAGGCTGGTACTGGCACACAGTACTTGAAGGTGGAAACCCAGCCTTCCATGGAGGCCAGAGGCTAATTCTCTTGAGTAACACAAAAATTCTGGCATATTCTTTCTGCCAGCAGGGGAATGGGCTGTTGCCTTCTCCAAGACCTTCCCACACAAAGATTCACAAAAACTGGAGCTGGACCTTACTTCTAACTCAAGCAAATATACCTTTATCGGGCATTTGAGTATTAAAACTGATCAAGAATCCCCAAAATCTCTAGTTGGACTTAACTCACTGCAAGCACCCTTCCATTTAACAGTAAAAATGATGAGTAAGGGGTGTTGTTTTGGCTCTAAGTTTATAGATCCAACATCCAACAGCTGTCACCTACTGCAGAGTGCTAAGACCTATGGTAGTTGTCCCACTGTCCATTGATTTACACAATTTTGCTCCTCTGCCTGAAGCACCATAAAGATTTATGCCAGCCGAAGTGATACAAGCTCAATCACCATCAAAACATAGTATTTCTCTATATGAGATATCAAAGGAAACTCATCCTCCCAAACTAGTATTTTCATCTTCTGCTATATGGAAAAAGATAATTTTCTCAAATACTGTGCTGCTTCTTCCCCCTCAGCTCCTGTGTCTCCACTAATACCTCCCTGCATCCAGCTCCGCTTCTTTTGGGAGGCTGAAACATATATCAACTAACAGACAAACTAGGACTTTTCCATGAAGTATAGAATTTTGCTAATGAATTACAAAACGTTTTGATACATCTACCACGTAAAGGCAAAACCCAATGTTTCAGGTCTCCTTTAGCATAGCTTCAGCATTTGCGAAAACAAAGACTTTCAAGTCTGTGGACACCTGGTTTCACACAATACCTTCACGTACACCACAAAGCAACAGGTCTGTTCTGCAACTGGAGAAAAAAAAACCCAAAGCCAAAACAATTGCAGCACCTGTGAACATACGCAAACTGTTCCTAATCTATCTATCTCAGCTATGGGTAGCAGTGACGACGCAGCAGCATGGAGTGGGCTGTGGGTGATTAACCAACTGGGTGGCTCTTCTATTGATCTTCTCACCCTGCTTGTTGCCCAAGCAAAGTAGATCAAAGCTCAATCAAACGTATTTACCCACACAACAAGCAGACCCCCAACTGAGGCAGACATGCGTGGCCACTCCACTATTCTGTGAGCCCTCGCATAGCAAATTTCCTCTTGCCTATAATCCCACTCTGAGCAATGTTTAGGCTTGTCACAACTCTTCAGAGCAGCTAAGGAAGAACTACTTCAGTGGTACTTGTGTGGGTGCCGTGCCTTTCCTCAGATGGTTTTGTTTTGTTGTTTGTGGGAGGTTTTTTGCATAAAGTCAGCTATCATTACAGTAGCTGAGACTATCACATCATGAGGTTGAAAGTAAGAAAGACTGTCAGTAGATGCAAGCAATGAGGTGAAGATTCAGTACTAATAATCTCAAAGCCTGACAACAAGAAAGTGGATATCACACGCAGATGCAATCAAGCAGCTGCACCCTTTACAATAGAGCAAGTTTTTCATCTTATCTGTTTATTGCAGACCCACTATTACTTTTCCACTTGGCCAGGCACTCTAGCTCCCTCAGGAAGGGTATGGAATTGGCATGAAAAAAATAGGAAAGAAAAATGTTTCTTCCTGTTTGAAAAATATATTTGCTTCACAGCTTTACGGATGAAATATGAGATTCTAATGTAATTCAGGAGCTCAGAGTTACGCAGAGTAAGGCAATAGTTTAAAGATTATCCAGCAGTCACAATCTGCCCGGCACACTGCAGGAACACAGCCACTGCGTCATCGCTTTGTAAATCCATGCTTACTTTCCAATGACAAAGTCGTGGCTCATCTTTGTGCACCACGCCTCTGCCCCCAGCCATTCCTGCTGGAATGAGAAAAAAGCGTAACACGAGGGGCTTGTTCTATGTTGTACTTCTCTAACACAATTCAGGGTTGTTTTTTTTTTTTAAAAAAAAAAGCCTGCCTGATTTAATAGCCAGAAGGCCAGATCCTCCCCAGCTACGTCACCAACAAACCAGCCAGTTTGGGGGAACTCACTCTCAGCTAGTCATTCTGACCACTTACTGAAGTACCAAATAGCTGCCAGAGGAGCTAAATCTATACATACAGATATGTGTGTGTGTGTATATGTGTGTGCGTGTATATGTGTGTGCGTTTATCTATCTCAGCTGTTGTCACCACTTTGGCGTACAAACTTACCTGAGGTCTGAAAAAGAAGAAACATGATGAGCCCCTAAATGCTGCCCCAACATTGCTGTGAAGCTTTTGTGCTTCCTACAAAACTCCCTGGAAAGAAAGAAAAAGAAAAAAAAAGTTTATCTTAGTATATCCAACTGAGTCTTACTGCAGAACACAGGTGGAGAAGATGGTGGTAGCCTTTTGTATCATAACTCGGTGGCTGCAGCGCACTCCTAAGATGTTAAAGACCCAGACTCTTACTTCCTGCAGCTTCCACTTCTCAGCAAGATCTTCCGGCTATCAGAATATAAAGTGCCCAGTCCCGCTCCCATGCACCTCCTGCTGCAGCTGGCACAGTGAGCTGCAAAGAAGACAACATTCAATGGGCCAGTGAGAAAGTAAGCATGAATCTGACTCCTTACTGCTGAACATCTCCAGAAGGCAGGAATCTGGTTCTCACTCAGGAACTGCTTGTATTTTTCCATTTAAGAGTCTGTCTATCATTACCAACCTTCCTAGAGCTCAGTATTCTTGATCTGTAAGGAACAGAGACAACCCCTAGGCAGTCCCAAGTCAGGCACCTGGTCTCAGACACATCTTCATCCATCACTTCTCATCGGCTAGCCCAAGAGTTTCTTCCTCAGCCCACAGACATCCCCATCCCATAGGCTCATTACACACGGAAGGGGAGGTATTGCCTCAGGCACGCTGACATGCCTTCTGGAGCTATCTGTCTTCACTTACTACATGGAGACCCACAGGACTTGGATGAGGTGCTTGTAATCACTGCCTGATGGCCAGGATTTAGTTTTGAAGCATTATTTCACTTTAACCCAGTGCCTGAAGCCACTGGGTATATTTGAGTCCTCGGTCATGTTTTCTAAAGTACTTGTGCGACCTCAGATCCCCAGAGTAACTTTCAAACCGACTCACTGAAAACGCTCTCTACAGCCTCTGGTTACCTCTTCAGGCCAGGAGGTAAGTAATATTGCAAAGTAAAAGAGGGGAGGGTATATATATGTATGCACAGAAACATAATGATAATATTTAACACCACAATAAGAAAGCATAGAAAAATACTTTACAAATTACAGAAACCAGTCTGAGTAGAAATGAGGTATTCCTTGATATAAACCAAGGAGACATTGCCTTTCAGTAGGTGATTCTCTAACGGTTCACTAGTTTCTCTTACCAGTGCTTTGAACTAAGCGGCAGTTCCTGTGTTTGGAGGTAGTGAGGTTCAAACTCTGCAGAGCTTCACTAGTTAAAAACTGTTATTTTGAACTGAACTATATGCCAAACAAACAAGAATATAAAAGATCTCGACTATCACTTGACAGTTTCTTCCAAATTCCCCTTCGATGCCCAGTTTGGAGCTCAGCACTGAGCAGGTGATTTCCTCCCCATCATCTCCAAGGATCCAAAGCTGTCTTGTCTCCTTGCAGGTGGCAGGAAGAAGTCATCACACAAAGGAAATCCTATCATAGCCCGATGACCATTATTTTCAGCAGCTCTGTCTGTTTAAGGAGCCTGTGCTCCTCCATCGTTCCTCCTTGTACCTCCTAGATTGCTGCAAATAAATCCAAGCAGGGAACTGAGCTGGCTAACCCCCCACCCCTTCTTTTTCAGCCAGGATTTTTTCAGCCGGATTAGCTCTCCCTTTGCACTTCACCACATGCCCAAATGCTTGTGCCAGCGTAGCAGAAGGAGGAGTAAGGGAGTGGGAAGGAGTGGCTGGGAGTAGGAGGAGGCGAGGGAGCAGAAGGGACTGCTTCAGCGGGTCTGAGGCTCACAACCTAAAAAAAATAACTACCTCGCTGGGATCGAGTACTCCTAGCGTGCCCTTGGATGTGCTCTCTCCCAGAAATGCTTCACTTGATGAACCTCTGTGTGCTGGTGGGTGTCTAATGCACTGTAATGGAGACCTACCACCGAACCACAGTCATTATTTTCCAGCAGGGACCTTACCTGCTAACAGAGAGAGGCTTTCAGGCAAACACTGCCAGCGTCTCCTTCAGCGTGTTAGCCTTTGGGCCTTTGTACGTCTCTAACTTTGTCCTAGGGCACTAAACAGATTCTCACCTAAAGCAACACTGCAAGCGGGCGTAGTGTTGCCTGCAGATTTCACACAGCCTACAGCACAATGACAGAACCTGCAAGCGGCTAGGATATATTTAGAATCCCACATTGTCATTACTTTCATCCTGCAAAAGGGAGGGGGAGAAAATAAAGAATAGAAGCAGATGATAAACGCACAGCTGGAGAACGTCAGCAGACATCTCAGCACTGGCTGGGTCTGGTTCACCTCTTGTTTAAATGAAAGGGAGTGGATGACCCAGAGAAAAAGAAAAGCAACATTTATTTCTCTTGCCGTGGTCAACACCTGGTTGCCCCTGTGAAGACAGTGTTACGATAATCTGCCAGCCACCATTTTCTGTGGCACGTCGCTGCTGGCACTGAGGACCGAGCACGCCGGTGGGAAAGGACACAAGTCAAAGGACTGCCTGTGAAGACGGGAGCACACAGCTGCTACCTGGCTTGAAATATCCCACAGGCAAAGCACGGCAAGACAGCATGCCGTAAGGATGAAAGAGACTGATAATAAAAGGTGATAAAATGATGCAAGAAAGCAGTGGTACAGGAGTTCATCTAGCCATACAAAGGTCAATGCGTAGCCATATGTAAGCCGAGATGCTTGTAATTAATGATTTAAATCACAGTGGTTGACTAATTACCTTGGATTGGGAAATTATTTTTTTTTTCCAAGACAGGATCCCAAGAGAAAAATAACAATATTGAAGATGCAGATAAAGTTGGACTTCTACCTCTACAAGGTACTTACACAATTGCTCAAACTTGTCAGGACCGTTTCCCCTTCCTTCTTCAGGCCCCTAATTTATGTCTGCATTAAAACATTAGCAGAGCTGCTTGCAGGAAAGGCAAGCTGACCTTTTTTGTGTCCCCCTTCACTGCTCCTGAGACTCCTCATCTATCTAGCTTTGCTTAATTCCTCAGAGTCACGTCATTTCTTGAGAAGGTGGAGAACGCTTGCTCATACAGCGTTCAGGCTATAATAATGGGTAAAATCACCCAGATTGTTCCATTTTTTTACCTCCGTGCTACCTTTTCAGTTAATTTTTGGGGTTGGGGTTTACACTAGTGAAGGCTTTTGTCCGTCAGGGCTTTGTTGGCCAATGGCAAGAGGGAAAGGGGAATGGAGAGAAAGATTCCAGTTATTTTATTTAAAGCTATTTTTGAAGGAACTATTAGGTTCACTTTAGAAGGGCAGGCAAACATGACAGTCAGCTAGACTCCAGATTATGGAGTGAGAATAGCTTTTCTGGGTCCCCATAACTGTCACTCTCTAAATAATACATGTTATTCTTAAACTCAGAAAAAACCTCACCAATTTTAGTGGCTGTTGCGTTCAATGAGAAGATGCAATGTTAATCTCAGATTCCTAACCATATCAGCCCCAATTTCCCCACTCTTCTTGCAAATCAGTCCTGTTCTGTCCTAGTGCTCTGTTCTCGGCACCCTTAATACCACTCAAACCAGTGGTCATGGGCTGCGCAGCTCCCACAAGTCTGCTGCTGCTTCCCAACTTGCCCTGTTGTCTTAGATCATTTTGTTATTGACCATCCGTTTAATAAATCCAGGGTGGTGCTTGCGTGCAGGTCTTTGGAAAGCATTGTAACGCACTTCATGCTGCAGTTGCTACCTGGGGTGAAATCACTCTTGGTGAAACTCTGCTGCTGTCCAAGGATTTATACAGAAATTCTTTTAGCCTACAGACCTGTCGCAATTCCCTCACAAATTACAGGGTAGAAACTGCCCTGCGTTGGGTCAGGCACAAGAAGCATTTTGGATCACTTCTGGATAGCCTAGCAACAGGGTGTTTTCTTCTGGATGCTTCATTTTGGGCTTCAGAATTTCAGGCTTTGTTTTTGAGACCGTGAGTTTCACGGAGGAGAAATTAACCTTTGAGATTAACCAGTGCTTTGAGCTCGCCCTGCAACTGGCTCCATAGTCACTTTCGGCCAACCTAAATACAGGCTGCTGGCATGAGACAGTCCTGCCCTCTCTCACCACGTTGTCATCTCCACATCACGGAACAGGGCACCGAAAACAAAGGCAGCCTCCTTCCTCTCACCTCCATCAGCTCCCAGCTGGGTCTAAGGGCTGAGCTGGTCCAATACGCAACCACCAGCACAGCCCAAAGGAGGCAGCAAGAACGTGCAGCCCAGAGAGGGATCACATCTGGCAGGAGCAGCTTGAATTTATGTCATTTTAAGACAATCGGGCAATTGCAGCCTTAGCCTACACATTGAAGATCTTAAATTACTCAGATTTATTTTAGTAAAGTGATTAATTTTCACAGTTAATGTTTCTATGCAATGCTATTCACTGCTGCGCTGCTTATCAAAGATTACGGCAGCGAAAGAGGTGACCGTGTCTTCATGATCTACATAATCTGAGAAGGTATTTCAGAAAAACCTATTTGCAGAGAGGGAATGTTATCATACACTTTTTTCTCCAGAGACTACCATTACCAAATCTCAGTTCTAACCTTTTTTCAAACTTTTCTGTAAGAATTCTCTTTTTGTAACCTATCCCTCAGCAAGTTTGTTATAAACATTCATTATCAGAAGATTCAGGCCATCACTGCTTACGTGATGCAGAGATAATGCAATTGATGAAAAAAACTTCTGTTTTATAGATATATATTTAGATTTCATTTTCTGCAGATATACTTGAATGTTCACTTACAAATTTGCTGCTTCAGTGAACGTTCCCATCAGCAGTTTATTGTCAGAACGTCTGCAGAAAATCAAGCATTAAAATAGGTATGAAGGCAAGCAAAGTGAATACATTAAAAAATTAGAGAAATGCTACTTATCCCAAAGTGACTTTTTGCACTAGTGTCAGGATGCACCAAATATAGGAAATCAAAATACAGGATGATGGTCCCAAGCCACAACAAGGCTATTTTGTGCCACCCCGACCTAATATAACGTTAGATGGCTATTTTCTTTAACAAAGAGTAGGAAGAGGTTTCCCATCCTAGGGGACTTTCAAGATTTCAAAACCAAAAGAGCAAAGTCTTGTACTCCAATCCACCAGTGGGCCAACATGAACATTTTTTTAAATGTTTCATTTCAACTATGGCCCTTTTTCATTCAAATATCTTAGTATAATTAACTTCAGGATCTATCAGAAAAATTGTTTCACAGACAGTTTTCACAATTAAATTGCTAACTAATAATGTCTCAACAACTTCCAAAAAACCTCCCCCTGAAGTTTTGAAGATGAGATATCCATCCAACCCATTTTCATTCAATCAAAAGAGAGTCCGCAAGAACTTTTTGTTTTCCACCAGTCTGTATTCTCTGATAGGAAAACTACTGATTGGTAAACTCTTGACTGACTTTATTCAATGTCACCACTGTGACCATCTTCCATCATCATGACAGAAGAACCATGAGTATGCCAGATGAACATGAGTGGAGCATGTGCTCTTTGCAACACTCCACATGTGCAACTTTGTAAGAGTACTGCAAGTTGCCTTACACAAGAGAATCCCTGAAGCTGATGTAATGTACATCATGGATGATACAGCTTTCCATAGTACCAGAAGACAGAGCGGCTTCTGACAAAGCCAGTGCAAAGCCATATTTGATCTACACCCGTGGTCACAGACATCCAGTTTGCACAGAGGCAAGAAACTTCTAAGCAAGACAAACCTAACAGATCTAGGGAGGTCACAAGCAAACTCACTCGTGGTTCTTCTAGCTGCTGTGTGGAAACAAAGATTACAGAATGAGAGAAACTGGAAGAAGGTCCTGAAGGCCATCTGAACCAACCTCCCACTCAAAGCCAGGGTATCTCCAACTCTAGATCAAATCAGCCATGGTTTTATCTGGCTGATTCTTGAAAACCTCCAAGGATCAAGATTCCACAGCTCTTCCAAATAATGTATTCCAGTGCTGTACTGTCCTCCTACTGAAGAAATTTTGCTAATGTCCAGTTTGAATCTCCCAAGATGCAAACCGTGAACCTTGCCCTCAAAGTTGCCCTCCGTTTCCAGTTCTCACAGTAAATTCCCAGTCTGTATCAGTGCATGAGGTTATTCTGCTCCAGGTACGAAGCTTCACACACCTTACCAAATGTCTTAAGGTACAATCCACAAGTGTTTCAAGATCCCTCTAGACTGAAGCTCTGTTGTTCGGCATGCTAATCATTTCCTCTAATTTAGCATCACGCATGCGTTTTCTGAGGGTGCATTCTCACTGATCACAATGAAAATGCTGAACAATATCAGCCCCCGTATCAGCCCCACAGTACACAACTACTAACCAGCCACCAACTGGGCATCAGGCCATTGATAATTCTTCTTCAAACCTCATGGTCCAGGCAGTTTTCAACTGATCTAACAGTCTATTCATCCAAGGTATACTTCCTCAGCTTCCAGATAAGAATGCTGTGGTGTAAAAAAGCTTACTGAAGACAAGATATAATATATCCATCACTCTCCCTTATCTTCTTAGCCAGCCATTTCACCATAAAATGGTGGTCAAGCATAATTTACTATTGGTAAATAAATCCATCTTCATTCTTCCTTGTCATTACCTTCTTGTCATTTGTGTGTTTGGAAATGAATTCCAAGAGGATGTGCCCCAGGAAGAGCATACTTGAGCTTTAGTTACAGTGGCAAGGCCAGCATCATACAACACCTACATTTATTCACAGATATCCAGCTATTGGGGTATGACTCTGTTGCAAGCGCAGCAGTGTGGGTGTAGTCGGGTTAGCTCAGACCCTGCAAACAGTCTGGCCACAGCAGCACGGACTATGGCTTTACTGACCAAACTTATGTTGGAGCTTGTAGCCATGGTGAAATAAGACTGCTGTAGTAAATCTGTCATCAGTACCAAAGATGGCCGGTCACTGCAGTAAATATACCCCAGGTCTTTCTAAGAGATTTATTTCACAGACCATTCAGACCAAGTTGTAGATATCTCCGGGATGAGTGCAGTGTCAAGCCCCATTTTCAAGACAACAGTCAAAAATGGGGCATTCCATCAGTAGGGTGTGGAGTGTCATTACTGATGCGAAAGTGTGGTCTAGCTTGAACAAAAGTTTATAGCCTTCTATAAAAACATATCTTTTTCTATTACTACCGGTAGCAGATCTGACAGCTGTTATCTCTCTACTTATATTTTACGCTTCCTAATTCTAACATATGATGGCACTTCACTTCCCAATATCCAATTGACATTCTTTTGATGTATCTTTTGGGCTAGTGCCTAAGCACATTTGCAAATAGTTTAGTGCTCAATTTAAGGCTGAGTATGTTCCCAGAATTCCTTTGGCAATCAATTATTTATTACTTACAAGTGTTAAGATCAAAAAGAAAAGAAATAGATGTATATTTCACGCTGACAGGAGGTCCATGGGGATTACAGAAAACAGAAACTTTAATGCTAAATTTGTGTAAAAAGGGTAAAGTGGGGATTCCCTAGTCACTTTGAAAAAAAAAAGAAAAAAGAAAAAAAGGAAATGGCCTGGATTACACAGTTGTTCTTCTTGGGCTTTATTTCATGGTTGGGAATGCACGCTTGACCTGTACCATTAGTTCTCTGTACCACGGGGGCAAATTCTGGTTTGCTTTCGCCAAGGGGTAGCAGTCAGCTTGGACTCGGTGCCAGCTACCTGGATGCATCTTTTATCAGCGTCCCCAGGGTGGCATACATAGCTAATTAATGAAAATACTGATTCATTCCTATTGACAGGCCTAGGATTTCGGTTAATTTTTCAGCAAGGTCATACTGCCTGCATGGCTTCTTTGTCATGTTTGTAAAACCTGGGGCTTGTAAGGGCATCAGCATTCAAGTAAAGGGGAACTCGTAAGAGTAGAATTTAGAAAGATCATTCGTACTTCATTGAGCAGCCCCGTAGAAGGTGAAGAACATTTTCACAAGCACGTTTGACTGGGGCAAAATTTACGTTATTGCTGTCAGTGGGGTACGAGCAGCGATGGAGGTTCACGAGGTCAAACACAAGCCCTCTCCCTCCATGGGCTGCAGGTTGGAGCTCAAGTACTCAAAACGAAACTTCATCTGTAGTCACCGCTGGCTATGAAGGCGTCTTTACAAATCGCGTGCTCTTCTCTGTAAGCCTTTATTTATTTATTTATTTATTGCTTACCCTAAACTGTGCCCCAAAGACAAGCAAGAAAATACCCGTGGCCAGGTCACCAATACAAAACCAGTCCCTATCTGTGTGATTAACGTCCGAGTAAGGAGTGTCTGGCAGCTTCGCCATGAGCCACTGCAGAATTATTCAGACAGGGCAGAAGAAACAGCAGGAAAAGAACAACCTGGTACAAACAAACAAGGAGTAATTCCAACTCAGAATACAAGCCAAAAAAAGGCAACCTGCAGAAATAAGAAATCTAGACATAAATACAGGTGGGTGGCAACACAGAGCAAGTTTATTCCTGATGTGACTCTGCAAGCTGAAATGTGAAGCAGAATATCCAGCAACCAGCTATGAAGCTCTTATCACAGACGCCAGAACTTTGTAATGACCTGGGCTGTATTTTTCATGGCTAGCAGTCCATCTACCAATGGACTAAATTCTTTTCTCTTTGGGTTTTTTTTTTCCCAGGTTATACAGCAAATTTATCACTTTCTCTGAGGTCAGTGAAATTATGACACCCTTGTAATTTAAGTTACTTATTTCTCAAGTAAACAGATAAATTAGACTACCATAAAACAGAGATGCATCTAAAGAAAGTGGCAGCTCTCCAGGTAAAAGAATCAGCCATCTGCTCTAAAAAAAATCTAATAAAACCCAGTGACAGATCACTTCACTCATTGAGAGAAACTTGGAACAGTGGGGCCAAAATCAGCTGCATGAAACTGGAGGAGTCACACAAAAGAGAGGTTGCAAATAATCCAACAGGCAGTTCATCGTTTGCTTTGCCATGTGCAGATTCAACATCTACCTTAAGCCTTAATTTTAACTATATTATTGTTGTTATTATAATTATTATTATTATTCCCTGCTGAAGCCTGCTTACAACTTTGAGATGATCTTTGGTTGGCAAACCTTTTGGGTTTTGAGCATCACTACACAAAGAAGGAGATAAGACAGACTGAGAAAATGAGACCTTTCTATTTTATTTCTTGGATTCTTCTGTTTAATGACTTTTCGGGTAGCCAATTAGTCACGTTTGGAGTGAAGGTATTTAAGAGTCTAGAGGTTAATTAGAAAAACAACAGCTGACTTTACTGAAAGAGTTTAATTCAACTATAGGAACAGAGACAAACTGTTTTCAACCTAGAAGATCTGTTTGGAGCTGGTTTGTGCTGGAATGTCACCCACACAAATCTTGTGAGGGAACATTAAGTGACAATACGCTCAAAATGATGAAGCTCATGTTGGAACAAAATCTCTGCGGCTGAAAAACAAACGCTTAAAGGAGGAAACGTTTACATTCCAGTTTCTAATTTAGCTATTACTTAATTAAATATAAAAGTTTGATGTATTTTTTGCAAACATCTTCACACAATCTAAACTTCTTGTCACCACATTGGTTTTCTTCATGCTTTTCCCTTTTGTTTAAGCTCTTACCTCAGGCCTTGTTCCAGGATAGGGTGTTAATTCTTTAGACTGGCTCTGTATTGTAGACCAACTGGCAATTTAAAGTTAGGACTTTGCTTTTTAAAAAAAAAATGAAATGTTTCTATAAACAGTAGACTTGGTTCTCTACAGCCCTGGGGCACTTGGGCTGGTGCTTCGTTCCCCAGAACCCAGCCCAGTTTCCTTCTGTTGGCTGAAATTAGCAATGATGAACATATGAATGAGAAAATAATCCCCAAAAAATAATAAAAAATAATTTTGCTCAGGGCTGTAACTCCACTTCAAATACCTTCCTCGCTAGCACTGTCATTTTCTCTCCCTACGATGAAGGTCTTAAACATGCGCAGTGGAAAAACACAACAGCTCGGTGTGGAAGATGCTCAAAATCAAGATTGGGAAAGAGGAATTTTCTCCACAATACACATTTCATAAAGACGGAGATGCGTACCTCTAGAGCCTGATCTTTCTGCTATTAGAAAAGTCATTGCTCTTGCTGCTGAATTGCTACATCAACAGCGCCTGCGGCTCGAGGGGCACCCTCAGGCTCCCCACATGCCAAACAAAGGAAGACTAATTTTCTGCCTGTAGAAACAGGAGTGCTGGGGCATAGAGTCCCTGGATACTATGAGCTACTTATAGCTATACTGCATTAAGGAGGGTTCTGCATTAAGGAGGTTTCTGCTATTTAAGAAGGAAGAGTAAGGAGTGGGTAGGATCCTATACTCTGGATCGCACACTGTCACTCAGAAACGCTGCAGAGAAATATGAAAGAACGCAGACAGAATTAAAAAGGAAGAAAAAAAAAAAAACAACAAAAGCCCACCACAAACCTAAAAACAGAGGGTAAATCCTGGCTGTGCTGAAGGCAATGGTAAAGAGTTTTCCTACTTACCTATGTTACTGTTTTTCTCCAAAGGAGCAAGGTAAATGCAGGGACTTACTCTGCAGATAGAAAACCAAAAAAGATGATTGGATGAGAAATGCATAGACAGTTTTGAGAAAATACTACAATATCGAATTTGGTAAGATGCCAGCGATGCTGACTGCTGAAGTGCAGAGGGCAGGGGTTTAGACAAAGATCTACATAAAGCTGGTTTGGGGTTAAAGTTTGAAGTGTGCATCATTGCCAAAATCTACTTTTTGATCCCCAAAGAAATGATAGTGCTGACAAATGAAAAAAGCACAATGTGAATCTTTATTAATGCAGAATGCTGTCAAAGTAAGTATCAATTTTCAAACTTCATAATGCCAGCCACACTGTATGAAGCAAATGAATGCAAATGTAACATATGAGAGGTGGTTACAGCAATCTGCCTATCAAGGCGACCAGTGTATTTGATTTACACGTTTCTAACTGTTATGTACTAAATACGTTAGGCAATTGAATATCTTTTTTTTTTTTTTTTACTGCTCAGGTGGATTCTGTGTTTTTACCCTCTCTCTCTTGAATCTTTGTTGCTTGATCTCCATTGAACTGTGATACTTCATCTTGCGTTAGATTGTAATACCAAAACTGTGTTCACCCATGCAGTAGAAGAGCTCCCACAGGACCCTACTGGGATACAGGCAGTGGAAAGTGATGAGGTAGGAGTGGGTTTCAGTCAACTGGCATTTATGTGTGCTGTATATTTTATGTCTCTGAATTCAAGTAGCGATCACTTTTAAAAAATTAGTGCAATGGCTTTAATTAGAGGAGAACAGCCACAAAGAGCCTATAATTAAAAAAAAAAATAATCATGTAGCTGATGCAGTGAGTAGTGTCTTTGTCATAAGTCACAGCGAGCCCGCTCTGCTCTTGGGTTAGGTTCAATCACCAGTCAGCTTCAAGGGCAATCACTTCTAATTAACAAGTCTTTTGAACTCTGCCAGGGAACATGGTCCAGACCTCTAAGGTACTATAACAACAGTCAGACATGCAGCTCTTAAGGTTGTCTGTCCCTTATGTTGGCTTTTTCCAAAACGCCTTCAATAAAATTGAACTAATAGTATTGTGGTTGCATTTTTGTGCCGTATGTCCCCCCACAGCCATCCAAGTCTTTCTCACTAGAGAACCACCTTCCATGCCTTTGATAATTGTGCATTCGTATCCACACACAGAGAAGAAAAGCTACTACAGCTGTCCAAAGAGACCATCTCCTTGCCGTGCTTTAATGACCAGTATTAGGACTTGACACTAAAAGTACTGGTTTGAGCTGGGTTAAATCTGACTGACCTTGTGGAGGCAGGCGGCATCCATCTAAAACCTTGAGTTAGACTCAGGCGGCAACAACAGGGTGTTCTGAACAGAGGGAGCAGTGTATTTTGGGCTGAAAGAGGGTTGAAAGAGTAAACAGAGCCACCGCCTTGCGTCTGAGGTTAGATTTTTCTGATTTGCGGTGCATTCAGGACCAAGCTAGCAGAAACTCTTGTCATATAGACAAACGTGATTTCTTTGAAGAAACAAAGAACACCACCAGTTTCTCCTCCTAAACTGTAAGAACCTGCAGTATCTCCAATAACCTCGCTAAACCCAAAAGGATGATCTGATTACTGCTCTTTGACATGCAGGTACGGGGAGTTGCTATTCTCATCCTACCGATTTTGCATTTAGCCTATGGAAAACACAAACAGGTTCTCTCTGCGCTCGTCCCTCTCGCCGCCTCAGGTTGCACAACATCAGCAGATGGGCTGTGGTCCTCAGGAGGAGGAGCAGGTCCCGCTGCCGGCCGTGGGCACGCAGTTGCCCACGCAAGGGACTCGCCAGCCGGTTGATGCTCCTCCCCTGGAGCATCATGCACCATGCGAGCCCAGTTCATTAAATGCACGTATTTAAAATATTCCAGACCCCCTTTAATCTAACCCATAATTGATAGCTGGCTTTTGCAAAGGACAATTTTGCAAGGCGTCAAGAGTTTAATGGTGGCCACGCTGATGAGCTTCCTTTGAGTCACGTCAACTCCAGTGTCACAGATGAGCGTCCCTTGAGTCACGTCAACCCAGCCACCTGTCCCCTTTTCATCAGGAGCAGAAAAAAACCACCAGAAACCTATACAAAGACAGGGCCTTTAAAAAAAATAAATACACAGACACTCCCTACAGTGACCGGTCCCTCGAGAATCCCGAGCGGGGCACGACATGAGCCCGAGGCCGGACTCGAACCTGCAGTCCCTGGGGTCCACCCCACCCTGCCGGAGGCGGGGGAGCGAACCACGCATGCGCAGAGCCGCCGGCCGGCCGAGCGGGGGTTCGTTGGGGGGCGGGAAAGCCCGTGGGCAACGCGCTTGCGCAGTAGCTTCTGCCGGCCATGGGTGACGCGTTCCGGAGGGCGGAGTCGGGCACTCAGGTGAGGCGATGCCCCCCCCCTCCTCCTTGCCTCCCCCGGGTTCTCCTCAGCCGCGGGGTGCCGGGCACCGCCGTCGGGAAGGGTGAGGCGAGGCCAGGCCAGGCCAGGCCGCAGCCTGGTGACCGCAGAGCCTCCCGATGGAGCGGTGTGTGAGGGAAGAAGGGGGGGAAGCCGCGCCTTCCCGCCTCCGCCGCCCTTCCTCCTCCCGTCCGCCCCCTGTGTGAAGGGGGTGCGGGGCCCCAGCAGCCCCGGGGGTGCGCCTGACGCTGAGGGGAGCTGGGTGCTCAGTCGCCCCCGAGGCAGTTTGGGGTTTGCTGGAGGGACTTCGGGGGGTGGCTGGCTGCGGGCCGAGGCCGGGAGAAGTCCTGCCCTTGTGTCATCGGCTGCGACGCGGGGACTGGGGTTGAATGTCTGCTATGGCGCTTCCTCGCAGCGCGGGGGGAGGTTGTTCAGGTGTTTCTGTAATGCCTTTATTAGCGTTTTCTTCGCGCTTCCCCCTCCCAAACGTTGGAGTGGATGCGGTGAGGAAGAAGAGCTGTGAGGAAGGTTTGGTTGAAATAAAGAGTATGGAAGGTGGAGTTGCTTTCCTGTTCTTCGGAGACAAGGGGTTGGAGTTTGGGGGTTTTATTGGTGGTTCTTATTTTCTCCGTTGGATGGTTTATTTGTTAGTGACTTCTCCTTGTAGTTGGCAAGTTAATTACTTGGAGGTTTATGTGTTACTGTATCAGAATATGCTGTGGTGCACATAAAAGCACAGAAACGTGCGATAATAAATATTTATTTCTTGTTAAAGCTCCGTGTTTTTTCAGTGGGACTCGAGTTCTTTAGCCCTTTTCACACTTTAAAAAAAAAAAATAAAAAAGAACCAGTAACAGCTGCCCACCATCAGGAAATATACACAAATTAAGGATGTGAGTTGTGCTCTGTGTCCAAGTGGATAAACGCATTTATTTGTCCACATAAGCTGTACCAGCAGGGAATGCACGTGGCAGCAACTGCCTGTGATGGAGTGGATTACCAAACCTGAACGAGGGACGAATTGATAACCAATGGGTTAAAAAAGGTTAATGTCATTGTCCATTAAAGTACATTGTCCAGAAAGAATGGTAAAAGCCCTTGAAACAGAAAATCCTTAATTTAAAACAATACTTCTCAAATACGCAAGATCAGATTATAGTGAGAGTTATGCTGAGACCGCAGTCTTGTACTCTTATTATTGAATATAATTAATACAACAAATTAGAACTTCTCGCAAAACATCTTTGGTGTATCACAGTCAAATAAATGATAAATTGCGTGCATATGTCTTCCTGCCCAAAGTTTACAAAAGCTCAGTCAGAGTGGTTATAGTGGTTGAAAATTAAATTTTGTCTCATACTTGAGATAGGTTTGTATTTGTAAATAGCCTGTAGGTTAGCTCACAGCCTCTAACAGAGCTTGAGTATTTAATTTAAATTTCTTTAACATTTTAATGAAGTAATATCTCATTCCTGACAAGACCTACATGTACGCTTACATTTATGCATAGCTTCATTGAAACCAATATAGTGTAAGCATATTATTCAATGGGACTGTCCATATGCATATTTCTTTATTAAAAAGATGAAATTGATAAATTATAAAAGACATAGTTGAAATATTTGAGTCCCATCAACCTTGTCATTAATGAAATTTAACCCAGCTGTTGCCTGGCTCTTGCAGTATAGCTTGTTTTCTATGTGTAACTGCGCACATGTGCAGTTTCTTGCTAGTATAATTACACTTTTGAAGAACACCTAAGAGTGAAGACTTACCACTAGCAGGTTGTTAAAATATGGTATTTTGTATAAAAAAGCATTATGAAAGAAGAAACAAACATCTAGAGTTAAATTATAGAATCTGAAGTCTCTAATACGTGATTTGAAATTGTTTTGGTGTTTTTTTCCAAGCTCTTCCCACTCAAAGGCTCTCTTCAGCAGTGCTGTGTTGCTGTGTTCTGTACGCTGTCCCCGACAAAGCTCGGGATGCCTGACGTCCACCATCCAGATTGCACTTTAATTGCCTGTAGATTCTGCGTGCCCCCGCCCCATTTTACAGAAGAAGATGTGAGCAGGCAAAATGGAAATGCCTCCCCTGGAACAGAGCCAAGGTGTTTTTTGCCGATTTGGAAAAACCCGTGTTGTCCCTGTCTTTGATATCGGCAGAGGCTTGGGTTGCCTGACTAGTGTCTCATCTCAGCTTTGCTTCTGTCACTTCTGCTGTAGTGTGGACAAACCTTTGTTAGATTTGAGGGAAAATTGTTAGCTGTTTCTGCCAGGAACCCCGTTGCTCCCAGCGTGACACTAATGAGGCAAGTGCCTTTGGAGATTCTGCTTCAGAACTCGGAAGTAAATACAAGTTTGATAAAAACACAGGTGCGCTATCATCAGTGAATTATCATAAATTACCTACATGAGCAGCGCTCAGAGTAAGCACCTGTAGTTACTTAAAATGAATATGAACTCATCATTTAAATAACCAGAGATTCATATTTAAACGATAGCGATTGATCTACCGTGTATTTCCAAAGCTCTAGCAGTAAGCTTAAAGAGGTGGTAGTCTAAGAAGAGATGGGGGCTCATCGTTTCCAGAAGAAATAAGCTGCGGAGGATGTATTCATTAATGTAGAAATAAACTTGGGAGCAGGAGGATGCAGAAATGTGTTTACACCAGCCATAGTTGTGGCTCCCAGCCCCAGCAGCGCCATAATCAAGCCCCCGTGATCACCGAGTGCTGGAGTGGTGCTTCCTTTGCTAAGAAATGAAGAGCATCAGAAAGCAGCAGCAGGCGATGGTTTTCCTGTTTCTCTCAACTTCCACAGCCGAACGAGGGGGTGATTCCCAGCCCTTCTCCACGGCGGGTGCAGCCTCTCCTCGCCGGGGGCCAGGGCCAGGCGCAGGCAGCCGCTTGCACGGGAGGGCTGCACGCGGAGGGTCTGCGATGGCCCTCGTGGTAGTTGCAAGCTCCTGGTTTACGTGCCCTGAGATGCATTCCCGTGTTCTTCTGTGCATGCGTCCATCTGGATTTTTGCTTTGTTCAGGTCACAGAACCCTACTGGTTCGCAAAATACTCAGGAGTTCACCATGTGAGTGTTTTCTGCGCTGCACAAATGTGTGAAATGTAACAGGAAGATCTGCAGATCCAGAGCAAGGTCAATTCAAATGTTTTTATGGCCCTTCAGTGGATGTGTCGGAAAACTCTCCTGAAAACAGGCACACAAAGGCAAATATACTGACATTTTCTTAATGGAAAGGAATGTTAAAATGTCAATGAAAATGTCACACTTAAGATTCCCATTGTGACCACTTGAAGTAAATTCAGGGCCATTTAATGGACTTTTATTCTACTATTAAAGGCAAACACACACAACTGTTTAAACAACTTTTAAGGCAATTCAGAGCAAATGCTGCTCATTGTTGTGGCAGGGGAGAAAGCAAGATAAGGCAGCGTGTGCTCACTGCTCGTTTGGTGACTGGCTTTAAGGAACACAGGATAAAACTGAACAGGATTTGTTTTGTTTAAATATTTAAATGATGGCTGGGTGTCTTGGAGAATGAAATATTTGGCACCAGGATATGTGTTCTGGCAATGCTCTGAGCATCCTGATAGTGTCCTTTCCTGTGTGTGTTAATACACATAGGGAATAGCAGCTCCTGCACTGGGTAAAATGTTAATTCTTGGTTTATGAATGCATGCCAGAACTACAAATAACGCAAGTTATGTGAATACCTGTCTACTTGCTATGCAAATACCTCTCAATTTAAGAAATTGTCCATGAACTTTGGACTAATTTGTTCTACAATGGACTGACTTTACAAGGGGCTTTGGAGGAACTTGCTTTACAAACACAAGCTTACTTTAGAGTCTTGCAGAGCCACTGACAGCTAATTGCTTTTGATCATTCTTAATCCATACTGTGTTTAAACAAGTAACTATGATACAACAGGATCGTAGTCCAGAAGAGTCCTGTATAACTTTTCAGGTGAAATGTACATGCTTTTACTCATAAACGCTCAGAGGGACTGACTCAGGAGACTAATGATGGGTAATGTTTCATGTCTCAGCCAGTAGTTTGTTGTGGAGGTGATGGTTATTACAAATGATCTTCTTCCCCTTTGTTCTGTCAAGTGGCAGCACTGCTGTATACCAGAGGCGATCCCTCTTGCTAGTCTACCTGTGCTGCTTTTTTTCTTTTTTTTTTTTTTAAGCTTTATTTCCTCTAATGTATATACCCTCCTTATTGCCATTGAATCTGTGTGCTAATTGTTTGTAAGAATGGAACCTTCTGTTGCTGTAGTCCAGACTGTAGGTTTCCATATGTAAAATCAAACTAATCTTTTGATAGGGCTGTCCCAGAAAGCTCCCAGTTCTCAGAATCCTTTGATTCCAAGGTCCATTATTTTGAATTAACAGCATGTCTCTTCTGCCTTTTCTTCAAAAGCTACTTGCTCGACTTGAGGGCAGAAGTTCTCTGAAGAATCTTGAACCTTATCTGTTTGCTGAGGAAGGATCTCCTGTTCATGGTAAATATGTATCTTTATCCCATTTATGGAAAAATGTTGATGTAAATGTATTCTCAGAGCAATATGACAGAGATAAGCATACAAGTAGATCTTTTTGCCCTGGATTCAGAATTTTAATTGTCAATGATGTAGTTTTATGCAAACTAGATAAAATGAAATAACACAAAGTCACCATTCAGAACATTAAATGGACTTTAAAATATCCACTTTATAGGTATCAAAACACAGGTGTAGGTGAGTAAATACTAAGCATGCTGGTCTGTTTCTAGTAGTTTTACAGGAATTTGTTCTAGATTCTGTCATTTAACCTTTTTTTTCATCAGTGGTCTAAAAAACCACCAGAAAGTCATAACTGCAGAAATTTGCAAAGAACTTTAGTTTCGGTAAATGGCAAAGAGTTCAGTGATATGGAGTGGTCTGGATCAGTTAGGAAAAGGGGCATGAGCAAACAGTGTTTTTCAATAAAGCCAAGTCATCAAGCCATTCAGTCTTGGCCTGAAAAATCATTATTAGACTTAGATGGAACTCTGGAAGCAATTCCATTATGAACATAGTTACTAATCAGCTGAATGAGTTCATGGATGATGTTAGGATCAAAATGGCTTATATAGCCCTTCAGTGAATAAATCAGAATTTCAAATTGGAGAAATTGGGCTACCTCCCAGTGATGCCAGTACAACAAGTTTAAGGTATATTCTTCTAGCAAGAAGTTTTAAGATCAAGATTGGATGTTTTAATGAAAGAAATTACTGAGCTAAACAGAAATTAGCACACTTAGTAATTCCTTGATTATTCAGGAAGTCAGACTGGTTCTCCAGATTGTGGAAATTCATGGATTTCACAATGGAAGAGACTACTCTGATTATACAAAACTAGAAATAGATAGTAAAAAAAGAATATGAACGGCAAAGTGTAAGGGTCATGCTGTGAGGTACTACAGTTGTTGAATGTATATATGAATGGCTGGATTTTGTATGAAAAGTGTGGCTGCAGTGGTTATCAACATACTTGTCAGCAATTTGAATTCCCACAAATTATAGAAGGTTCAGAAGAAATAGCAGAAAAAGCAATAAAAAGAATGAGGATAATTGGGCGAGAGATGATGCTTAGTCTACAAATGCAGTCACCATGAGACTATTAATATCTTATTTTGCAGCACTTGAGAATACATTAGGGGTTTAGCAATATATGATTTCTGCCCCTGAAAATTTCAAATATGATATAACAAAGATAAAGGGCATAGAAACACTGGTAAGCCAGTGCAAATGGAGCAGAGAAGATTATTGAAATACTCTCAATTCTGAACTGCTTTGTTACCCACAAGAAGAATTAAGAACCAGTAGTGGGATTGGTATATGCTTCACAAGGCTCCTGAATTCTTAAAATTGTTTTTAAAAGATGAGATATTTTTTGTTTTGAAAAAATGCAGTAATAGAAAATGCTGATCTTTCAGCCTGTTTTTTTTAAATGAACTTTACACACAAGAAACAAATGTTTGAGACTGAACTGGCAGCGTTCTGGAAGAACAGACTATAAGAAGCCTTCCTGGGGGTCAGTAATTGCCCTTGCCGTTGCAGTCCACGGCGTTACATAATTCCACTCATCAAATTATCAGCTTTGATCTTAAAGCTATGTTAGGTTGTTTGTGTCTGTCCAAAGACTGTTCCAGAACCTTAGTTCTGAGATGGCAGGAAACCTTCTAAATTCGTCACTGCTTTCTCTGTGTCAACATGGTCATTGAGTTTCTGAAGCACTTCTGTATTTCTTCTGCTTTTAACAAATGGCATCAATTATTGTCAGTATTGGTCATGCTTTTTGGCTGACATTAGTGAAATTGAATAACGTACTAGTACAGATCTTTAGCTTTATAGGCATAAATGGACTTCACCTTTTATTACATTTTTGCTTTGTCTTTTAATACCACAGTATTTATGTGAGTCCGTGTGTTATTTTGATGTGTGTTCTCATTATTCAGTCTTAAATCCCTGTTGAAGACCTATCTCTCCCTTTGTCGTGAATTTGACTTTTAGTAGGTCACTGTGGAATACTGTAATACGTTGCCCGTGAAGTCCATACTGAACAGCTGTTAATGTACGATTAAAGCAATGCAAAGACCTAAATTATTCTTTTTCCTGATGGTATTTGAAACAAACAAACATATATATATATATATATGAAGTTTCATTAAACTATCCAAACATTACATCATAGTTGTGTTCATAACATGTATGTCAGAGTACTATAAAATAGGAACAGCTAATATAGGTACTGGTGTGATATCCTAGTCACTGCTTCTAATTATGATGGACTTGTATATTTAAGAACACATAAGCACATTAATTACATACCATTTAAGCTCTTCTGGAATGGAGCAAAAGTGACACGAGCTTTAAATAATCTTCCACTATTGCCAGTCATATTTCTCCTATGCCACTGGTATGAAGGTGTGGGTGTCACTATAAAGCTCTGATGTTCAGCAGCAGTATGACACCCAACATTAACTTGGAATAAATATTAGGCCTTTCTACTTCACTGATACATGGCACAAATATTAGTGACAGCTTCTGCACAGTATTGTAAATTGCTAGTCCAGTAACTTCAAGGTATCTGATGATGTGAAACCTGCAGAGTTATTGCTGAGTGTTCTAATAGCCTGTTTGTAACTGCAGCGTCAGAAAATAGTTTAACCAATATTTGCTAGTGTAATGATTACAGACAAAACTTAAGGCTATTCTTATATATTCTCAGATAACACTGAATTGATGACCAGGACTGAGCACAGTGTTACAGTTAAAAATATATTATTGTTAAATAAATATTTACATTTATGCAACATCATTTAGTTTCTCCTGTATGCCATTGCATGGCAGTGGACTATTGCACTCTTTAGTCTGACCACAGTGGGCCAGTTCAAGCTACTGTGAGCCAAGCAATGTCTTGGGTGACTCCTTAAAATGTACTTCTTGAATTTGTCAGTGTTGAATTTCATATGAAATCATTCTGCTCATCCCCCTTGATCTGTTAAATCTTCACAGTTTTAAGTCTTTATTAACCCAATTAGTTTGTCTTCTACATGTTTTTCCAAGCTAATGGAACATTCATCTACTGCTATTTTTAACATTGGGCGACACCAATTCTAATAGGAAAATTTCCCATTAGCTTTCTTCCATGTTAAAGCGTCTGTTCCTGCTCCGCCTCTCAGACTGTTTCCATCCCATAACAGTATCTCTTTACTAATCCTCCTTTCAAAGTATTTTGACATTAATGGATGATGCTAGTACTGATAACTAAGCTTCTTCCATGACCTATTGTGATGGTGTCAGAGGCTTCTTGAAAACGTTGCTGGCCACACTTCCTCCTCTGCTGTGTCATGGTTTGTCCTCTCTGATCCAGAAGGATGAATTTCCCCTCTTATCTTACTGTAACAGCCTGGTGGCTAATTTAATGAAACTCTACATTTATAGATATTGCTATAAATGGCTTCTGTTTTGCACCCGTTCTTCTTGTGGGCAGCCTCTTTGATAATCATGAAGGCACAGAAATCCCCAGCTCCCTTGAGGTTTTCTTACAGTCCAAGCTGTTACTCTTTTCAGAGTAACTTAAGTATTTTGGTCAAACTACCACCCGGGTGTGGATCTTTTTCAGCAATGTTGAACAAGGTTTGAAGGGTGCTTAGCTGTCTTGCTGTTGAAATTTATAAACCACCACCACAAAAACTCCTAAGAATGAGTTTTCATTCAACTTAGAATTTTTACTTAAATAAATTTGTTAGTTCTGCCAATAAAAGCTCATCCAATGTTATTCTGTGCATTACAGCTCCTTTATGTAAAGTTTTATAGGAGGTAACACACAGACATCCTGATACAACGTCTTCAAATGGATAAAGTCAAGCATTTATTTCAATTTTTTTGAATCATTACCAAACAGTAACTCAGATTTGCCCATTGCTGCTTCTGAGTGGCCATACAGAGTTGCCGTTTTATCTTAAACAAGTCATATTTTGCTGTAAAGGTAGGTTAAGCAATCTGTATTGCATATTGGCCCAATTCAGCTATTGGTCTGGATTCGGAAATGTCAGTCAGGTGGCAGAAGTCTTGTGCCAAAAGCCAGTGGCAGAGAAAAGATACACTTTGTTCCTTAACAAGAGGTGCCTTACACAGTTGTTCTAAAATATTTCAATAGACTTGAAATATGAGGGAATGACCTACCCAGCCCATTTAGGAGGAGTTCTTCCAACCTGCTATCTTAAACTAACGGGGTGTGGTTATGTCACTGGCACTGTATATGTGACAGCAGAGCAGCTGCTGGCTGCAAGTGGCAGAGTTGGACACTGTGACCTCTGAACAGGAAGAGAAAATGAAGATTTATGTCGTAGGAAGTGTAGTCCTCTTTCATCTCAAAAGTGGGAAGAGCCATTCTGAACAGATAAGTAAGGGTTTGGGAGGCAATCAAGCTTTTTAATAAATTTCAAACTATCAGAAATTCAGGAAAACAGAACTGCAGTTGTGGAGCAGCAGGAATTTCATTATGGAGAGGCAGTCAGTCCGAGTGTCACTGAAATGGATAGAATTGTCACATCAGGTGTAAATTGCTTTCAACGCTTGCAATGGGTGAAGTAAGAGCTTAGTTTTTTTCCCCACCACCCTCCACCCCTCATCCCAAGCTGCATCTTGACATTATATGCACTTATGAACAAGGACATCCTCTGGAAGTTGAGTAATGACTTGAAAAACCCTGTTAACTCAGGCAGGCACAAACATGTTTAAGTAAAGTTGCAATTAATTCTCTACTCTTGCATCCCCCCTATGAAAAGCTGTTATGCCATTTGCACTTGGCAAGGCCATAGAAATCTCTCACCTTCCTGCAATTACAGTTGTGTGATTCTCCTTACTGCATGTCTTTACCCTTCTGCCTAAAATCCAAAATGCCATAAATAAATGATCCAGTTTCCAAAATTAGAAATTTATAAAGAGCAACTAGTAAATTAACCTTTTTTTAGAGTCTTGCTCTGATTATAAGACAACTTTGGAAAAGACTTTAGAGTATCTTGCATTCACATCCAACAAAAGAACTGGTTTCCTAGAAAAGCATAATGCTTTTTTTAATTAACATTTTATATTTATGTGATACGTATTTTATTGACCCACATGAACAGGCAGTTAGGCTGAGTCTGTTTACGAACAAAGATCCTTTGCCTCAGCCAGTGGAGTCATTGCCTGGAGTTCAAGGCATCTGTGAGTCCCCCTTGTCAAAAGAAGCTGTTTCATATGATGATGACCACAGAAAAATATAAGTGCTAAACAAATACAATGGCGTTCTTTTTACCGGTCACAGATTCCTGTTGGTATCTTGCGACACGTGCAGCTACTGAACAAGCATACAGCAGACATGAAATGCTGAAGGACAGTCTGTCCTATAAAAATAGATGTGTCAACACGATTGGACCTCTAATACGTCAACTTTTTTTTTTGTTTTGCTTGTCCTCTGCTTTTTTATTTATTTCTTAATTCTGTGCACATAGTCTAAATAGATGGTTTCTTAGCCACTTTTGTGTAGCAGCTCCCTTTTCAGCCTTCGTCTACCTGTAATGATAGATGAAATCCAGTTGCCAATCTTGTATTGATATCAGTGTCCTAGATGCTATTGGCAGGGGTTTTTTTTCCAACCTTTGTTCTCAGTTGATTTTCTTCACTTCAGAGGCCTTTCTTGAAAATTGAAATTTCTCTTGGTAGGTACTAATCTGGCTTTAAACAATTTTATGAATGCCAAACTTCTAAAAAATACATTTTCATATTAGTGGAATAGTGAATATTGGCTCAGTAAACACTGAAAACTGAGCTATAAATTCTCTTACCTGACAGCTTGCTGCTTTTTTTTTTTTTTTTTTGAACAGGAGATGTCATTGAATTCCATGGTCCAGAAGGAACAGGAAAAACAGAAATGCTTTATCACCTAATAGCCCGCTCCATCATTCCAAAATCAGGAGGAGGACTGGAAGTAGAAGTCATGTTCATTGACACCGACTACCATTTTGATATGCTTCGTCTAGTTACCATTCTTGAGAACAGACTGGCGCAAAGGACGGAGGAAATGATAAAGCAATGCCTGGGAAGGCTTTTTGTTGTGAACTGCAATAGTAGCACCCAGTTACTCCTCACTCTCTACTCTTTAGAAAACATGTTTTGCGCTCACCCCTCTCTCTGCCTTTTGATTTTAGATAGCCTGTCAGCTTTTTATTGGATAGACAGAAGCAATGGAGGGGAGAGCCTTAATTTGCAGGAGATGAATCTGAAGAAATGTGCCAACTTTCTTGAAAAGCTTGTGAGGGAACATCACTTAGTCCTCTTTGCGACAACACAGACACTCATGCAGAAATCTACAAACTCTGCAGAAAGCTTTCTTCCTTTAAAACTTCAGCATGAAACTGATACAGACTATAGACCTTATCTTTGTAAACCATGGCAACAAATGGTAACCCACAGGATATTTTTCTCTAAGCAATGTAATTCTGGCAACAGCAAAGGTTTTGCAGTCATTTCTTGCCACCTCAAAAGAAACCATGTAGCAAAACGTTCATTTAGTGTTGCAGAATGTGGAGTTCAGTTTTAACTTCAGTTTGTTTTTTAAACATGTAGCAAATCCTGGTGCTTAAGGCCTGATTAGGTCTAAGTTTTAGTACCTTTTAAACTATTTGGTTGTTGCTGGGTGATTCAGAATTTTTGTCACCGTTTTCTTAAAATTTAGTGAAAGGCAGGAAATGGTAAAATTTTTTAATTACTGTAGACGTTCAGTCCAAACTAGCGAAGAATGTTGAAATTACTTGTTTATGCTTAATGCATAAAGAGATTAAATCAAGAAAATTATAACCAAAGACATTTTAAACTCCTAGTGTTGTTCAGTGATCTAACCTATGTGATATGCGGCCAAATGCACTGATTTCATTTCTGGGTCTTACTGATTTCCACTCCTCCTCTTCCAAGCTACAAAAATAGGATCCTAGTTGTCTGTGGGGGAGACTGCAAAAAGGCAAGTGTTTGGTCTTTATAAATATTGGTCTTGGTTTATTCCCAGTAGCCTAGGGCATATGAAATGCATTCACGGCTTTGCCTGAAGAAGAGGATTCATTTTCACAGCCTGTTAAATAGCGGTAATCCTGACCGTGCTTCTCCAAGCTTGCAGCCTCCCTGTTTACGTTAGCATGTGCTCAGAGAAGCAAGGGTTGCAGGTGTTTTGACCCTTAGAAACAACTAGGTTTGAAGAATCTACAGCTATCACAGAAATGGAGGCCTGATTTCCATAACTGACAGAAAAGTAAAGACCCAGCTCTGGGTACCTGTGAGTTTGTGCTGTGTGCAGCGAGCAGTTTAGTTTTTGAAAATAATGAAGTGTGGGTTATGTGTTGTTTTGGGTGTGGGGGGTTGTTTTTTGTTGCTTTGGTTTGTTTGGGGTTTTTTTAGATGTAGGCACAGACATATTTTTTCTTCTCTATCCTCCCGCATTATTCCCTCCCACTTCTTTCCCTTCCCCCATTCTCTCTAAGAAATCCAGGAATGCCATGCCTCTGGTCTTTACCAATATGTATTTGCCACATGTAGAACATTTGTGTGCAGGATTTGGCATGCAACATGTTGCAATTCTGGCAAAGAAGATTCAGAACTTATGGGAAATGCCCTACAGTTCTGGCAAAGAATACCATATTATTTATTAACCTAGAGTGCCCTTTGAAAGCTTCAAAGTGCTTTACAAGAAAGAAAATTGCACACAGTACATTCTTTAATACAAAAACTTACATTAGCTTACAAATTTAAATTACTCAAACAAGGGGAAAATATTTCTCACAGCAATATTCGTTCAGTCATGTTGCACAGCATGTTTTATAGTTTAGATTGAGCAGATTATTAACAAAAATGCATATTAAGAAGAAGTATCTAGCTCAGTATCTTTTTGAGGAGGATGCCTAAAAAACTCTACTGTGAGATACTTAACTTTTAATTTCCTGACTTCTGAAGCCAGCTTATGAATGTGTATCTGGAGTCCCAGCCATGGATAGTTCACCGTGCGTACCCAGACTTCTGTGTATAGAGCTAGTAGAATGTCTATACTGTTATTTATAGAATTTGGCGTCTCTGTGATTTGGCTGGATTTTTGCAAAGATGCTGAGTGTCCTCCCTCTAACAGCAGCCACTACCAAAGGTTTTGGGAGGAGTGTGAGAATGATCAGTTCTCACTGGCGCAGCCTCCCACAGCACGAGGCTTGGGGAGCTCCTGAGCAGAGCCTGCGGTCAGACAGACCAGTGTTCGATGGCCATTGATCAGATCCATCCTCCACGAACTCATCCAGTCCATTTTTAACGTACTTACCCTCTTGGGTTCCACCGTGTCTTTTCACAATGAGTTCAGTTTAATTATTCTTTGTGTGGGAAAACTTGGGGGTTTTTTGCCTCTCATTTTAAACCTGCCATCTGATCCCTTCTTCACGCGGTCAGTTTTTTTACTGTGATACATGAGCAAACTTTGCCATTTCAACATCTCTGCAGAGGTGATGATTTTCTAGACTCATTTCATTTGTGCTTTCTCTTCCATCAACACCAATATTTATTTTATTTCAGAATTTGCATAAGTACCCAAATATATGAAAAACATACCGCTTAACCATTCAGCCTAGACTGGACCCAAATTAGATGGTTTAGCATGAGTAGATGCTTCCACTGGGATTTGTGATGAAGGACATACTTGCATGTTTTTGTAAAAAAAATGGGAAGATTCAAGTAGAACTACAGAACTTTTAAATGTGAAAATTATAGGACTACATAATTTCTACTACAAAAAAAAAAAAAAAGCAATCCCCTTTTCTATCAGAGAATACAGCTCCACTGAAGATTAACTGCTTTGTAAAATCATACTTGCTAAAAAATACGTTTGAGAAAAAACAATGGAAATGGTCTGGCATTCCCGTCTGGTAAAAAAGCTTTTATATTATTCACAATGTAGTTTATATTTTGCATTGTACTACAAAATAAATGCCTAAATTGAAATGAAGCCAAAGTTCTAATTGATCAAAAAGAGCACCTCAGGAAATTTAGAAATTTCCCAGTTTTATTTTTACTTTGAATGCAGACAGATTTTTTTAATTCTCTGGTAATTGTAATACTCATGCTCTGCACATTTGTTTGAGATGTATAGCGAGCCTAGCTTGCAGAGATGCTGAGCGTCTGCATATCCCTCTGAGTTTGCAGGAGGGAGAGGCAGTGTGCAATCTGGGAGTGCACTGACCTTATCCTCTGCCAAAATTATGCCATTCGGAAAAATGAACCTTGAGGATACAAGTCTAAGAAAGATGCAGTGATGAAGAACCTGGGAAGCAACAATTTTGTACCTTAATTCCCTGTAGGTATTAAAAATGGTTTTTACCATTCTTTCAATGGAGAATTTTCTCCATTAAAACTACATAGAAATTGTAGTTAGTGGAGAATGCAGTTCTTTTTCATGAGCCAGGAAGAGTATATTAGATGTAGCATTATATTTAGTATATAATATTAAATCCAAAGTCTCCTCTTTCTCCTAGACCTAAGTTACCGCCCAGTCTCCGGCCCACTGTCTAACCTGGAGCGACCTGTGCTGCTGCAGCTCCGTCTCCCAGGGAGGAAGCCCATTGGGGGTTAGTAGCTCCATGCCGCTGGAAATCGGCCCTGCAAAGATAATTGCCACCTCATATCATTAAGTATGAGGCTAGAATACTTATATTCCTAAACTCTAATTTATCCATTCCTAGAAATTAAAATCCTTTCATGTCTGTGTCATTGTTCTTCGGCTCAGCGTTGTATTATTAAGGCTTTGGTAGGCATAGGAACTTTTTACATTCCTTACAATTTTTGTTTGTTGCTTCATATTCAACAATGAATTAAAGCAGTGAGCTTAAAATAAAGAGGAACTAGCTCACCCTTTTTTCCCCCATCCTTTTTATAATGAGAGAGCTTTTTAGCAAAACCAAATTAAGGTATTTTGTAGGCTTTATATTTGTTTTTACATAAACCGGTATTTCTGTGGACACTTGGAAAGAAAATGTCATTTCTATACTCAGCAAAAAGTTTTTTGTATTCCTAGACTTTTTAATAGAGCAAATAAAATACAAGTAACTGTATTTTGCTTGGTCTAAGTTTCTACTTGCACATAAAATTCAAGTTTCCTTTTTCTTGCGTAACTGATGCCAGCCACTTGATTTTCCATACAGTTTGGAGATGGCAGAAGATAAAAGTTCTCACGTGGAAACATACCTGCAGTTGTATTTTTACTGGAGGCTAATGGACACAGGCAGAAGACAATGCTGTTTTGATGGCTGCTGGACATGAGGCTTGGACCATGTCCTGGAGGGGAACATGACATTTTAGTTGTTTTCTGTGGCTGCTCTAATAATTGTCTCTTGAACCTCTTTATTCAAATGTATTTTTGATATGCAAATGATCATGCTGGGGCAACGCGCAACATCATTTTGCGATCAGCAAGCTTTATGTCAAACTTAATCCCCACCTCAGGAGAAAGCCACGCCACGCCACCCGGCTGGAGCTTGTGTAGGAAGCTGCAGTGAATCCTCAACTGCGTAAAAGCTGCAGACAGTTTTAATGTTTAAACAACTATAGAATGGCACAGGACTTGTGCATTTTGTAAAGAAGGGTAAACACTGGAAGAGCTTGGAAGCTTTTGGCAGTGGAAAAAAACTTTCAGCCAGGGAAAAGAGCATCAGTACAATGCATCTGCGTGATCTTCTGGACAGAAAACTCTGACGCCCTGCAGCAGGCTCTGAAATGAGAGGTCTGGCCATCCCTGTGCACAGGAGAAGAGAGCAGAATGGCACTGAGCTGTGAATAACGTGTAGTACGACAAAAGGATTCTTGAACTGTTAACTAAGATGTCTAGCATGGTAATGCTTTCAAATAGAAAGTTCGCCATAATTGACCTGCAGGTTCTTCCCACCAAGGGACGAAACCGGTGATGGATTCCACTACGTAGATGCTGTATAGCTTATTTATAATAAAGTTGTAAAACCCTGCTCCTCTGGACCCAGGAGGAATTAAATGTAAAAACAGACTCCTTTTTTATTTTTTATTTTTTTTCCCCTGCAGCTTTAGGCATCTTCCCAACAGTCAGCACTTAGCTCCAAAAGCACTCTCACAGCTTTCTATGTCAGGACCATGCTTTACTGGAAGTGGATAGTTTTCTCCTTTGCTGAACATTTCTTTATACATTCTTTATTACCAGCGCAGACTGGGATACCCGAATATAAAAGATTGAACCCATGTGACACATCAGTGTAACTGGTAAATAGCTTTGGAGACTTCATTCTGTTTGCAATCAGGAGTAATGTCACATTGGAGTAGAAGATTTTGAAGAAATGTGACTGTGACTTCCCTTGGGAAAAGTTTGGCAGTCTTCCCTCTGCTTTCCCACACTGCTTTGCATCCTGCCCCAACCAACTGGTCGGCGTACCTGTGTGGGCCTCGGCGCTCAAGGATAGCACTGACAAGATGTCACCGCCTTGCCAAATGCTGGTGAACAGCCACGTTCTGGATCTTGGCACTCTCATACTGCAGGAGTTGGCACAACCACTACAGTTTTTAATTTAAACCATTTGCCAGGATTCTTTCTGCTACATCTAGCTGGGCCTGTGCTAAAGACCTCCTAGCCCTGTGGGGAGAGATGAGAGAGAAGAAATCTTGGTTTCTCAGTATAAGAAGGACAAGATTTTTAGGCCATTGCGACAAAAAGAGGCTAAGCAAGGCCGTGAGGTTCCTGGCAGTGGCAGGTAAATGTCAAGGCCTTGACAATGTCTTGGTGAAGATCAAGGGACACACTCTGCGTCACCCTTACCAACTGTCCATATTATGAAGGGGTGAATAGGATTTTTGACTTAGAATATATGCATATTCTCACACTTTAGCATACTGCTGAGAGAAGAGCATGCAATGGCGGGCAGTAGTTTCTGAACCGCATCTCAAAAGCTCTGCTCCGACTCCATCATCGACAGTTCTGTCTCCAGCCCAACATCTCCACAGGCTCCCAGCCTCCTCCTCCATAATACGAACAGCAGTGCTGCAGAGATCAGTGAACATCACCACATTTGCCTTCACTGGAGGTGAGTGATACTGTGCACTGGTAGATGGTGCTGGGCATTGTCATCTCAGGCAGGTTTGAGCCCTGCTTTCCAACTTCTGCAGTCTTCTGCATATCCAGTATGATGACACTGGTCAATGAAAGTGCAAGAGCAAGTCCACGCCCTTTGAACGGCCAAACCGTCAACTGCAAACCCATCCTCCGGACTCGGTCAGCACTTCGGTAGTACCATCTCCGAGCCCCCAGCTGACCCCCAATCTCTTGTGCTGTGTTTTCACCAGGTTCAACGAAGAATCCTTCTTCACAGAAGCGCACAACTTCAAGTATTACCCCACAGTCGTGTAACAAATGTGCTGTATAGGGACCATGCAATAAATGGGTTAGAAAATCAGTGTGTGTTAGTGGAGATCTCATCAAAGCAGGTTGATTTCTGCTCCGCAAAATCTCGGGCAGTTTTAACAACTCTGAGCTACTTTTGACTTGCAAAATATTAGCAGAGTGTTTCTCTGATCTGTTAAAGACTGACTGCAGAAGTAGGTAAACAAGGCAGCACATGGCACACCACAGTTCACAAGGCACAAGTACAAGGGAGACCCGTGACTTGCTATAAAACAGCATTAGGAGCACCAAAAAATTACTATTTTCACAAGGAATACAAAATGGGATTTTTAGGTACAGAAATTACTGAAGTGTGCCCCCAACACTATAAGGCCAGGAGAACCTTCTCACTGCTTTGCACAGGCGCAGTTGTGGCATTCCGGCTGCACAACATCAGGCGGCGTTAGTCTAGTGAATACCAGCGGTACGTCACTTGCTGGGTTCCCCTTAGCCTTCCCCGAAAAGCAGCATGCCTTTACTATTGTGGTTCATGGATAGGGTCATGTCCTCCAATGAACACGTTGGCTGTAGCAGTGCAGTATGATGCCATTTCCTAACTGGACCTCAGCAGGTTCCCTACATGGTTAATCCGAAGGCTGACCACATACTGCCTCACGGATGTGAAATGCAATATAGTGCAGGAACAACCCAGCTTCTCTCGGGCACCTCATACCACTCCTGAGATGACAGAGGTTTCTTAGACTCCAGGTTCAAAACATGTGGAAGGGCAACTGGGAAGGAGTCTCCAAGGTGGAGCTATGCCACAACTGGGAAGAGGCACTCGGGTATAAAAATGTGAAGAGTATTATATAAAAATTGTCTGTTGCAGAGCTGACTAATGAGTAAGAGCGTATTAATTTCTCATCCAGCAAGGCTATCAGCTCGCACAGCCAAACCATCCCGAAGCTGCCCAGATTGAGTAGGGAAGTGAGAGGGGAGGTGGTAGAGAAGAGGGGAGGTTGTTTGGGGAGCTCCTTGCGGCTTTGCTAAAGCACGGGAGAAAGGAAAGCTGTATGGTCTTCAAAAGCTGGCAGGCAAAGGGCTCTATTTCACTTAAGAGCCTGTTGAAAAATGCCCACAGGGGTGAGGAATGGCTTAGCTGGGAACAGCAAACACTCTAACGTGGTCAAGAAGTGGCAGGAGCAGCCAATGGCCACCATGAAGAGAAACACCTGGCTAGAGAGGACACACCACCAGAACTGCTGTTCTGCTCCTCTGAACTCTTCTGAGCGTGTCCTGGTGGGAACAGCATATTGCCACTTGAAGCTCCTGTCAGAGCTCCTTCCAGCTGGAGATGGGACACAGTTTAACCCCTTCTGGCAAGCAGGTGGCAGGTCACCCTGTCCCCATGGCTGCTGAGCAGTCTTGCTCTGTAGTGGGAAGCTTTCACTTACAAGGTCATGACTGACCTTTCCCTCATCCCTTATTTTAACACCTTAACTTTGGGGTTCTGCAGTGACACTACTGCCACTGCACTTTGATTACTATATGTATCAGTGGCACTTTTCTGACAATAAAGTCACATTTTGTATTTTCACCCATCAGAAAAAGTGATGCTACGAATAAAATTTATGCATAACCTAAGCAAATGATACAGACCAGCTGCACAGGCAATGAAGCTGCAGAAGCCAGTAGAGCCAGGTATTTGAATAGCCCGTGCAGTTAAAGGAAGGGGCTCACTGTCTTTAAAATCCATGGAGGCATTCCAAATACAATTATTCTGCAATCCTGGTCACGACAAACCTTGCGGGTTGACGCTACACAACCTTTCCCATTGATTTATAGGGGCTGCACGCGCACTCCGAGCACATTAAGCCTGAAGTCCTTGGCTAAAGATTAAAACTTAAACATCCCTGTCCCTCAGAGCAGAGGCACAAAAGTATTTGCTAGCACAGTTGCCGTTTGTGTGGACGTGTCCTGTGGGACGCCATCAGCATCCTAACAACTGGCTGAACTTTCTCCTTGGCTCCCGCAGGAGAGGTTAAGTAGAACAGCGGTCGGTACTAGCTGGAGGCAGGCAGGGCTCAGCGGCGTGGGGCCTGCCAGGGAGCGCCCGTGATCCGCTGCTCGGCCTCCCGAAGGCACTGCTGGCTGCTAAATCCTCAGCAAAGGTTTCATCTCCCACCACGGCAAGGGAGTAAGTGGGATTCCCCCCCCCGGACTCAGAAGGGAAATCCTAATGCGCCCCATTTTCACCGTGTTGGCCACACTAGCAAATTAGCCTTTCTCAGTGGTGGAAACGGGAATTTCTGACATTTTTCAGGTCTTTGCTGGTTGCAGATCAACTCACATAGACATCAGTAAATCACCCCAGTGACTGACCACCAGCAGCACGGCCCAAAGGAGTGTTTCACCCAGAGGCACCTGCTGGGAGGTCCAGCATGGCTCCTGGAGAGATGTTCCTCCTGACGCAGGCAGAGCAGGCTCGTCTCCTCTCTGGAAGACAATGCTCGAAGGTGGCGGCAGTGACTCCTAACCACTGTCCCACAGAACAGAAACCACCAAGTAAACTCCTTTCTCTCATATTGATAAATTCCTTAGCTCTACACTCGGCTCTGGTCCGGTGGGATCACGTGCCTCTGTTTTGCCTTGAAGTCACTTTTGTTTCATAAAGAAACTCCAGTGGTTTTGCTGCTCTGAATGAAGGACAGAGGTTGTACCTACCAGTTTCAGTGACGTTTTACCCAGCCTTAGGAGTACGGGCCATGAACTGAACGTTAACGAGTCAGAGCAGCATATCAGAGTGTCGAGATTTCAAAACAGGCTTTTCTTTTCGTGTTTGTTTGGGTTTTACTGCCACTACTGACATCTCTTCCAGGAAACAAAATTTCCCAATACTTCCTTTTCTGGTAAGTCATACACTGTGTGTGGTATCCTACCCACAGGAGATCTGAGAGGCGAAAGGCAAGGAAGGGACAGAGTCTCTGGGTTTATTTTCTGGACTGAAGCCGTACCCCAGTTTGGACTGTGCATCACACAACAGTGTTGATCCGCTCGTGGATTGATCAAAGATATCATGGGCAAATGGGAGAAGTAGGAGCACTAGAAGACGGTGCAAGCGGAGCTACAGACAGAGAGGTATTTAAATGAACGCACTGGATATAAAGAGAACAGAATTCTGCAGTGCCTGAAAGCCAAGAGTAAAACTTTGAACTATTTCTTCTGAATTTGCACTTTTACATACACAGCACGGCCGAGTTAGAGCCTGAAGATGGAAACACGCAGACACAGAACAACAAGGCTGATTTTCTGGATCTTCTGATCCTACAACTTGTTTTCTCCAGGGGCGAGGTCTAGCTTCTAGGAAGATAAAGGTGACACAAATGAAAGTGCTTTCTGTCAGGATAAGAAATCACCAAATAGCAGTGTTAAAGTTCAAAATGTGCTGAGTTCCCAGTACTTAGAATTGGCAACTGGCTGATCTCTGCTCTGGAGGATTTCAGTGTCACTGTCGTCCTGCCATTTATTTGAAGCCAAAACCATTATTGCTGGGAACCAGGCAGGTTTTCAGATTCTCTTTCCAAAACCCATTCAGTATAATTATGGGGTAGGATGTACTAAAATGTTAAATGATGCCCTGATGGAAACACAGTTAGCTGCCTCTAGGGTTCTTGTGAACAACAGCAGCACACAGATAGGACAGAAGGCATTTAATCTTGCAAAGCTGTTACGATACAGAACAGAACATTCATGGAGAATGGAGAAACACTTTAGCTCCAGCAAGTTTAATGACACCTGAAAGCAAGGTACATTTTCTTACACTGTGGTCTCCCATCCCAGATTTCCTCCCTGTCTGCAACAGTGTGCCAAAGCGCAGAGCAGTGCATCTCCCCATGCCAAAAGAAGCCGTTTGTAAACCACAGTAAATACAAGTAGAGACTGGAGCCTCATCTCGTTTTGGACATGCCTTGTTTCCCCACAGGTCTCCTTCTCACTAGTTCATTGGTTCTGACTGATTCCTATGAGGACAGGCTGAGAGAGTTGGGGTTGTTCAGCCTGGAGAAGAGAAGGCTCCGGGGAGACCTTAGAGCAGCCTTCCAGTATCTGAAGGGGGCCTACAGGAAATCTGGAGAGGGACTTTTTACAAGGGCATGTAGTGATAGGATGAGGGGTAATGGCTTCACACTGGAAGAGGGGAGATTTAGATTAGATCTCAGGAAGAAATTCTTTACTCTGAGGGTGGTGAGAGACTGGAACAAGTTGCCCAGAGAAGCTGTGGATGCCCCATCCCTGGAGGTGTTCAAGGCCAGGCTGGATGGGGCTTTGAGCACCCTGGTCTAGTGGGAGGTGTCCCTGCCCATGGCAGGGGGGTTGGAACTAGATGATCTTTAAGGTCTCTTCCAACCTAAACCATTCTGTGATGATTCTATGATACTCAAAAGCAGATCCCGATAATCCTGGGTAGGGTGACATTAGGTTTTGAATACAGAAGAAAAGAGAGGTCAGAGTGTAGTCTTGATACAAAGAACCAAACCTCCCCCAGTCCTATGCAACTGTATAAAAGCTTTAAGTACTCCTGAATAAGGAGTTGCCTATTTGTGGACTTACAGCTGATGGCCTTGTTCAAGTATCCATTTTTAATGCATAAAAAGAAACGTAGAAGACAGTTGAGAATGCAGCTTGCCAAAACTTCTGCCACGAACCAGCAAAGCTTAAAGGTCTGTTTTAAGAAGATTTAGCAAACACAGGTCTAAAAGGCTTGAGTATAGTGCAGCTTTGCAAAAACAAGCGCTATAGGCTGGGTTTACATTCATCTCCAACCACTGGTTCAAGTCACAATATTGCTTATTTGCTGGAAGTTTGTGAAGCTAACATTCACAAACATAGGCCGTGGTAACTCCAGAGCAACCTACAGATTTAAATGCTAATGACTACAACATAAGCTAAACAATAAACCTATCAAGAAAAACAGACTTGAAACAATGTGAAGAAGCAGATACAGACAGTAAAAACGGAAACATTTCCCCAACTGATATTTAAAAAAATAATAATTAGAGGCTAATAACTAATAGAAGAAGTCTTACTCGCCTGGAGAAGCTACTCCTTGAATGATAACTTGTTACTTATCACCAGACTCTGGCTGTCTTGCCCACAACAAACTGCTTAAGTAATGTAGATTTTGTTCATTTTTATCAGCTCTCTTGGTCGGGCCCTAATGGCATTGTTTAAGTTTGACTTTGCACAGAAGCCACCAACAGAAATGCACTACCGAGTGTGCTGCTCTGTTGGCACGACTCAGGGTTGTCAACACAATGGAAGGATCTCAGCCACACAACCCAAGTTAAAGTTGCCTCCTGCCAATCCACCACATGCTAAATTCCAGTAAATTGCTTAATTAACGTAACGAATGCAAACTGCACTCTAGTCTGCACCACAGGTAGCTGGAAACACCCTCTCGTATGTAAGCAACAATGCCTTGTCCTTTAACAATGTGGCCTAGATTTTATCTATTCCTAAGAGCTCCTATGTGCACACCCCTTGTAAATTTTCCTATTTCATTGTACAGAAAGTATTTCTGGTTAACTATTTTGGTAGTCTCATTTATATTCTCTATTTCTAGAAAGGCTCATGCGTATGTTTAATGCATGAATAGTTCCAGGGAAGTCAACGGGAAAATTTATATCTTTAAAGTTAAGGGTGTGCATACATCTTTACAAAGTCAGACTGGACTTTGCATCTATACCTAAAGCTTTTCTCCAGCTGTGCCTGCCAGAATGTACATAACTGAACCAGATTTCCAACAGTAGTCCATTATTCCTCCAACTGGAAACTCGAAATCCACCATTGACCGTACAATCATCATATATGGCTGTCTTCCTTTTTCCTACTTCTTTCCCAAAATACTCAGAACATGGGACATGAAAGAATTATTGTGGTGGCTAGGAAAGCACGTGCACACGCAGAGCCAGTTGGTGATGACTGGAGCAGGAAGGCAGACCATGCTGTCAGCTGCTGTCGTCTCCCATTGTGATTCAGAGGCCTGCAGTGGTGCCCACAGGCTCACTGCACGGAGGCCAGTGTCCCGTTACCAGACTGTGATGACCTGCGTTCTCTGTCACCTTGTTCTGGATCAAAATCCATGACCTAAACATCTTGTCTTGCCAGTTCCCTATATTCTTCATGCCCCGGTCACTTGGAGCTCTTTCCCATCAAACACATCAGTCATCATGTTGATGGTTTAACACCACATTAGTCTTTTTGGTATAAATGTTCCACTCAGAAAAAAAACCCAACAAAATATAATAATCTGTGTCATGGAAAAAAAGTAGCTGCATTTTTCCTATCTCAGTTTCATTTTCTCTACTGCAAGGATTGGCCAGTCTAAGACTCCATAGAGTAGGAAAGTATGCTTAGTAGGAAAGCATAACTGCTGCCTACGTAACATTAAACTATCAAGTAGAAACAACATTTTTTGCTCAGTCATTGCATTCCCTCCCACTCTCACACAAGCCAAAAGGAGTCTCTTGTGGTTACAGCCAGGGAATGGGAGACAAGCACTGGGCTGCTCTTGGCTCAGCTCATTTTTTTGTTTGTGTTGGACACATGGCGACACTCCCCTCATCAGATCCAAGGTCCTAAAAGCAATTTGTTTTAAAACAGAAAAGGCAGTGCTTTCTTACCAGCACACGCACTGGGGAAGGCTGCCCTGCTGACAAAGCAGCCACTTGTCCTTGTGCTTCAGCTTAGGTGCCGTAGGTCCCAGGCCTCCCACCCAAATCTCAGGCATGTCAGAGAAGTATAAACACAAACTTTCCAACCTTTTGCTGTCGAGCCAGCGATATTGCCAGTTTGGCAACTACAACACCCAGTTCTCAGCCTTACTGGGCTCTATCAGAGCCACGTGGACACAGAGATCTGCTCACACAGCCCAACTTGCAAGACCGGTGCCTCAATTTGTCATGCATAATAAATCAATTTATTTCTTTTAACTAGGGGTTAGTCAGCAAACTCTTACTCACGGATTTCTCATACAGTAAGTCACACTTCCAGGTAACATTCGTGTGAATGCAGTTTCTGACTGTGGCCTTACCTTCGCTTTAGGAGAAGCAGCGAGATGAGGTTGGTTTTCCCAAGATATCAATTCTCTTGTGCCTCCTCACAACCAATAAGGACCTGATTTTTCTACCCATGGTGAGCAGTTGTTGGACACGCGGTCTACACTGCATCCCGTACACCATGGTGCAGGAAGGGGATGTTGTCCTCCAAGCCATTGGCCTGACCTGGATGCGAGTGGCCGAGCAGCAGAGCTGCATTTCACTTGCAGCCCCTCTGCCAGCCCCTGGTAATTGTCCCGGGGCGTATGCGGAGGCTCCTTGTGCTGCAGCAGTCTGGGACGCTTTCCCACTGAGCTGTGGGAGATCTCGTCTGTCCTTCTGGGCAAACAGGTTGTTGCGGTAAGCAGCGGAGGTCTATCAGTGATGGTATCTCTCGGTCTGCCCCAGCGGAGCTGCATGAGAGGGCTATCGCTGGTTATCAGCGTCAGCAAAGGCACCGCTGCGGCTCCCTCAGCCCCTTGTCGTGGTTTGGGCCGGATTGGCCCAATCAGATGGAACAACAGATGCTCTCTCTCTCCTGCTCCGCTTCAAAGGGAGGCAGGAGAGAGATAGAAAAAGAGAGACTTAAGAGTTTAGAAGGAACTAAACTACTTTAATGAAATACTAATAATAAAATAATAAAAATAAAATAATGACATATATACAAAACCTTATCAAGCTCCCAGGATGACGATCACGTCACCAGCAGGCACTGGGGAAGTCCCAGACTGGACTCAGTGATGGATGTGAGCAGGATTCCAGATCTGGATTCGGGATCAAAGGCAGATGAACAGACAGAGTCTTCCTCAGACACCAGCCATTGAAGAAAGAGAGCTGACCCTTTGATCCCTCAGCTTTTATACCGAGCATGAGGCAGATGGGATGGAACACCCTGTTGGTCAGTTTGGGGTCACCTGTCCTGTCCGCTCCTCCCCGCAGGGGTGACCCCTCTACGCTTTTCCACTTCCAACTCTCCAACGGGGCAAATACCAAAGTTGGCTGCCCTTGGTTGTGACAGCAATAAGGATAAGCAAGAGCCTCTCTGCATCCCATTCCTTGGCATCAACTATAAACATGGGTCTCATCACTCTGAGAGCGAACAGTTTCTGCACAACATGCTGGTAATTTCAGCAGTTAGAAGAGGCCTAGCTAAAAAGTAAAGTTACTGAACAAGATTGGTCCTGTTTTACCTCAAACCAGGGCACCCCTCGGCCCCACTGGAACCACCGTGCTCAGGCGAGAGAGTTTGCGTGTGGTCCAGACCGGGGCTCGGAGCGAGAGGAGAGCGGCGGAGGTGCCCTCGGCACCGCTCCTCCCAAGCTCTGGCTGATTGACTGCAAACTCTCTGGGCCTGCGTGCTCAGCCTGCCTCGTACAGCTGTGGGAGGACTTTCAGCTGTGGAATAATTTAATAATTTCTCAGAGGAAGTGTCTACCCATGAATTAATGTCTCTAAGAACTAATTATTGGGTAAACTGTATAAACAGTCCCTGGAGTGCCTCTTCAGTACTCAGCTTTTGGGCTCAAAACAGACCAAGCAGGCAAGAAGATATTCAAAGGACGGTCTGTCTGGGCAAGGGATGATGTAGGTGACTCAGTGGTTTTATCTCTCACAGCCTAAAAAGACAGAAAGGTCCATAGCGGTCACCTGGGGTGAAAATTTATAGCTTATTAATTAAAAAAGAAAAAAAAAGCCACTTCTAGGCCAGATCATAGATTCTAGGCTGCCATCCAATGTCAGGAAATGTTCCCCTCCCGGCGGGGAATCCAGGCTAAAAGGTTATTTAATACTTTCTGGTTGATTTTGTATTTGGAATAACTGCCTTAAATGATTGGTTTTGGCCTGAGAGACTGTTTGCTTACCTGGCACCTGAACTTCAGTGATAAACTTTAATGTCCTCATCTGAGTATTCCCACAGCACACAAAGGAGACTTCAGGCAGTCCCACTAGCTATAAATCCGACCTTTTTTTTTTAAAAAAAAATAATAATCAAAATCAGATGTTGCTCATTATCTCTTCCAACTCCTATCTATCCGTCAACATCCAAAAGTTTTAAAAGCCCTGCTTAAGCATGTCTCCACTCCATTGATGGAATATCCTTTAATATTTTATAGCTCTGACTCGCACTTCTAAAAGTACTAATTAATCTCACTAGATAAAAACTGGCACAAAATGGCACAAGTGAGAATAGCTCCATCCTTCCTCACAGCAATCGTGTGCCAGTTCATCTTGGAGCATGTAATGATTTACTGTAATAGTTTTAGGCCCGTAGTGGGGCCAATAACTGGCATCTGGAAGCTGTGAGGCTCTTTCCCAATGGATGCCATTCACATACAGTTATTTAATTAATTAACAGCTCCACTAGCACAAGCCAGTAAAGGGTCCATTAAAGTATTTTTTTTTAAATATCTTCCAAAGTAAGAACATATGCTGCACACTGCTTTTCCCTTGGAGAGTGCTTAATGTTGCAACCTGTTTATCTTATGACTGATTTTCAAATTCCACCTTAACCAGCTGCTTTTTGCTCGACTTTAGGATTCAGCAGAGAGCGAACTGCCGAGCACTCAGCAGGAGCAGCGGAATAACATTCTACCTGCATGTGCTCATTCCCGCACGAGGTGCCAAACCCCTGCAACGGCTGCCTGGCTGCCTCCGCGCTCTTCCCAGACGTTACACGTGATGCACTTTCACTTGCCCATTTCTCTGCTGCTGAAAAAAATTAAGAAAAAATAAAATGAAAATCAAGGTGTGGAATTCATTTGGAATAAGCAAAATATCAGTGGGAAAACAAACCCCACCAGACACTGGAGGGAGCTGGTCAAGTTTGTAAAAAGCATTTGAGAGCCCAGTCCCATGTGAAATGTGGAAAAGCTATCAGGGGCCATAAAGCCAGCAAAGATGGGTTTGGTCTGGTTACAGCGCCAAAGGATTTTGCTTCCCAAATGACGAGGTTTATCCTATTCCTGAGGTGCAATTAAATGCAAACCGGGTCCTAATGGGTGCTGCCCTGCAGCAGGGTGAAGGGCTCGCCCGTAAGCCTCCCTCCTTCTGCAAGGAGCTGAAGTAGGAGATAAGAGTGGCTTCCCTTGCCACTGTCTGGCACACGCATGTGCCGCGTGCAGCTCCGGCGTGGTGCCACGCAGCAGGCGTTATCTAAGGAGCTGCCCCATAAGGACACAGTAGACATGACACTGGAGAACCTCTGACAAGACGGTAATGTCATTTAACAGTAACTGTCTAAAGGAAGCACTGCTAACATGGCATGGCACAGTGTTAGCTCCCTGGTACTACGTCGTGATATGTCAAAAGTTACATAATCCTTGTTGCAGAATCCTTTTCTCTTCTCTGGCTGTAATGTGTTGTGTCGTTCCTCCTCCCGCTCTCCCTCCCACCGGCCCACAGCACAGCCTTTTGCCTGCAAGGCTTTCACCGTGGCAGGCAGCAAGGCTTTGGAAAAACAGCAGTGCCCTTGAGCAGCCATCACCCAGAGCCCTTCAGCTGGTGCCTCATCCCAGTGATCCACCACAGATCATCCAGGCGCTGTCAGAAACCCAGGGAAAGGCCAGCAAGAGCTCGGTTTGATACCCTTGTGAGAGAGATGTCAGGTTTGCTTTGCCTAGGTGGCAGGTATGGATGAGTGAAGAAGCATCTTTTTAACTTTGACATTTCACGTTCCTGCCTAGGTAGAGCCTCAGGCCTGACAAGCATGAAAAATTCAGCACCCTTTGGACACTTCCAAGTCCATCTGGACCTCTGAAATCGCTCTTCAGCCTAAACCGCTAAAGCAACTAGTCTGTCAGGGCTTCCGGGTCATGGCGAGACCTCAATGGTAGTCTTCCTCCTTACAAAAGGCAATGGGAGTCACTTAGTGTCTCTCAGGCAAAGCAGGGACTGTAGAGGAGGTGGTCCTCACTTTTAGGCAGTTGCCTAATGCTAAGAGCACTCTTCAGGAAGCGGCGCATGAACTGACTTCCTTCTCCTGTAGGAGGACGTTCAAACATGCATCTCCCACCTTCCTTGGCAATACCTTACCACCTATAATGCGCTCTCTGGGGCAGGAGGAAGCAGGGAGACTGTGCGTTCGTTATTGCTTGTGTCTGTATGACCTGTCATTTGCACAAACTATCAGAAGTCCCTGGAGCAGAGACCAGAGCTCAGGCTTTCTCCTCCCACGAAAGTGCATAACCAATAGGCCATGCAAGGTCATCTCAGCTAACTTCACATATGAAGTAGCTAGATACCTAGATGTCTCATACAGGCAGCAGAGAAACAGGCATTTCCTGTCCTGAAAGGAGACAAATATCTCCCCTGAGTTCCTCTTCTTCTCCACTGACTGTATGTGGAGCCTGGGGTGACTAACAGAGTCTTTGAAGTCCAGTTGTTCACTATCTAAATCAGGGCAGATGAGTTCCCCCTCTCCTCCCTCCACCCCTTTCCTGTCTTCTCTTTCTTTCTCAGTAAACTTTTCATGTTGCCGCAGCTCTAACAGGAAGACCTGCGAGCACACGATTATCCTAATCCCCTGCAGAACAAGCAAGAGTTAAGGGCTAGAAGGCTCACCATGGAGCTCAAACCATCTCCAGAAGTTCTCCTGTCACCCAGAGAATGTGCAGAGGAGGTTAATGAGATATGGTTTCCTTTCCCAGCTTATTTTAATAGACAACACTGACCACTTCTTGGTTCTTCACAACAGATGCTGTAGACACCGATCTTCTGCAAAGAACTGTAAAAAATTATTAATTAATATGGTAATTAATACCCCGTGGGTGCTCTGTGCTTTTGCGGAAAGCAAAGCAGCTATAAACCCAGTTTAACTGGCTATTTTGTTTTGCTGATTTGTACTGCTCTAGTACTCCAATGGATATACTCTTTAAATGGGATTTAGGCTTAATATTACTTGTCTTCAAAATATCAGAAGTATCCCACAGTAGCCATGACTTCAGGTTTCTTGATTAGTGTTCATTTACAGATAAATTATCTCAAAGTGGAATGACTGTTAAGCACATATATCGAAATTTAAAGTAAAACACCTCTAACAGATTTTGCAACTAAATTAAAACCAAGCAGCAGAAAATCCCCAAACACTCATACCTAATGTTACACTTAAAATCCAAACAGGTTAAGATTAGAAAGTGCATTCTGTAACAAACATACTCTCCTGTAGATTTTATTTCATGAGAAAAATCCCTATTCTGTCTAAGCCTCATGAAAAAATTTTGACCAGCTACAGCCATAGATGTTAACCTCTGCGAGGTCACAGGCAAGTCCAAAGACCCAGTGTGGGACCTTTGTGAGCTGACTTCCTACCTCCACATCCAGCCTTTAGACCAATCTTCCTTTTCTTTTCTAAGTTTGCAAATACATTAGACTGAACTTCTGAAAATACTAAGAGGTTTTTTGATTCTCTGCTGTGGAAGAAAACCCAATTCACAGCCTGAGAACTTCCTGGGATGGAAACACGATGCTGCGATTTTCTGTTTCCAGTAGTGTCACTGGAGGATTAGTGAGTATTGTTAAAACCATACGACAGAACTTTCACTGGACATATGCCGTATAATGTAAAAACACTCAAAGGATTAACAGCAATCAGTGGATAGTCCGCTGTGCACAGACAGCAAATCTACAAAGAAGATATTAGAGACATAGGGTATGAACCTGCAAGAAAAAAAATATAGTGGAGCCAGAAATGAAATCATAAGAGAAAGGTTATCCCTGTATTTGTAAAATTTTAGACAAATCCTTGTGTTACATGATGGCTTATTTGTACTGCAGCAGTATGCAGAGATCCTGCAATAAGAGATCAGTCACAATATGTTGGGTTTTGTACACGCTGATCATGAAAGAAGAGTATATGCCCTGAAGCTTGCAGGCCAAGAGCTATTTCTTGCAAGCACATCTACATGGTTGTACCGTCAACGTGTGGAAATCCAGTCCCAGGCGTTAGCCCAGAATAGTTATTTAAACAAGAAACATCTTTACTCTTTTGATGCTCATTATTAAAATAATGCACCTTCATTATGGATTTTAACAAGACCCATGCACTCCGTAGCTAGCTTTACTTCATCTACTTCATCATTTACTTCATCGCCCTCTTATCTAGAGAGTTTTTCCTAATGTCAAACCTAAATTTTATTAGCTGCAAATGAAGCTGGTGCCTTCTTTCCCTATCCCCCAGTGGCCCCAGTGGAAAGATTTATCACTATCCTCCTTACAATAAACTTTAACATATTCCAAGATTTTTATCATGTCTATTCTTTAGACTCTGCTGTTCCCAGACTAAACAAACAACCCTTTCAACACTTCCTCCTAGGTTGTTCCTTCTATGCCTCTGATATTTCTGGTGGCTCTCTCCTGGACTCTCTCCAGTTTGTCTACATTTTTCTTACAGTGCAGTGCCCAAAACTGGACACTGTATTCCAGCTGAGGCCTTACCGGTGCCAAGTGGAGTAGAATAATTATCTCCTATGTCTTAGGTTGCAGTCACACATCCTGTTCTGCCTGCAGCTGAGCTGGGTGAAAAGTTTATTTCTTTTCACCCACTCCAGCTGCTTATCACCACCCCTCAGCTGCAGGCTCTCCCCCTCCCAGGTCAACCAGCATAACTGCCGGATAATCGCTCCCTAACACAATCTGGGGAAGCGATACAGGTTAGAGTCAATAATTAAAATAACAGCTCTTTTCTAATCATCACTTTAACTGACTCAGGTAAGGCTGAGGTATAAGGAGGTACAAAGAAGCCAAAACCTCAGCCGAGAGGAGATGATGAGCAACAGGGTTACGGACAGCGGCTTTCGCTGCTGGAGTAGCTGCAGCCAGAAAAGGATGTCCAATATCATCCTTGTATTCAGCCTTCAGCCCACTCTGCGCCCCCGGTCCCTCCTGATGCTGCTGCCCAGCTGGGGGGGGGCCCTTTTTGCATTTCTCCTCCCAAAGCGCAGTAGTTCACACTTAATCATCAGGCTGATTTTATAACAATTTTCCCCGCTATCGATAACATCTTAAATTCAGATTTTGCTGTTCCGAGTAAGATCACCCCAAACAGCGGTATTTTGTAAGCACATGCACTGTTCTCACACCCAAGGTGGTCATGAAAAGAACCTAGAGAACAGCGAGGTCTGGCTGAAATGCCTTCCTAGTGTGACAGCAACACCTTCATAGCCATCACCTACAGGTTCTCATCTGCTTCTGCAGCCACCTTAGAGCGACAATGTTTTGTGTCTGCTCGCAGCACTGCACAGAACGGGGTCGTAAGGCTTACTAGTGTCACACTACAGATTTCTGTTGCTTTCCTCCGCTCGCTCTGCCTGTAGAGAACACCTAGCAGGACACCACACAAGCTTCCCAGGCTGGCAAGAGAAATACAACTGAACAACTTGGAAATACTGTACTGATCAGGCTGGAGATGAGTATTTCTTTTCTGAATCTGTGGCTTCTGCAAAGATACGATGGAGACCTGAGTTGGCTGCTGATCAGTCTTGCAAATCCTCTGCAGAACAGAGAGCTTCATGCTTAGAGGAATGAAGACTTGGGAAAACAATAATGCTAAGATACTTTTGACTATGGGCATTTCTATACCAACCAGGCCCACCAGACACAGTGAGACCCTTCAATGAAGTGACCCTGAGAGACACCCTCCCACAGCTGACATTTCTTTCTGATGGAGTTACACTCGTTTTGGTTTATTGCCTTCAGCACCGGGTATACCTGCATCCCACCCTTTGCTTATCCATGCATCCTGTCCTGTCCATCCTCCTTGCCTATTCTTCCCCTTCTTGTCTACTTTCCATCTCCTTCCATTGAAACTTTCCCCCAACGGTTTCCTTCTTGTTTTCTCAGGCTCTCCTCTGCCACCTCACCGTTCTCCTCTTGGCACCACCACAGCCCCTATTAACCGCACGCACGCACTGCTCTGCCCGGGCACAGCTGGGATGACTCTGTTCATGCTGCAAACCCTGTCTATTTTCTCAGGCTCTTTGGAAGTGGAGGGTTAGGTAGCGCGAGCTGATGGCAGGATGAAGTAATAGGAGTAGAGATGAGGTGAAGTTCTTGTTCTGTCTTGAACACAGACTGCCAATCATGCCATAATAGATGGTGGTTCTAGGCAGGGAACAGCTTTTCAGCCCACCAAAATTAGACCATTAAATGGAATTTCCTCTATGGGCTAATCAGGATTTGAACCCATTTCTCTGGAGATAAAAGGCACAGCTCAATCTCCTGGTTTGCGAGGTCATCTGGAATACAAATCAACTTTCATGTATTCATTTGAAATGTTTTTATGTAAGGGATTTTTTTTTTTTTTTTTTTTAAATCTGCTTGTTAGTGCCTTGTGCCGAAACTGGAGCTGTGAAGTGACTTTTTCTCACTAGAGGCTAAATAAAGTACTGTACTGTTTTTATAAATGTCCTAAGCCTTGCCAGAAGGCTGGCAATGAAAGAGGCTGGCAGGAGACAGGCACCGTCTCTGTTCTGTATCACGGAAGTAAGGCCAAGGACGCTGGCCAGTGCCTCCCATCCGCGGGAATGTGACCAATTAACGCGCAGATGATGTCATTGGATGGCAAAAGCACTTCCCTCGCAGCTCTCCCCACTCTGCCAGCTCCAACCTTCAGTGTATTTTCCTCAGTCTGGTCCATGTACTGTAATAACTAAGTCAACTGGAAAAAATATTGAAGAAAGGACTGAGGAAAAACAGAGCGTAGGGGCAGCTGGAGCCAGCAAAGGAGGCACACTGAGAGCTATAAAGAAGCTTTGTGCAGTAGCTTCTCTCAACTTCAGGATATTTAGTTCCACAGGAGTTGGAGAAGATGGGTAATAAGCTGGCCTTTATTTTAAGGGATATCCCTTGTAGTCTCAGCTGCATAAAGATCAGTCTTTGGGTGTGTGGAAACAGTGCTAACAGTATCTCTCTTTCAGTACCTCCTGCTGCTCACTCCATCGAATGGCCTCGGTCCAGCTAGAGAGGAAAAAAGCCTTCCATCCCCAAACGGTCATCAGTCTGAAGGAAAAGAGGTGATGAAAAGAGGCTGCGAGTGATGAAGCGGAGTAATAATTTATAGAAAGATACATGACCAGAGCACTCAGGTGCCTGCTCAGGAACAGGGCTCGGTACTGCTAATCCTGAATACGTGCCTGTGCCTCCCCTGCCCCAAAGCACGCACCGCGTCCCACCCCGGTGCAGGCGAGGAGAGCACATCTCTCAGCTTCACGCACATGAACTGCCCCGTGTGCAGGGGCAGGGAGCACCACCAGCCTGGGCACGGGATGAGGCTGCTCCGAGACCACGCCAGGAAGGCGAGGGTCAGTGAGGGACACGGCCAGGGCTCAGAAGTAGCTGCAGCATCGCTCAGGCAAGAACCAGGGGCGAGGACTGGAGCACAGGCAGCTTCCGAGCGAAGGGCTTAACCCGCTATGGGGCTTCTCCCAGCTCATCTCACACAGCCCCTTTCCCAGCAGCCTGCTCCCAGGCTGCAGCCACCCCGCATCCGAGCTGGCCGGGAGCACCACCAGCCAAACCCTCGGAGCAGGGAGGAGGCTCTGCAGAGGCTGTTGGTGCACCCAGCGTCCGGACATACCTATATAACTACTTCCAGAATTGGCCTACAGAGGTGACTACTCCACACAAACCAGGAGTCGAGACGTTCAAATGGGTGTGTGCAATTCAGGAGTACATAGAGATTTGCAAATCGGTTTTTTATTATTGTGACTCAATACATGCAATGCTGGTTATGCATATATATAAATTCAAACTGGCTTTGTGTTATTGTGAATCAATACATGTAGTGCTGAGTACGCATATAGAAAAATTCCAACTGCTTTTGTATTATTGTGAATCAATATATATATTGCTGATTACACCTATCCAAGTTTTTACATTTGATAGCTGATGGGGGAAAGCCAAGCTTTGAGGATGGACAGGAAGAAGAAGTAGTCTTACAGGCATTGAGCAGAATGTCCCAGGGACCAATGTGTTAAACTGATCAAAAAACAAGCTTAAAATTTTACTTGGAAAGAAATTCAAAATAAAATTGCCTTGATTGTATCACGAGGGAAGGCCGCTCAAAGTGTTCTGTTGTGCTAGGCAAGCCAGCAAATGTTCACACTTCCTTTTAACCACAGTCACCTGCACACAGTTAGCGAACATTTTTCAACCCTCATCATTTTGCTCCCAAGCCTGTGCTTTTCTGTTCTACCTCCATCACAAAACTGGCTTCAAATCATGTCTTAAGTCTGATGTGACAGAGATGAAGAGCAAAAAGATGCCAGATTGCTGGTGGGGGCTCTGGCTGACTGGGACATCGCTGGTAGCTGGAATACGCTAAGACCAAGGGAGAGCAAAGGAGCCCGAGTTTTTCAGATGCAATTGGAAGGTTCCAGGGGACTTATCTCTGTCTTGTGAAACACTTTGCAGATCTTCCAACTGGTAAAATGTAAAGTGACACTAAGTGAAATAAGCTGCTTTATAATTCTGCTATAAGTATCTTCAAGAACCATATGACCGAATTATAAATTGTTTAATAAAATAAAAGTTCTTCTTGTTCTAGAAGGGTTTTCTTTTTAATGGCTACTTCAGATGTTCAGTTAAATGTATCGTGCCCAATGTAATTATGATTTGCCTGTATCTCAAAATTGCCTAATCAAGCACTAGTGGGCTGAGTATTTCATATGCACAAATACAGTGATATTGAACTCTCTTCTTGTGGATTTAATCTTCCATTTCCACTCACCAGAAATACAAAAAATGTGGAGACAATGGCTAGACATAAGAATATAATCTTCCATTTCCACTCACCAGAAATACAAAAAATGTGGAGACAATGGCTAGACGTAAGACTATAAAAGGTAAAACTAGCCTGGAAGAAACACAGGCTCAAAATTCCAAACAAAGGTTGGGCATAACTTTACTGCAGGAGGACAGGAGAGCAAAACAAGTGGGGGAAAAAAAAAGAAAACAAGCAGAACTAACTACTTTTAGAATGGGAGTTTGCTCATGTAATGAAAGGGATTACATCATGTTTGTCTGCAGTAGTGAAGGGCTGAACTCGGTGACCTCAGATATCCCTTCCAGCTTCTTGGGCACACAGATACCATTTCACTGAGCACAAAAGAAACACCTGAACCCGCTTCCTTCTGCCACTGAACCAAACAATGCAGTCTGTCTATGGGCAGGAGAAGCAATTTATGTATTGACTGCTTTTTAAGAAAGGTACTTAGAGTGTTATCCATGCTTCTTAACCTCTGGATTTAGGCAGAATTTAGGTTCCAGAGGTGCCACAGGGAGCACTGTCTAACCACTGTCATTGCCTAATCCCTGAGGAGCCCTTCTGCTCAGCTTGAAAGCCTGGTCGGTCTCCCACCTAAGCTCTTCTGCAACCTAGATATAGGCCAAATCCTGCAAATCACTTGAAAGATCACTGGAAAGGCAGACTCAGAAGAAGCCGACAAACGCTCACAGAAACACAGCAATGAAGGTGAAATCTCTTCCCATCTTTTTCATAGCAATTTGGACACAAGCTCAGGAAGCAAGAAAAGCGCGCTGTAAGCTCTGCTCAGCCTAGTGCTGCTGGTTGTTTCTTAAAAAAGAGCGAACCCAGCTCAGTTTGGCAGCCGACAGAAGAGGTTCCTCCAGGGCCAAGAGCCCAAAGGACAGCAGTTCCCGTGGGCAGCCCCGAGGCAGGGGCTGGAGCATCGGAAAGGGGAAGGGAGGGGAGCGAAGGCAAACGCAGCATTTAGCACTGGCTACATCCCACCAACTCTTCCTTCACCTGGGAAAGCAGACTGGCTTTTTGACTCACCCTCTGCATATGAAGCCTAAATGTCTAATCTAGGTGACCTGGCTCGTCCGGCTGCAGTCAGTCCCATAATTTCAGCTTTTGCAATGACTAATGGGGACCTAAATTAGGTGGTCTTTTTTCCTGAGCTCAGTGCCTTAACCCAGCTTCCCTGGTATAAGGTGACTGTTGCAATTAGCAGCACTGTGACTAACTGGGTAATAATAGTTTCAGGTTGTGCTGCACAGATTTTATAGGTATTTCAAAATGCCACTAAGCTTTACAGTGCATTTCCCTGCAGACCGAAAGGAACCGCATCCACCAGCCCTATATGCCAGGTACGTCTGTCAGCAGTGTTAATTCACCATAAATATTGTTTCCCCCTTTGTGGATGCCGTCTCCATCTCTCCCTCAGGATGCAATAATCACACTGTGTGTTGCCCATTCCTCGGAGCAGCTGGTATTCAGCAGAATACAATATCCCTTCTTTGGTATTTTGTATTGCTACTTTTGTATTGCCATTTTGGGAAGAAATGGGTGTATGGGCCGCCTGCAGAAACTCAGCAAGAGCTGTTGTTCCTGCTGAGTTCCTGGGGGCAATGTGGAACGAGCAAGCTCCAGAGCCTCCCTCTCTCTTGCAGAGGCAAGACCCAGCCCAACAGCTCCTGCCGTGCGTGGGGCTGCACCCCAGCATCCCCCCGACGTCAAGCGCTCTGGCTGCTAACGCCGGGTGGATTCAGAGGTGCTTATTTAGGTTTTCTCCTGTTTCTTTTTCCACCCTGGTTTTTAACTCCGTCAGCACAGACAGGTGCAGACAGATGTGAGCTCACCCTGCCCGTACTCCAAGCCAACCGGACTTGTGCCAGCCCCTGTCTAGGAGCCACAGAGCTCTATTAGCATGGCTCAGTGCCCAAGCTAATAGGCCTGCTGAGAAGGCATGGGCAGAAGAAGCTTGTGTTTGTCTGCACAGAGCCCAACAGGCCTGCCCTGGAAAGCTGAGGACCAGCTACCTCTCTTGAATAAGAGATAATTTTTTCTTAAATATGGATACAGGCATGAAAGCGAAGGGCTCTGTTCATTTCAGGAAAGGCCCCGTTATCTTTCTGTGGAACTGCCATGGATCAATCCAGCAGAGACCCTAGGAACAGTATGTAAAAGCCAGGGCGCTGGGGAGCTGGCCGCCTCCTTACCTCTGCTCTGGCCCTCACATTCCAGATTGCCTATGTTTCCCTCCCCTTCCTTTAGGGAAATGGAGCATAACATGCACTTTCCTAATGTAATTTTGGCCAGCAGCTATTGCTTGAAAGCTTTGTGGTGGTCTGACATTAAAAAATTATAAATCTGTTAAAAAAGGTAACACTTTTCTAGAACACAGTCACACATTATATCATATTTTGATAGAAAGAGAACTGTACCAGCATCCTTCAGCACATATGTAGGGATGTCAAAGAAAAAGAATAATTTTCAAAAGAAATTCCTGGCTGCTAATAAAAGATTTACTATCTGATCCTTCGTATATCAATATGGTGACTCAAGGCCGTTTATGTTGCAATATATAAATGCATTCAGTGTTTCTTTGTGCAATAGCTACTTGGCTTACCCTGCTAAGACATAACTTCCAATGATTGTGACCAGGTGGAAAAGGTCCAGCAAAAAAGCCCAGTGCCGATGTGCCCAGTTTTCTCAGAAAGACAAGGAGAATTAGGAAGGGAGCTAGCTCTTGATTTGGGTTACCTTCAGATAAGAAGTTTCTGACTGAATTTGTATTTGGTAATCGAAGGTCAGCAGCCAAATCTGCTTCCCTATTCTAAAACTCCCATGAGCTTCACACCCAAAACCCATCTTTTTGTTGTTGTTGTTCCCTTTCTCTCTAACCATTATAATCCAATAGCAGCATTTGGTGGAATGAGAATGTCAGACAATTCTCATAAATTAAATAGACTTCACGAAGAAGACCTTAGGACTATTTTGAAAAGCACTATGTTATCCTGAGATCTGACCATGTCTGATAGATATTCTAAGTTTCAGTGATGTTTTGTTAATTGGAGGAGCCTTCCTATTGTAATGTCTCCATACAAACCTGTAGAGAAGTTAATATGAGTAAAAAGAAACAGCTGAAATCTTCAAGTCCTTTAAAAAAATCAAGAGTAGAAATTGCAGTTGCTGAGTGTCTTCTTTCTGCAGCTGAATGGGTCAGCATGGAAGAAGGAGCACCTGAAACAAAAACGGTCACTATGTCGTTGTGATTTCAGGGGTTGCGGCTATCATCCTATTTCATATCCTTGGGAAAGTCCATACTGAAAAGCCCACACTGTGCTGAGATGCTTGAAAAATTATTTGGGTTGTGGCATGCAACAAACATCTATTCATTAAAGTCTTGCAATTGTGACCCAGCCCTTCATCTTGCACAAGATCTATAAAAAAGGCTGACTGACTATAAATGTGTCCCTTGAAGCAAATTATGGAAGACATTATAGGAAGACTGGTTTCTAGCCAGCTTTTCCAGCTTAATGAATTCCTTTCAAGGATGTGTGAAAGCTCTATTGAGACCAATGGTGAGTATCCTTGGACTCCTCTAGGAAGATTTTATAAGGGGTCCCGGCTATTGTATTCTTTTTCTTCTATTTTCAGAGAACAGTTAGAAAATAATTTGAAATGGTAATGCTACAGTTCAAACACTTTTCACTGTGAGAACAGACCTAACTGATCCATGAAGAGTCAGCAAAAGGCTCTTGGACAGATTCAGTTTTATCATGGTAACAATCAGCATGCAAATTATTCTAATTTGTGTGCTGCCCATTCTGGAAGAGATGAAAGAATATTTTCCTGGATCTTCCACATTAAAACCCCATTCATTTCATTAATGCACAGATCAGTGTGTTCCTACGGACATCAGCTATACATAGATATGGAATGAGAATACTGAAAGTCAAGAAAGACACTGCTCAGATCAAATACCTGCAGGTACCTTACATTTATGATACCTCTTGCAGCAAAAGGACTTTCACCTACACATTTACCGTTTTATCAACTGACTTCATATATTTTCTGTTTCTCCATTAACAGAGAGAAAGATAATGACCTGTAGTGTTTCTCTAGAGAGAAACACTACTCGAGAATGGTTTGCTTTCAGAAACCATTGCTTCATCACTCCTGCTCAGGATGTAGGATGAGTGGAGAGAAATTATGAACTATATGGAGAGAACCTACTAAGTGCAATGAATGGGAAAAAGAGGGATGCTTCATCTGGGAAGGAAAAGGCACAGGGCAACAGGGGAAAAGATGGTAAAGAAAGAGAACAGCGTAAAATATGCAGACAGAAAGGATGGGAGATGAATGAGTGGAATGAAAAAAAGAAAAGGGAATGAAGTTCTAGCTGAAAAGTTCATCACAGGTTCTTTATTTGTGTGTCTTCCCATCCAGTTGTACTAGAATATCCTGATACTCGGCTTTTCGCTTAGGTACTAGAGGAAGTCACAAGGCACACAGAGTTAACGAAGCGTTACATACACCACCACATGCCAGACCAACTATATACACTCTCCCGGACCTTGCCTGATTAATTCCTGCAACTGCTGTTGGTACACTTTGTAAAGTGCTACATAAATCATAACTTGTTATTATCCAGAGATAAACATACAAAACCAGGTGTCCTCACATGTAGCAGAAATTACACACACATGCTAATATACACGCCATTACACGTAACAAAGAACCATACAGCTCTACAGGCTGCCTTTCAACGGTGTTGCCAACCAGAAGTGCTTTTGTCTTTATCAGTAAGGCCTAATAATGTCATGTGTTTGTATAGAAAAGACACGCGCACATCAGGAATACCTCACTACAGTCTACTTTTCATGGGCAGCGTGCAAGAACCAGTCTTTCAGCCAGTTTGGAAAGCCAAGCCATAGATTCTAGGCATTTCCCTATTTTATTGTTTTTCAGACTACAGATGGAGGAAAATTAATTCCCCATGTAATTCCATTGAAATCTAGTACATTAACTGAGGGACTGCATTTATTTAAGCCTGTACCAATATTTATGAGATGAATTTAGGCCCAGAATGTGTTGGCTGATGGCCCTTTATTGGGAGACGAACTGGATTGCTTTACTGGGAAGACTCCCCAGCCATTGGGAGTGACAGTGGGGAGTGGGGAGGAGGAAAGAGAAGAAAGGGGCAGAACAGAGTGTCGAGACCACAACAATTAATGCTTAGTGAGGCAGAAACGGAGACGGACCCACAGGATGGCAATTCTAGCATTTTGATTCATATATTGAGGAGTTTCAAAGTCAAATCAATGCCTTGAATGCAGCTTTATCTACACAGAGGAGTTTATATGCTTTCCGTTATTTAAAAAACAACCACAACTAGCATTAAATTGTCCTGCCAGAGCAACAGAAGTCCTACCACAGACTGCAGTGGAAGCAGGAACAATACAGGTGGGACAATCTTTTAAACCTTACTCATTTTAGATTTTATAAATACACCTGACTTTGGTATCACAGCAGCAGAGGCCTGTGTAGATGAGAATAAGAGAGAGTTCATTTCAATACAGAGATGATGATTTGGGTATATTTGAAAATAATTAGAGAGTGAGAAAAAAGCTGGAAAGGAGTACAAAGATAGGCAGCATGAAGAGAAAGTGCAGATCCTCTTCACAGAAACTAACATAAGAAAGATGTAGACCCTTACAATGTTTTGCATATCCTGGAGATGAGTTTTTAATCTCATTTTCCAAGTTATTTAGAAGTTCCTAAAGCTGAAGAATATACCTCTTGCAAGATACAGATTTTCCACAGTTCTTTAATATAGAGATAAAAAATATAAGTCCATAGCCTTAAATAAAGTGGGTCACGATGCACAAAAATGTACGTGCCCTTTGAAACACTCAGCAAAATGATCAAGGTTCAATAATAGTTTCTTCAGTTTCCTACAGAGGAAGCAGTTTAGAAGCAACGTGGCAGTCTCATGGAAATTACGACATGGAAATTACTGCTGAATTCAAGGTCGAAATGAGTAACAGAGTGAGTATAGGATCAATTGAGCTTCTTTAGTTCAGTTTCAGATACTACTTATCTTAAAATATTACCAAATTTTAGTTTGTCACATATGTTTATATTTGTGAAATGTAATGTCGCTATGTATTCTGTTTGCTCACGTAGAAGCTGGGTCTCAGATTCTTCCACCTCTTCTTTGCAACTGGACTTTGCCACAATTATCTGTAATTTTGTCACCTCCAGAATGGATTACACAATAATTTAGGGCAAGCAGAGAGGGACCTTTGGGATCACCAGTCTGTGGACTGCAGAGAAGTTTTGACCAATGTGCCCGTACAACACTCATGCTTCGCTCACTGCTTTGGATACCTCTTCAGTTCATATTTTTAGTGATATACTAAAGATACCTTTCATAATAGCATATAATATAATATATACCTTTGATAATTTGGAACTCCAGTTAAATATTGTGTCTCCTTCAAATCTGAGTTGTTGCTGTTGGGAGCTTGCTTTTCCAAAATCAACAGCCGAGTATTTTTGGTCTGTACATCAAAACCCGCACTTAGTACATTTTGGGCTTCTTAAGTCAACCCAACAATTTTAAATGTTATTGTATTTACATATATGCATTTGCTTGGTTGGTTTGCCCCTTTGTTGCTGGACTGGGAGGCATGGGGTATTCCTAGTTTCTTGCTGGACCTTTACGAAAGGCAGATCACCTTCCGAGACTGAAGGTCAGAACATTACTGGTTTTACAGGTGTTAAGCACAGACATGCCAGGGGACTAAGGAGTGCCGCAAAACTTTTCCTCTATGTTCACACAAACAAGCAGTATGAGCCCTCCGACAACAGACAATACAGTTGTGCATCAGTACAATCCCCTCCAGCCCAGTCAGACTGGGGCTGAACCCTGAGATGCTGTGTAACAAGGTAAATAGCAAAATGTGCATGTCTGAAAAGAGAATTATTGCTGCTACTTTAATGACTACTACGCTTCCCTGGAAAATGCAACACGTTGTGGTCCTTTGTTCAGGCACTTTTTTTTCAAGGCACTATTGCCAGCTCCAAATGTTCAAGAACTACAGTTTGACCCTCAAAATCATAAGCCTGTCTGTAAAATGGTAAATGCAGAGCTCTTTTACTTTGCTTTCTGTTTTTGTGACCTGGGTCACATTTGCAAGCTTTATATTCTAACCATTAGGACTAGAAACTTTAAACTGAAGAAAGAGGAAAGCTGAGTTTCTAACCTCATTACACAACTCTAGTAGCCAGAGTGTGAGTGAAACATCAAACATCACAAGACTTGTGATAAAATCATGAGTGCTGACAACATCAATTTAGAGTAGGAGGTGGGGTAGCAGGGGAAACTCAGGGCAAATGGATTTACTTTTTATCTTAATGTTTTTACAGGCTGCCTACTTTTATCTTTAATCAGAAGTTTTCAGTGGCAGTTCTTTCTTCCTGTATCTGTGCATGACATTAAAAGGTCACTTCTGCATTAATACTTGATGCCATTTGCTAACTGCATCTTTCTATCAGAGATAACATGAAAAGGCAGGTGTACCAATGCTACGCCTGGTGCTAATATCACAGCAAAGAGGTATTATGGAAGTCCAGGTCATAAGTGCACGGCTGAAATGGTATTGAGAGGGATTCCAGTCCCCTGTTGTGTGTGTGAAGAATACAGGATGTTTCTCATGGCTATGATATTTACTGCCTGAGTGAAGAATACTGTATTGAGAATTTACCAGTCAAGCTGCACATTCTTTGTGAAATGGGTGCTTGTAAGGCATTGCTTGCTAGATCTTTATGCCTCAAAATTATCTCATTGAAGAATAACATGGAAACTTAAAAATCTACATATAGTTAAATCTTTCACTAGAATGAGTTAGCTGTAATTAAGCCAAGTAATTAACAGATCACTATGATTACAGATCATCAGACTGGCCAGATCAAGAATTCAGGTCAGTCTTAAGTAATGCCAAAGTGGCAGTGGTGACGAAGTGCCCAGCTGTCCGTGCGCTATCAGAGCTAGTTTCCAAATGGTGCTTTTATTGTTTGAAATCCTCCAGTTAGAAGGAATTGTGTACTCACCAGTCCGTTCCACCATATGCAAACGGTTGTCATTGGTAGGTTTCTTGGTCACCCATCTGCTGTCATTGGTCTGATCTGTCACTGATCTGAAAAATGCCAGGGCTGCACAGTGGCCAGTTAGGAGGCAGCTCTAGCACAATGAATGGTCCTGATCTGTCATAATTCTGTAATTTAAAGTAGGAAATAAGCCTGGTCCACACGGCCAGTTCGCTTCGGCTGCTTTGCACAGCTCCAGTGGTACAAGCAGAGTATGCAAGTATACTTCATGGTGACAAGCCAAAGTTTTTTATATGACGTAATACTGATATTATATATCTACCACTCATGAACCAGGCTCCAGTCCCATCTGGGTGGGACTGAGTTCTTTCGTTCATGTTCACGGATGATTAGGTTGCTAATTGGAAGGAGAGACACAACCCCTGTGTGAACCGGGAGGAGGTGCTGAGGGTCTGCACCATGGCCCTTGTCACAGCAGAAAGGGTTCAGCCCAGCGCCGTCCCAGCAGAAGCAGACCCCTTTCTCATGCTGCATCACTGAGCCTGGGCTCCACGCTCAGTGCGAGGGCAGAAGGGCTGTCCAGGCCCTCTACAAGGTGCATTTTTGTCCACCCTTTCAGCCACAGTATTGGTACTGCTCCCATGAAGCTGTAACTCTGCACTCTGAACCAGTATCAGCACTAGGACAGGAGGCGAAGGCAGAAGTTAATGCAGGGGAGGACCTCCCTTAAACCTTCCTCCTCCCCTCCCTGTATCCAAAGTGTATGCTGAACAAGGAATTTTCCCCAAAGAAATTATGTTAAGCCAGAGTTATGTAAAGAAGTCAGGATATTATAATTATCCTCCCCCCCACAAAGTTACAAACTCAGGAAATTCAAGACAAGTATATATGCACAATCTTGCAGTACTGAAATGCAGAAATTCAGAAATCCAAATAACCTTGTTTGCTCTGACATGACACATAACCACGTGTAACTCACAAGCATGAGAGAATTTTACAGTTCACAGTCTGAATTTAGTAGAAAAACAATTTCTGAAGAGAAATTAGCTTAAAAAAATATGTTTCAGTGCATTTTTTTCCCACATATTGCTACAGGAACAGGGTTTGACCCTTTCACCCTCTTGCAGGTGATCTGGCCTTTGGTCTAATTTGATAGATTCCATCTTTCTATAAAACTCGACTACAGAGGTCAAAGAAGGAAATGCATTGTCATCTCTGCCTGCTTTCTTGGGGGAGCATTGAGGTTAGCCTTCTGGATTTAAAATCTTACCACAGAGACAGAAAACAAGATTGGCTAACCACAATGACTTGACTCAAAGAATTAGCAACACTGACATGATGTAGGCATTCCTGAAAATCTGAAGTCAGAGTTCTGCATACTCTTTAAAATAAATAGCAATCCAAGAATCTAGGGCAATAAAACTCCATAGGCATTTCAGAATTTTATTTCAGCCAACATCAATCTTCCTTCTTTTCAGACAAGCTATATTATACTGGTAAATCAGCAATGTTAGATCAGTCAAACCAGCTGAATGCAAAAGCTGAGGGAACAGACCAAATTTGTACCGTGCATACTGAGATAAAGGAAAACTGCTCATAAAGTTAAATCTTAAATAAACATGAACCCTTAGTAAGAATACACAGGGAAACGGAATGACTACAGTCCAAAACTCCTGAGAGGCCTCTGATTACATGTAGAGTGAAGTGGGAAATGGACTTGGGTCTCCCTGTACTTCAGGGGCTGCAGCTTATGTAGCCAGAGCTTCAAAGCAGCCAAGTCAGACCTACTAAGAGGAGAGCAACAGAGCCACCGAGCGCCGGGGCTAACCACCCAGGAGCATACCCGGTTTGACGGATGCTCTGGCTGACACTGCTGGAACGACGCTGTCAGAGGCACACAAGCTGGCTTGTTCAAAGCATCCGCATAAACTAGGCCACTGCAGCGCAGGCACTCCTGGGACTCACGCTCGCTACCCCTATGGATTTCACTGCAGTGGCTGAAGAAGTGACATCCCTGCCTTTCGCGGGGAGGGCCCTTTCCTGCAGAGACGGCAGATGCAAATGTGTGCTAGTTGCCAAGTCACTGACATGGCTATTAAACTTCCCCGTTAGTTTAAACTGATTTATGTTAAAGATACCAGACTGGGAGCTGCTGAGCTTCCGGAGCAGTATGTGTTTGTTTCTGCTGATCATACTCCAGTTTCAGTGAAAACTGGACAATAGAAGCTCCAGCAGCTGAGGAACTAGTCCCCAGGGAAATGCTAACCACGCTACAGAGTCCTGCATCAGCCCCTGTGGGACTCCAGGCACTCTTTCCACCAAGGCCAAGGGCCTCGTCTTACATCAGCCACGTCTCTCCCACACAGACCCCTACATTTGCAGCTCCCAAACCACACGGGACACAGCGTTTTGAATGCTCCAATACAACCTTCCTCAAGCTTGCCACATCTGTAGGAAAAGAATGTCTCATTCAGGTGGGCACCCTGAAATAACCTTTAATCAAATAAAAAATTAGAGAAACTACAACAGAAGAATACACGTGCACATATAGACAGCACAACTCAGTAAGAAATCATAATTTTCTCCTCCTGTAATGCAGATCAGCTCCAGGAGGCCTGTTACCATTTCATTTAGCGAGCAAACTGGGAACTGTTGGTGGCTAGGATCTGCCATACAATGATTTTGATTGAGGTTTTCTCAAGGAGTGCCCAGAGATGAAAAACCGAACTTCCCTTAATGCAGAGCTCACAACAGATCCTCCTCTCCTCTACTCCTACTGCGCAAGGGACATGTGGAAAGCAGCTGGAAAAGAAGGTAGAAAGGGGACAAGAAGGACTCGAGATTACCCATCCTTTCACTTGGGATTTGCTTGATTTCCTTTCACAGTGTGATACAGTAGAGGTGGAACAAGTCTATTAGATCAGTAAGTATATCTTACTTGAAGGGCAGGATTAATATCTTCCCACAGCCATCCACAATGAAGAATGCTCCAGTTGCCAAAATAATTCTGTGCTGAATAGCAAAATCCACAGGTGGGAAGCAACTCTCAGTGAATTCGCTTTCTGGGGTGCTTAATAACTGCACATATTCAACATCATTCTCTCAAAAAACTAGTGCATTTTTTCTGTGGTGCCCGCCTGCCTGTTGGCCGAAGGGATCGGAATCCTGAGTTCTGTTCCTAAAGGCTGGATCCACACTACCAACTGGTGGGTTGATCCTTGCCAAGACATTTTTGGAGGAATTATAAAAATCCCTCTTAGGGAAGGGAATTATGTGTGGTACTTAGGCAAAACAGGCATTCCATTTATAAATAGAATTACTTTTGCTATTCCATCAAGGAAAAGAATTTAGTAGTGAGGGATACAACAGAGAAAATGATTTATGTGTTGACACTTACAGTATCAAGAGAAAACAGATCTGGCCGAAACTAAGTGGGAAATGAAAAACATGAGAAAATATGTAACTGAGATTACCAATTTGGGGGGGTAACTTATGAACACTCTAGTGCATTCTTTCCAATGGAACTACAGACCCTCATTTTGCTTTGTTCAGATTATGTATGCACTCATTTAACAAGTGCATTTATCAGCAAATTCTCGTGTTTTGACTGATGACCTTGAACGCTGCGAGGCGGGCACTCTTCCGCAGTGCAAAGTAGGGAACAGGATATGGCTTGCCCATAGTCCCTCTGCTTCAGCGTGCTGCAGCACAGGTTAGGGAGGAGAGAAGCGAGCCTGTCATTCACACGTACTCACGTACAACGACTAGATGCTATATTATCACCTAAGGAATGATTTTGACCCCATCTCTTGTATTCATACACATGCTCCTTTCACTCAGGCTGCTTGTCTGGGTATGTCCATTACTGCACATCTTCTGCTTTAGATTTGTGAAGAATATTTTTATCCAGCATCTTCATTCTTAATATTAATGCTTTATCACATATGGTGCACTATATTTTTATAAAGCTGTAAGATACCATGGTGATTAACACCATATGAGAACCTAAATAGAAGGGAACAGGATAACAGAGATGTCCTCCCAGCAGATACAGGGCTTTTGCTTGTTTTTAGGGAAAGTATCTCAGCTGCATGATTTTACTCTGTACATAAGAATTGTAGGAGTTCCATAACAGAAGACTGTACTGTACTTGACAATGTTGTAGAGAGAACAAGAAACCTTATGTTTAATTTCTCTCTAGACTTAATTAGGATTCGCAGATGAATTATGTAAAGAGAGATTGATTATTCTGGCTCTTTTGATCATACAGATTTATTACTTTGATTTAAGAAGGCAGGAGGAAAAAATGTAAGAACCATAAGTATACCCTTGTGCTTATGTATGTACACATGTATCTCCCCATGTTTCTGGTAGAAAAAGATCTCAGCTTCAAATAGCCTTGCAAATGTGTCCTGTCAATATTGCAGTCCACGCACAAAATCTACTCACCGAATTAATATGGTGGTGAGAAACTAACCACATTTTACTTACCCATCCAAACGCTGCGAAAGCCTGGAGACACTGCAAGGCTGCTTCAAATGAACGCATCACTGCTGGGCACACTGCAGGCTGCTCAAGAGTGCCCGCAGCCCTTCTGTTCAAACAGCTTTATCCTCACCCACCTGGATTAGGACTGCCACTGGGAGAGCCGCTTCCCCCCTGCATTACTGGATCCAAAGCAAGGACCTTCCTGAAGTGTGGCAGGCCAGCTAAAACAGGGATTGGCTCTGGCCCATACAAAGCAGCCAGCTTGGGGGCTGCTGGAAAGAGCCAGGGTGAAGCCCACGTGGTACAAACGGGCTGAAGTTTCGGCTCCTGCCGGGCTCCCATGGCGGACAGGCGGAGAGGCTGTGGGATGCCGAACGTCTGGCTGCAGGCTGGGCATCCCTGGGTGCCGTTTGATCCTCCAGGCTGAGGGCTGCAGGGAGTGCCAGGAGGGCTGCAAGGAGCATGGGGAGATGAGCACCAGCAGCTCCCCATGCATCTTCCCCCGGGCACCACAGTAGAGGTTAAATAAAAAACAGCATCGTGGAAAAGGCTGTTTCTGCAAAACTGGTCACTAGCAAAGGCAGGCAGCCAGGCCCCCAGGGATGCTCTCCTTGCCTAAGGATGAAATGGGATTATGATGGTCATGTTTGCTGCACTGTAATTAAGGTGGTGTCAGGACTTCCATTAAAAAGTGTGTTTTTGTTGAGGGGCTATGGCTTGGAGAAAATTTTTGCTTGAGGCTGAAATATATCATTGTTCTCAGCCAGAAAACGCATGGACAGCCTTTATTATATATGTAATTTAGAACCTCAGTATAGTCTTGACTGTGGAGGCTCTACTATTGTTTCCATATGGGTATGTAGCTAATTGGTTTAAAACATTAAAGAAGTAAAGGACTGAATTCTGGCTGGACCTCATGTAGGTGACACATCCCCATTAATTATCTGCAATTAACTTCAAAAACCAAAGGCAAAATTCTGCCCTTCTTACTCAGACACGTAGTTTTGTTGAAGTAAAGAGCTGCAAACAGGATTGGGCTCTCGGTGTTTACCTGACTACCACCCAAGGCACCTGCCTCTCCCACATTAAACTCCTTTAAAAGTGAGGCTATCCTGTCCGGGACAGAGACTATTTCCTCGCAAAATTGGCAATATATGACAAGGCCATTTCTACGAATAGTATCTAAATTCCTATTATCATAGCACCCAAGATCTCATTTAAGGAATCAGGACGCCTGTGCACTAGGTGCTGTAGAAAATGCAGAATAAAAACATAGTCCTACTCAAAAACATGTGTGACTGAATGCACACAAACAAATCCTTTCCCCTGTTTCATGGCCAGGTTTGTATAATTTCTGTTAAGTAATCTGAGCGTAACGCACCACTCCTGCAAACAGCAAACACTGCTCAGACATTTATTTAACTTTCTACATGATAAAGTCCTAACTTTACACCAGTCTTTTGTCTTTCCCCAGAGGTGCACACAAAGTGGCCGGCTACTGCCCTGTGCGCTTGCTACTGGCTGTGGGTTTTTTCCTGCCTTGCACGTATCTGCACCACAGCCAGCATTTAGCATGTATTGCTTGCAGATACTACTTCAATTTTACTAAAACTATTGGCATTCTACCTTTTTGGATAAAAAAAATAAATCATGCAACTAATAGTATGTCATAAAAGATTATTTCTCTGTTGCTCAGTGCCATATATACGTCAAAACTAAAACTCAGAATATTAACGTTTGTAAAATTACAGTTTCATAAAGCTGTAAACAAGACATGAATTGCAAAGAATTAGGCAAATCACAAAGAATGGAACTGAAGTTCATAAGTAACTCGTGGATTTTTTATGTGACTTCACATGGCTGCTAACATAATACAACATAACGTAGCACAGTCCATTGCTCCTTATAAGAACAAATTATATAAATTACAAGTTTAAGAAGAATTTAAGCATTTCTGCAAATGCTTAAACACAGAAGAAACTTTATTCAGAAGGTAGTTGTCTGCAGTGAAACTATTTATGCATTTAGTTACTTATCTGCCTGATTTAGCATCCCCAGGATCATGGCCTTGGTATAGAATAACTTAACGAACTTCAGTATAGTGCCATCAGCTACCACTTGTCCAAATAGCAAGATTCAATGGTAAACAAGTGATGCTTTCATTAAGTGCAAATGTGTGCAAAATTAACATTCCTAATAGACAAAGCTTCTCCACATAGGAAGGTATTATTAATAATACTACCAGAGTCAGGCAAGTGTAATTCCTCATGTGGACAAACTCCCTCCAATACGAATACTTTTTTTGATTTCATTAAAATGAATTAAAGAAGTTAATCTGAAAAAAAAGCCAGAAGATGCCAGAATGAATGAGTCTGCATGAGGGTTATACTATAACCACTAGTTTTAAATTCACACTTTGGCGTGCACAAAAAGAACAATTTCTTACGAAGATAAAAGCCTCCACGTGTAATAACTCGATATATAGACAAGCCCTAGGGGCTTGCATCTTGAGCACTTAACATTTTTGGCCCTGTCTTAATGGATAGAAAAGGTGTGTTTCTCAGTCACATTAGCCCAGTCAAAGTAGCTTAATATGATGAAAAGGCCTCAGGCTTTGGCGAGACTAAGGCGTAAAGGTGTGAGGTTAGCACATATATCACAGCGTGGGCAAGGCTGCCTTTAACACATACTAAACTAATCAAGTTAAAGCAGGCAGGCGATGGGGAGCCTAGGCTGTTATTAGCCCACGTTCATAGAAATGCTAGATTAGTTTGTGTGGAGATCAGCTGTTGTAGAATATAAGTCGGGATATTTCACGGTGGGGAGTGGGTGAGAAAACAAGAACTAGAATGACCTAGACTCTGAACTATACTCCCTCCAAAAAAAGGCAGTTAGATGGATTTTAGGGGAACTGGACCTCCACGCTGTCTGTCCATTGCTCCGGAGCACCTGATAACCTCCAGCTGTCTGGAAATGCGGCTGAGGATGAGAAGTAAGGCTTATCCCCCACCATCTGCAGCAACAAGCATCTCACCCAACTGCTGGGAAAGTCACCACCGCTCAAGGGTATGTCGTACCCACTATCCAGGCTGTGCTGCTGCCTAAAGTAAGACAGATCTACAAGATGACAAGTAAGCAAAACTGATGAAAAGAAGAAACAAACATTTCAAGTTTAAAACTAGACTTCTACAACGTGTTCGTTAGCATATGACAATTAACATATGCTAACATTTTTTTTAGTCCAGCCAAGTTTAGTACAAATAAACTAGGAGTCACGTATTTGTATGATGTAATCCTGATTTTGCCACTTGATTTAGGCTCTGTCTAGAACTCTTTTAAATTATCTCAGGATTGGGTTTTTTTAATACTGAAAAAACCAGTTATTCAGCTATTTCTGAACTACTTGGCTGAATACAAATGCAGATGTAAAAGACTACCACGGGCAGTTGATGTGGTTACTACCCTCAACTGCCCACTGTACCTTTTTCCTGCAGTTTGCTACTCTTGCAACAAGGATAGCCGAATGGGATGTGCACCGGCACCAAAATCTCCCCAGTTTTCAGAGCAGCATATTGAAGTAAGTAGATGTTCACTACAGTCAATTACCAGTTTAGCACAGGTTAAAGACAAGAAGTCATTCAATATACTGAACATTTAAAATGTTAGCACATTGCTGACATATCTTAAATGAAGCCTTTGTGGTAACTTGGTGAACTTTTCTGCCATGGAAACACACGCGCAAAGAGAAAAAAATTAAGTAGAGTAGTGAATGATCATCAAACCATCAGAGTTCTGAACTAATGCCATAAAAGAGAAAGTATCTGGATCCCATTTCTGATAGAATCTGGAATACTTTTCTCATTATTTCTATTACATACACCACTTTAGTTGTTTAATGGTACAATGGTATTTACACACCAGTTGTCATTTTCCTTTAATTATTTCTATAACAGGATCATTTTCCTTAACTAGCTGATTTAAGACAGCGTCCCGTCTTCAACTTGTTCTATTATGAAAGCATCACTCCGTCATTAAGCATGTTGGGACAACTTAAGATGTTTTGAAGTTAAAACCGTTAGCATGCTTTGTTTAATCGGTAAGGCAAGGGTCTCACTTATATTTCGGAAACAATTCCAGAAACACAGAAATGTTTATTTGAAGGAAGGTTAGAATGTAAAAATCTAGTTGAAAGTTTAAAAGCGGCTGGCCCTTGAAAGTTTAAAAAAAACCCTAGGTGTGTCGGTTCACCTGAGTTTATAATGAACTGGAAGATCTCCTAACATTCAATAAAGCAGAGGACCTGTTCATTCAATATTATGTCTTTGCTGTAAAAATGTGTGTTTTCCAGACAGAGATTATTTATAGGTGGCTAGTGTGGGCCAGGTAAAAATGTTCCTGACAGAGATGTTCAAATGTCCTGAATCAACAAAGCACTCCTACCCTGGATTTATGTTTGGTGGCACAATTTCTCCTAGCCTGTCCCCCTGCCTTCACCGAGTGATAAATAATGCTAGCAAACACCGTTTCCTACAATTCCATCTCCGCGTTAGGCTCCTGCTCACAAGTCTCTCTCAGTCCTGCGTAGCTCTTCACACCTTTGATTGCCACGGCAATGGCTGCAGCAGTTCACACAACAGACCTGCCTGGCTTTGTTCGGACACGTAAGGAGGTAAGGCACAGTGGTATAACTAATAGGCGTTAAGTCCCTTAACACGCTCTTGTCCTAGACCCTACTACACCAAAGCTAACTTCATCCTGCCTCCACTCGGATTTTACATTGTGATAGCTACATACAAATACAGTGAATATAAAAAACCAAGGGAGAAAAAACTTAAAAACGCACATCTGCTTTTGCGTGAGAGACAAAGGCCAAAGCTCAACCGCTTACAGGTGATCTAAAGGTATTAAACAATGCGTACATGGGAGAACCAGATGAACCACACGTGGACAAGCGCATCTAGTGATTTCGCTGAACGTATTTCTGCTGTGGGAGGTGGCAGTTATTCCCCCCACACCTAGCAGTTGATCTGAGCCCACAGCCTGCTCACGTGTCTCAGCTCAAATCAATTTGCACATGCATAGTAGCTCTGACACATCCTAGACTCACCCCAGCCATAGCGCATGCGCCGTAGATCCGCACACGCACCGTCAGTGTTCCAGGAGATGGCCATTTTTTTTAGCAGACCAGATGGCAACCTGGCAACTCTAGCAAATGCCACACCAGTGATCCCGCTGTGCAGGGGCTGTGGCCTTTTACTTCCCTCTCCCTCCCCTTCCCTGCTTTTTTTCCCCCTCTACTCCACCCAAGCCTGGGCCTGTACAGCATTAAATGTTTTCAGTTAAATTACGCTAACTTGCCTGAGTTAAAAAAATTCAAATGCACTTCCTTCTGCATTAGACAACATGTAAACAGATTAGGTTCCCGTATCTGAAGTCATATGAGCAGTATACCTACGTTGTCATTCGCAGGCTTTGTAATACAAACATTTAGCTCAGGATATATGTTTTAATTTCGCAGAAAAGAGTACATTTTCAATAACAGGGCCAAGAAAGTCACACCAACAATCCAGCTGTTGTCCTTGCATGGCTGAGTGAAAGGCATGGCTTTATATAATTATATATATGTTTGTATACATACCAGTATGCGTATAGATGGAGATAAACGTGCTACCTCTCTCTACAGAGATGTAAAAATGTCACAAAGGTCTAATTTAGCTACCCACAAATCTGGGAAATGAACCAACGAAGGCTTTTCCTTATGAAATGGTTCCCAGGAAAATAGGCCAGCAAAAGCCTTATTTGCCACAGCATGCCATTTTACTTTGGTGTTTCTGAAGCCGGCAAGTGAAAATTTTGGGTCGGAAGAAGAGTGTAAAGCTCTGGATCGCTCGCTGTTTATTTTTACGTAAAAAAAAAAAAAAAAATATATAGTGACTGACATCAGCTCCTCCTTCCCTCCCTTCCTCGCTGTACCTGCGCGCTACCCTAGGCCATTTTATCAACCCAGATTCAAACACACCACAGAAACCTCAACGACAAGGGACAAGCGCTCAGCGCGGGGCTGGCTCCCCGCCCGCATTTTCTACGCCTTCGGAGCAATCGCTCCCCACCACTTCTTCCAAGTCCGGCGAAGTTCTCCAACGCGCCCGCCCCAAACATGAGTCACCTACGCCGGCTGCAGGGCAGCGGGGTTCGTTCCCCGTCTCTCCGTACGACCCATTTCGTGATTCAGCATCTGGGCACGGAATTGCTCCCCTCGCACGCGCTGCTCCAGCTGCGGGCGGAGGGAGGGAAGGAAACACAGAGGGAGGGAGAGAAGGAGGGAGAGAGGGAGGGAGGCCCGGTGCGAGGGGCCCCGCGGCGCTGCCCGCCGCGGCAGGCAGGGAGGGAGGCCGGGAAAGGGGAGGCCGCCTCAGGGGTTGCCCTCAGGGCGGCGCCCGGTGCGGAGGCGCGGCGGCAGCGGGGGTGTGGGGGTAGTGGGGCCCTCCCACCCCTCGCCCCGGGCGGACAGCGCCGCGGCCTGCTCCCCGCCGACGGGCCCGCTCCGCTGCCGCTCCCGCCCCGGGAGGAAAGTCCGGGGGCGCGGCCCGTTCCCTCGCCCCGTGGCCGGACTTTTCTCCGGCTGCCAAACCGTAGCGCTCCCCCCCCTCCCCTCCCCTTCGGAGCCGGAGTCCCTCCTGGCCTCCGGGACACGTTAAATCCCGTGTAATGAGGCTTAACCCCGCCCCGAGCCGCGGCGCAGCCGGGCGGGCAGGCAGCCAGCTAGGCCCCTGCCCGGGGGAGGCCCTCCTCCGCCC